>JAUBOD010000525.1:2017730-2028294 GCA_032353885.1 Nothura maculosa
TCCCATTGCAATAACAGCAATGACTAACAGTGGAAGGCCAACTTCACCTACCACAACTGTTTGTGCACAGACTAAGGACTTGTTTTTGAATGCATATACCCTTCTATGTGTATTCTTGAATTGATTGGTGTGTTGACAGAGTCTTTGTTTAGAGAAATGAGTTTACAAACAAATTCAACCAATTTTCTCACTGCTAATCAAATATAGATACTCTACTTGAGCGGTCCTCCCTAAAGAGAGAAGTTGTTCTAAAACTTTACACATGATCAAATCAAAGTTTTAAATAACAGCAAGGTTTTTCTTCAGGATCTTTGCACATGTTCATGATTTTTCTCCCTTTAATTTAGTTTCCTAAGAAAAGGAGACTCATGCCATCAAAGTTGCAGAGTCCTGCCCTGCCTCTCTCCCTTCATCAACCTCTTTTTAGTCTCAAGAACAACTAAGGATCACAAAAGCTACATGAAGACTGGCAGCCAGGCAGAGGAGTGAGACAACCAACTACCCCTCCAAAGAGTCGTCTTCCCAATGGTAACGTGTTACACAGGACACATGGACCACAGGGACTCTGCAAATTCAGTTGTACAGCTTCTCAAGACACACATGCCATTGTAGCCAAAAGATTCTCTCTGGTGGTTTTGTTCCAACATTTCTTTTGTTGCAAGGGAGTTTAAAAGCATGAAGTTTTGAAGTTTCATGTTACTAACAGCACTCTCCTTTAGACATACCAGACAAGACGCATGAACTCTTGTCACTGATCTTGACTACAAGTGCCCTGCCTGCTCTAAAGAAGCATTAGGTTTTATCCACTATCCATCCATTAACTTCCAAGTCTTGAAACAAATTCTCAATAATGGTTTTAGATTATAAATACAACAATCAATTTGCTTTTACAAGTTTTGGGTTGCCATTTTAAAATTAATTCTTAATGCAAGATAAGCTGCTCTTCTGTTCACTAGCACTTATGCAGTCTCAGGTAATTGCATAGAACAAAGTCTAAACACTACTGCCATTTTAATAGCATTTTAAATATGCTGTCAAAACACAACATGCCTAACACACAAAAAGGATATACAAAGAACTGCAAAGAACTGCAAAGTACAAAGTACTACCAATACAATAGGTATTCTATTTGAAAACAACGCTGAAAAGGATGTAGAGATCCTGGTGTGAAGGATGATAGAAAAATAAAACTTCATCTTTATTTTAATTCTTCTCACCCAGAGAGGATTAGCAGGCAGCAAGTGATATTACAGGTACTCTGTTCCTTGCCCCATCATTAGTTTGCTTTTCAAACGCTCATTTCAAAAAGTCACAGCTTTCTATAATGCAGAACACTCCTATGCTGTGGGAAATGGGAAAGAAAGGTGTTGTAGAAGCACCATGAGAGATGTGTTCTGTTTCATCAACATATTGACAAGAGCCCAATGCAGAGAAATGGTACGTACTCGAACAGAATTCACTGCCGCCCAAGTCCGTGGCACCAGGAGCGATCTCATCCCTTTCAGAAACTGAAACCAAATGTTTTTCCACTGCTTAGTCTAAGAGTGGGGATTCTGATTTCTAGTCTCTTTACCTCCCATCAGTATTATGCTGGTATACTGGGACATTATTTGTACTCCAGTCAGTCCGTTATGCAACTGAAAACCGACAACAAATTCGCAGAGTACTTTTTGCTCAAATTCTGAAGTGTTGATAACCTGTGGATCTAACTGTACGCAATGAAGCAAGGGTCACCCTCCTTCCAGCTCCCTGCCTCTCTCATGGACAAGCCATTGGCAATCACTACATATTCCAGCACGGGAAAAAAGGGTTTCAGCAGGAAGACATTGAAATAAAGAAGTAAAGTCAACAGGTACAAAGTATCTTTCAGTCTCTCCCTGAGATGCTGCTGGACAAGGCAGTCTTTACTTTTCCAGTCTAGAAGTTTCCTACTGAAGGAAAATACAGCCATGTGAATTATGTAAACTATCAAACACATTCTGAAGCAAAATATACTATTGACATGCAAAGATTAGCGGAGAAATGGCACATTATTGAACAGTATTTAATGGAGAAAATGATGTGATTTCTGTTGGTAACATGGAGAACAGCAGAAAATCCTAGACCATTACGTTTACCTTATGCTTCATGCTACCATAATCAATGGTATTGTTAGAATCCCCTGTACTAAAATAAATGTGATGGATCATCAGCCAGTCTCAGAGTCCTTCATGCTCAGAGCAATTACTTCAATAGTAAGCTATGAATATTTTTGACTAAAACCATCAAAAATAGGAAAGCAAATAATACAATAGTAGAATACAATATGCCACACAGTTACTACAGTTAGTGTATATGTACTTAATAGAAAAAAGCTACCGGTGCAAATTACAGAACCAAGAATGACTAAGAACCACATGAAATCAATAAGACACACGGACATATCCATGTTCTCAAAAATGTACATAATTGAACGCCAAAAAGAAATCAAATGTTATAATGGCAATTAGCTCACACTTGTGTATGTGAAGTTGACTTTAAGAACTGAGAATGTGAGCTGCTGGAGGATTTAATCCCAGATCTGAAGACGGTGGGAAGGCCGTGACTAGCAGGAAAAGGGTGTGGGCTAAGCAGCCAAACACACCTCTAAACATCTTACCAGCTTTCTTTAAGTGCTGTTTATATTTGCAAATGCAGATTTGATGGGTAATGAATTTAATAGATTGTGCTATATTCATACTATATCCTATGCAGCTCCTTAAAGGTTTTTCCTGTTAAAGAAGAAAATGTAACAGGGAACTGAAGTGAAAAATATTCAAGATCAATTTAAGACTGCTGTGTACTGTTTGTTTTACATACTATGGGTGGACCGCAGCAGATAAAACAAGTATCATCATTATGTAATAACCTGCAATTATTTTTATGGCTATTGAATTCCATTCTTCCTAGGCAATACATATAATGCAAATGTAAAGCAATAGTACAAATTACAAGCCCTAACAAGGCAATAAATCTGAAGCTAGTCACGCAACATAATGTGCCTATGAATATTTCCACCAGATGCAACAAAGCCTTTCAAACTTCATAAGCTGTTGTTCTTGTTTTTCCTTTAATTTTCTTTGAAAAATAATAAAAAAAAATATTTCTACTCATATCAAAATAGCAAGCTAGCAGTTCTATCACATTGGGGAAGAGTTCAAAGAAAGTGATGGATATGGAAAGATTTATTCTAAGAGTAGATGTACCACTCCTTTCCTTCACTATTGCTTTATAAAAATAAAATTTTCAAATATAACTGTCATTAGAAATACAGTTGATTGGAGATTATGATTCATATTAAGATCATAACCTATAAAAATCATCAGCTGTGCAGAATGAGTTGTTCCAGTTGACAGATCTTATTAAGAAAATCTGCCAATAAATTACAGAAAAAGCTGATTTAAAATATTCCTGTTGGCTTTCAACATATGGAGGTTAGATGCTCCTGACATTGACATATTTTACATCATTTTAGCAAGTAGTCACTATAAACAAATCAAGCTGTTATGGAAAAGTTCATATTAACGGGATTTGATAAAACCTACGGGAACTGATCAGTTTATAAAATTCAAATACAACACGTTCTAATTGTAAATTACATTGCTATAGGTTTTTGCTCACCTTGAATTGTGGACAATTGATATGAGAAAAATTCATTAAAGGATGACTAATGTTACTGCCATTTCTGTAAGCATTCCTGGAACTTCCTTGCCAAATGCTACTCGAAAACATAAGGGTACAAGTTTTACCACTGAATTACAGCAGCAGCATTTTACACTTAACTCTCCAGTGCCAGAAATACTCCAGAAGCAGCAGAGTTTATGACAAAGTGCAAAGGACTTGATATAATTGCTATGCAAGAAAAACAAAACTGAATAATTAATACAAATTGAGTAAAACTAAAATCCAGTATTATACTGGAGAACTACATTTACTAGGTTCAGTGAACAAACTCATGCATGAGATCAGGCAATTTTGATTTATTATTATAGATTAGCAAATCTGAAAAAAAGAAAAAAAAAAATCTTCAGTCACCACAACAGTAGTTTTCAAGTATCCATCCTGGACTTCCAAATATCCTTTTCTTGTTGGTATACAGTAAAATTCTGCAAGGTTAGCAGTTATAATATGGTCCCTAAAAGTAACGGAGCTCATGGTGTGTTACTTATCATTATACAGATAATCACCTTAAAAAAAAAAAAAAAAAGCCACTTTGTTGTTGTTGTTAATTCTATATCTTTTTAAAATGTCTTGCACATTTCATGCCATGCACAGTTCCTATTTCACCACAATCACTACACAACTCCTTCTATTTTGGTGCTTTTGGCACCAGGATGGTATCCGGACATTAGCCAGAGTCTTGGTGAAAAGGAGTAACTTTTTCTTAGCAACACACTTGGTATCTTCTGATGAAAAATGCAGAGAGCAGAAGTTAAACATAGATTCTGGGTTTGGACTCTACTGTAATATTTGCAGTGACAGGTATCAATGACATCTCTTCTTGATAAGTGTCTGCTGCACACACGAGCTAAATGTATCTTCATGGTTTCTAGACTGTACAAACTGTTTTGGATGCTACCAGCACGAACTTGCACAGACACATTTCTAATCTAAAATCTCTATTGCTCATTATAATTGTACGTTGTATAGCTTGCCTTTAAACTATTCACAGAACAAATCTAGGCACTCTTTGACGTATCAATGCTTTGCTTAAGTAATTTAATGCTAGTACAGTAAATAATCTACAGCAGAGCATACTGTCATCTCCTACTAAAATTTGAAACAATTTGGTCAGAATGCTTACACAAGGCCCAAGGAAAGCAAATCATTTTAGAATGCTGGTCAGGAAATTATCTTGGTGCCTCTGACATCCAATCTCAAGTAGTAAAAGACTTAAAATATATATATGTTTAATGGATACCTGTGGAAAGCACAGTCAAAGTCTTCTGCATGATGCTACCTAAACCTTACTTATGAGCAAATCATATAAACTGCTTCCCTATCTGTAGAAGAGGCAAAATGACAGCTGACTTCATAGTCATGACAGGCATTAGCTGTACAGGTTTATCACTCTAAACAACAGAAAAATCAAGGGATATACATAAATTTATGAGAACACAGGCAAATACTTTATCTTGCATAATGTTCTATGCTATTTTGAGAAGTAGCTGCTCACTGCAATGTGAAATAGTCTGCTATAAAAAATGAAAAATAAATACGAAAGGGCAGATTCAGGATTCTGATTCCTTCCTGCCAGTGACTTTGTGACCTTAAAGCACTATGGACCTGGTTTCAGTAAGCTAGCTACCTAGTAAAGTAAAAGTTTTGTTTATGGATGTTCCTGTTTTCGTATTTTTATCAATTTAAAACAACCCCTAAATACTGCCAAGCAGATCAAATTGCCAAATGGCAATAGTAAAGAAACAAACCCTGGAGAAGAAAACAAAACAAAACTCTTTGACTCTGTATATTATACTTAACTTTTGTTTGTTGTCTGCTGTACTTGATTACTCAAACCCACAAAAGTGTTACAATCCTTCAGAGTACCTGGAATTCGGTCTACTTTATAAACAAATGTTGCACTGAAGTCTTTAACAAAGAGTTCCGAATGATGAAATCACACTAAGTTAACAAACAAATATGTTCTTATCTTTAAATTTGAACTTGAGGATAAGCCTTTCCTATTGACAGCCCTATACACAACTGTTTGGCCTCTGGCAGTGTGTCTAGACAATGCCTCTTATTTGTTTCGGTTCTCAAAGATATGCTTTTAAATATAGCAGTCATCACAAAAGAAAGCTCTCCAGAAAAGCCTAATTTAAAAATTAAAAAAAACAAATCTACAAAACATATATTGTATGCTTTTTAACATTTCCTTTAAATTTGCATAATAATAAATTATTGGAAAGCTGCTTTACTAGAGCTGGTGACATCATATTTACATGAATTCATACATTACCTACTTACCAAGACAACACTACCAGGTATATAAGTGTAGGAAATGAATAGATTAAATTTTGCATTTAAGACAGATGGTAAGCAGGCCACATCCTACCTGGGCTTTGGAGTCAAAACTCAACACGTGCGAAAATAAAAGAAAAATACCCAAATACCTCATACCCAACAGCATGACTGGCAACACTCTTTGAGGTACACTTATACCACAGTGCATAGTGTAATATAGTTTGCATACTACTGAGCTGGAGACACTCATGGAATTACTGGCATGGTAACACAAGTCCCTGCAGCTGACCAAAACTATAGAGATAAAACAAATTTGAATAAAGTTCTCTACATGGTTAGCCCATCACCTTTACTATGACAGTGGCCTGCATGTTATCTGTAGACACCGATAAATATAAAGATTGAATTTCAAAATTCATATGTACAGTGAACACTTACATTTATAAAATCCTGCAGACAAATTAAAAATGTTGTAGTGAAAAGAAAAGAATGTAAGCCCAAATGACTTAGTTAGATTTTGTTGAATAAAAGCCACATCCATCTCAGTTAAGCAAAAAAAAACCCAAAATCTTGATGAAAGACTCAGTAGTAATGAATTTTGCAGTACAGATTGAACAATCCTAGAGTTGTTAAAACATCTTTTCATTGATGTCAAATATATTTGCATGAGAAAAAGCAAAAGTGGAAATGAAGATGTACATTCAATTCAAATCCTCAGAAATAAAGTATAAATTTGTGAAGGAAAAAATATGAAAGGGTGTTTTTTCCTAAATGTCATTTTCGGTGTAAGCCAACATTTCTCTTTGAACGGTTTGTTTGCTTGGAAAAAAAAAAGAAAAACACTTTTGCATTCAAATATGAATAAATATGCCAAGGAAAAATACAAGAGATGTACAGATTGCAGTTACTCCCATAATAAGCTTCAAATGTTTTCATATAAATATCTGACATCTATTTGATAGAACTTAAAAAACACGAAGAGAAGCAATAGTGTATTTATTGCGCGATGTCCTTTTAGCTATTCTTGATTTTCTTTGCATATTCAACTACTTTCCTTATAATGAACACTCATTTGAATTGAGTTTTAAAATACATCAAAGGACTTGAAAATAACCTAGTACCAGCCTTTCTGGTACCTAACAATCCAATTGAAGTTACATTTCTGAATTTTTGTTCTCCATAGAGAGAGGAAAATACTCTCACTAAAGCTGAGAGGATAAGTTCTAATAAAACAGCAGTATATTCTCAAGAATTCCAAGGATTTTGTAATACTACAAAAAATACTCACAGGACACTTCCTTAAACCTGAAAATTATCTTATTATATGAAGCTTAACAGTCACACTTGTAGTGCAATTACCTACTGAAATCAAAGAAAACTCAGAAGAGTGATACAAATCACTGGGGGTACTAAAAATGCTTAATGAGAAAAGAATAATGGTCTTTAAATATTTCAACAGATTTTAATACTAATCATACTAATTAAACCTAAGAAAAGAAATGAAATTCCATGGCTTGGAAGGTATAACACATGCTTGTACTTGGCAAATCATTTAAGAGAAGCTACTGTGCACTATAATGCTGGCTGCGGATTAGAACATTCAAACACGGCATCCAGCTCTCCAGTTCAAACATTAAGCTGTTTCTGCACTAGCAGCCTTCAATTACTGACTGTTCTTCTGCCTTTCAGAATAATATATTCACATGTTTCCTCCTACATCAATGGATTGCCTATCATGTGTCATAATTCAGTAGAAGTGTAGACGGTGCAACTGGCAGACATGATAGAAAATAAATTCTCATTTTATTACAAAATTTCATCAAAAGTCTCAACCGAAAAAAAGAAAAAAAAAAAAAAAGGGAGAGAAAAGGAGGAGAAGAAAAATATATTAAAAATATATTCCTGGCTTAAGGAACACAATTCTTACAGGTTAATGACTTTGGAGTTCGAGCTCTACTTGAATTTACACTGTTGCACTATGAGATGGTTTTCACACAGTTATAGTGTCAGAAGACAAGGTGTTAAAGGCAACAGGGCAGAATATTGATGCAGGCCATAGTGCTACAGCCTGCTACGTGCACTCTCTATCACAGCCCAAACTCCTCACATTCTCTCACATTGTCAACAAATACTGCCAGAAAAAAAAACAACCAGAAATCTCCTCCCGCGTGTATTCATTCATCCAGACCAAACCGAGGCTCCTATCCCAGACAGTTAACATGCCAGTTCAGGTGGCAAAGTCTGCATGATCAGCCCATCAGTATCTGCTGTTTTAAAAATCCAGGCAATGACATACAGAAAATATGCTAAAGATTATTAAAACTGCTACAACATTAGAACTTTAGAAAGGTCAAAATAAAGGCAGACTGTGAAACCTGTATTCTGCTATATTTTGTGCATGCTTCTTCCCACAGTCCATGTGCATGCAAATACACCCATGTTCTCCTTGAGACTGCTGATTCACTCATGGCTCAGGGTGAGCAACACTCTGGGAATCAGTCGTGTAGTACTAATGATTTATCCACAGTATATCAGATTTCCTTAGAGAGTATGGAAGTTCATTAGTGAATATGGGATAGGGAAGCATAATTAAGAAAAAAAGAGTATGCTGTCAAGCATGAGGCAGTAAAATGTTACTCTGCAGAAATAAAGTAGAATCTGTTTCTATCACCGGATCCCTATGTGATGACAGCTACTTACATAAAACTGATACCACCTTCCACTTGGAAAGCCATGTAGCTTCCTCAGAGGCAGAGCAGAAGTGCAAGATACAGTCCTGTGACTGAAGCTATTGAGCACATGGTGTATGCACAACATGGCCAAGAAATTCTTGAGCAATTTGAAGATGCTCCTGGAAAAAACGGCAACCTGGAAATCTGGCAGGAGCTGACAGCACCGTTCATGTTAGTTCTATTCATCCTCTTTCCACTCCTACTCCACAAGGCTTCTGAGCAGGAAGCCAGGAGTGCGCTGCAATCCAGGTAAATTGCTGCTGCACGTTGATTCTGACACCACCATTGCTAAAGAGCCCTTAGTTGCCCCTCTTACATGTGGCTGGAAGTGGGACCATCAAGCAAGGTCAGAAGGACCTGATGAAAGGCAAAAACTGGAAGAAAGAAGCTACCACGAAAACAACATCAGACTGAAAATATTTAGAGGCTTTGGAGAAAGTTGTAAGGGGCAGGTCGATACTCAAACAGCTAGAAGTCTAAAGAAGGTGAGGAGACCATAGGACACACAGCTCAGACTACAACCAAATAGTTCATTAGATAGTAATTGCATATGCCTTTATTTTCATGGTCCTTAGCTCAAGACATCTTATTTGAAGAAACTGTAGATTAATACTTGCAGTTGTAATCTAGCAACAGCTAAGAGTTAAAACACAAAGATGGAAAAAAAAAGGTTATGGAATCTACACTGACATTTTCATTTCACCAAATTAGCTGCTAAGCACTAAATATCTATTTGTCTCCTTTTCAAATATTTAAGAACAAATATCTGAGTAAGGAGCCAAGCGTGTTGTTTAGCAGTGGAAAGATGGATGGATATTGGCAACACCGGTTGACTCAAACCTTGACAAAAACAAGAATTCTAGCACTTTGTGCCATTAATGACCATGTGAATGCAGATTTATCACAGGTTCCTCTGAATACAGTAATATTGACCTTATGATGAGCTTCCATAATAATTGCTTGCAATTGTGACTGTCCATCTGCTGTGAAAAACATTATGTTGCTGTCGATATCCAGAAGATAAGTGGTCAGTTCAATTATTCCATTTTGGTAGTTTTTGTCACAGGTTTTTATTCAAGTAAGGAAGGGATTACACTTTTACAGCTTATACTAATACTCATGCACATAGATTGTTTTTATGGTCTACAGTCCCACATTCTTGTAAAAATCATATTAAATACCTTATCAAATTAGTGTTAATTGTAGACAATGAAGCAAAGTAATCATTGACGCCCTTCAGTTCGTGTCATCACTAATTGCTTTCCTTCCTTGTTAAGAAAGGCTACCACATTTAGTTCTACTATCGTTACCACTGCTACAATTTGACTGTTCATAGGAAGGAGAGAAGGGAGGTGAAGAGAACACTTACAGAGCACAAAATTTCACAAATTCACACTAGTAGAGTTTATGCGAAAATATTCAAGTTTATTCCCTGTGAGAATTCCTTGGGTATGATCGAAGGTTGCTGCCCTTTCACATGTACAAAACCCCAGAATATCTGCATTGCATTAAATCTTCAACAATACAAACCTGCAAGGTCCTTCCAAATGCTAGGTATGTATTTAGTATCTGTTAAAATGTCATGCAAAGCAGCACATAATGTCACCTTTCCAAAACCTAATCCTATCACATTTAGATACTGTGGACTTTAAGGCTCTTCAAGGGGGTAAGATGGAAAGTCAAAATAGTTACAAACATTTCAATGATTCATACTGCTCGCAAATACAGTCAGTTTAGACATTCATTTTTACCTTGAGAAGGTATGTGGGAATATTGCTGAAATCTACAGGCAACTTCAAGAGGAAGCGAGCTGAGAATTCACCAGTCTGTGAAGAAAAGGTAAAACCAAT
>JAUBOD010000525.1:2028394-2044045 GCA_032353885.1 Nothura maculosa
TCTCACAGACATTATATGAGAAAGGACAAAAAATAATGCATGCATCAGTGTCACTAAGTGAACAGAAAAAAGTAGTCAAAGGGCAACAATGTGCAAGACAAGAACGGAATACTCTTTGTTAGGCCCTATAGATAGACACATCTTGTCTGTAGTCATTTCCGTTCAAGGTCTGGCGGGATCTGCGGTTTAAAAGCCAAAATAAATAATAAAAAAAGAATTTACAACACAGACGAATCTTTACTAAGAAACATATGTAGAGATATATGTAAGAGGAGAAATTTCAGTTGAGTAAGGTAGGAATGAATAGGAAATATCTTTTGACGTACAGAAAAAGGACAGAACTACATTTTGATGCAGTATCTTCTCATAATTATGTGACTCTTTACACCTAGTCAACTAAAAACTTGCCAAGTATCCCCTGCTCATAGCGGTTTTTGCATGAAGTGTTTGCAAAGGAAATGAAAAGGATTTCCTTTCTGTTTCATGCACTTCCTCAAAGCCAGACTTTGTCCACCTATTATGAAGCAATCGAGTTTGTTCTTTTTGAATAAATGTCTGCCTGATTTCCATCACTTTTTTTTTTACTTTGCTTAGAACATCCCTATTTTATAATTCAATAAAGTAGCCATACAGCAGCTAGACCTATCGTTTTCAATGACCAATATAAAAAGCATTAACATTAAAGTAGAAAAAATAGGACCGAGACAAGCTAACACACTCCTTTCGGTTTTAACATTGTCCTAAATTTGCATACAGAAACTACCTAGTAACTTGACATACCAATTTTTAAAATACAGTATTTTAACATCATGGGAGGACAAATTAAAGCTACGCAAATATTCAGTACTCATTCTGCCACGGTAACATATATGTATTGCTTTAGTATTCATTGAACAGTTCTCTGCAGCTATTTGTCATTTTAATATTTTAAATCTTCTGTGAAGCTCGAAAAGGCAAGAAAAATACTGTAAACAAGTATACCATACACAAGTTTGAACAGTGCACATATATCTGTGGTATCTGTATTAAAATTCTCATTAAAATGGTGAATGTACCTAATATACTAGATACAGAATCATCTCTATTACATATAAGTTTGCCACAGGCACAAGCTGTACCTTGTGGCAAGCAAAAGACCATAAGATATCTGAAATAATGAAAATATCCTTCCTGTAAGATGCACTAACAACACAGTGAAGAGAAGCAGAGGATCTTGACAGCAGCAGTGAGCAGAGAGCCCTTTGAAATAACTTTTGTAAATATCTGCAGAGGGAGAGTAACTGCTCTCTGCACCGCAAATTCAACCCAAAGCTGGAATTGCTGCTCAAACGCCTATAGTCCAGACAGACATCAGAAAGATGCCTTTAGCTTTGCTACCTCTAGTGGATGTTATCATAAGAGATCTGCATACCAATGGGGACAGCTTTGCAAAAGCAAAACAACTTCTCAACAAGAATGCTGTCAGTCAGGCTCTTGTAGCGCCTGCACCGATACTGAAAAACACTAGAAATCCACTGCCCCATGTATTTGTAAAGCTTGGAAGCAAATATACTTGCATAAAAGAAAACCCACACTTCTACAGAACTAGATACTTTCATTTACTTTATGCCTGAATTTTTTTTAAAAAAATTAACCCATGCAACTAAGAACATACAGGGAGAAATGCTGTTAGGCAGAGGTAGCACAGGTAATACCAAAGCCAACTTGTTCCTTGGTCTATGCATTAGCAGTGAACTGGAGATAACTTATTCCAGCTCCAGTCACTAAACAAGAAAAAAGAAGAATGTATATAGACATTTTCCTGATAATGGTACCTTACCAGTTATACCATTTCCCAGAGAGTTTGTGTGTTTTTAATGCTGTGATCTATCTCCTCAGTTGCTAGTTTGCTCAGAAAAGCACCTGCAATTTGTCCCTGACCAGCACACAACGGATGCAGAGCAATTGCACTTAGAAACACTAAAAACAGAACCCAAGTACATTAAAGTCAGGGCCAAAACCCTTCCTGATGACACTAATATTGGGGCTAAATGCCAACTTGCTGATGTGTTACACACATATGAGGAGATATCGCTGACTTTTGGTGTGCTCAACACCAAGATTGCCACAATGACAGTCACAGCAATCAGTTTTTACTCAGACAGAAATGGGTAGTATGGGCAGTGCTGTTTCTTTGGATTTGTCTCCCAGACGAGTTATCTTAGCAAGATTTGCTAAAAAAAAATCCACATTTTTGGTAAAATACCAAGTCTGGTGAACTGTGGATAGCCCCTGAACAGATGAATGGCCTCTGAAGCAAACAACAATTTCTCAGATGTGGATATAAACAAAGACTTGCAGCCTAGATCTTCTACATAATTTTCCTCGAGATCGTCTTGCAATGTGTTACTTATGAACATTTGCTGCATGTGCAGGGAACAAGTCCCTGTCCATGGTGCTCAATTATCCAGAAGCCAAATTATCCGAGTCAGATGGAGCTCCTGGCCACGGGCACGGAGAGCTCTGGTTCAGGAAGTTAACGGGCTTTTCTGTCAGCTTGTACCCATCAGCACAAAGCTGCTGGACTGAGGGGTTTTGTCTGTCCTGGGATATTACTTCAGGACTTTGGAGATATTGGTGGAAGACACAGGAGGAAATTTATTCCATTTTGAGACACCGCACTGAACTCGGTTCTTTTCCTGGAGTTTTGTTTGTTTGTTTTGAAATCAAGTCATGCACTTACAACAACTGCTTCCACAAGAACATTGCGCAAGGTTCATTCACAGATGATTGTCTGAAGGATCTAGTGAGTTCAATGTAAACTCTTTCTCAGTTTATGTATGTAAGTTTATGTAAACTGAGAAACAATTTACATTGTTTTGACATCACAAATTTCAATAACTTTTGGAAAAAGGAGGTAAGGTGCAGGTACCTGTGGCTTTTCAGATAAACACTGCTATTGTGCTGATTAACAAGACAGTTGGCAACAACAGGAAGAAAAACCATGTGGTTTAAGACAACTTACACAAGAGGCTCTGTCACTTAGGTACCAGCTTCACTGAATCT
Source organism: Nothura maculosa (assembly GCA_032353885.1). Lineage (NCBI taxonomy): Eukaryota > Metazoa > Chordata > Aves > Tinamiformes > Tinamidae > Nothura > Nothura maculosa. The sequence continues at coordinate 2,031,440 of JAUBOD010000525.1, forward strand.
ACATTTAGTCCAAATGTGACTTTCAGTCATCTTGACAGAGAATGCAAGTTTTAAAAGCAAAACACACAGTAGCAAGGCCTTATATGGCTTTGAAATGATTAAAAGGATTTGCCTCCAAACATATTCAAAATTCCATTTATTGGGATATTTTTAATTAATATTTCCTAAACCAAGAGAAAAGAAAAATCATTATTCAGTCAACAAAGACAAGAAATTTTCCAAAGGCTTAAGTGCATGTTTTTTTCCCATAAAATGGAAAAAAAAACCTGCTCTTTTTACAATCTTGACTACAATTTGGCAGCTGCCAAAACTGATAATAAAATTTGAGTATGGTACAGAAGGCCTTCTGCATTTCAATAAAACATACTGATGATTTTTACAGATGTGATGAGTTGTTTGTGATGCCAGCTACAGAGAATAACACTCAAGAACAAATTAATTTCTGTGAAATATACTGACTTATAAAAACAAGACAGCGATCTGAGATTCTCAGATAAAGAAAATTTTACTTGGCTCAAAATAAAAACCTACCCAGATGACAAGAAAAACAGAGGAATATATGTACTGCTGGTTGTACAGTAAAAAAATTTTGTGTCATCTATAACTTAAGGATGACAAAAGTGACACAAAGCTGAATTCCAGGCCCTGGCAACTGGAATGCTAAAATTTCATAGGCTTTTAGGCTGCACACATTTCAGAATACACTGCTCCTACATGGCTGTATAGGTTGAGAATATGCTGCATCTGAAAGCAGGAGGGACATGTGTTCAATATAAGCATTAACTATACATTTCCTGATACTTCTTACACTCTGCTTCCCACGATAAATACATTACTAATGGCAAAAAGTGATTTTTCAAGGCACGTCTGTGACACAGTGAGGTCAGCTTTAAAAGAAAAAAAAAAAAGGAAGAAAAGAAAGCTGCACACTAAAGAAAGGGTCTACATAATCAAGGAAGGTTGAAATGGCATACATAGGAAGTATCCTTATAGCATGACATCCTGCCCAGGCAAAGGATGCAATTTCAGGAAATAGATAAGCCCTTTAAACATCTGTTTGTTATGTAAAGAACAGAGTCCTACAAACTCAGGGCTCCAGTCCGTCTCAGGTCCTCATCTCCTCCTACTAAAAATTAGTCCTTCCCTCTCCTAGCTTACATCCCTGGAGGAACTCAACTCAGGTTAGATAAATGTCAGAGAGTTATATGCAAATACAGCTAATAATTATATCATTATCAATCATAAGGCAGAACTACACTCTAATACAATCTGCTTCTCAGCAGGGTACATTTGCCTGGGCGGAGTGTTGTATTAAGGAAGCTGAACTGCCTCTTGAAACCTAAGCTATCTTGAACTTGCACATAATATTGAATTTTGCCCTGTAAACACAGCACAGAATTTTCAACAGTTTATCAGTTCATCTATAAATAACATGAACCTAGACCAGGTTGAAAAACAGACTTACCTGGAAATGAGGTTCAAGCAAGGTGGTGAAATGAAAGCAATGGACAAACACAGGGAACATACAAAGTGAGCTGGAGTTTTCTCTATTGGAAACATCGAGCATGAATACACAGACAGCACACAAAGGACTTATTTTTTTCCAAGGCAACAGCAATGCATGCACAAATTAAAGGATCAATAAAAGCATTTTAGTCGAATTATTCTTAATAGCTTACCCAGTTGTTTTTTTTGCCAGCATAGATTTCCATGTTTTCTCCATACTGGGGCTCTTCAAGCAAAGTCTGGTACTCAAACATGAGGCGAGAGCTCTCACGTAGTCGGCTGCATTGAAACTGGTGATACTGCTGGACAAGCTCTTTCACAACAAGCAGGAGGCATTCGGGGTTTGAGGGATTCCAAGAGGCTAAATTCTGTTGAATTAGAAAAGAACAGAGGCCAAACTCATTTTCAGCAATAAAAAGATAGACACTTTAATCCATACCAATGCCAGAAGCATGGATACAATTGGAAGCTACAAGACAAGGCTAAAACATAATATTAAACACAGAAATTATTTAATGCTTTGGAAGGAAGCCAAGTCAAACAGCATTCAAGAGCTTTAACGTGAAGTAAGTGTCTGTACAGGAAGCTACTATGAAACAGCTACCAGGGCCACTACCCTGTATATACAGGCCTAAATTAGCACCCTATTCTTCCCGAAAATTACACTGTTGCCTCTGAGGACTTGGAAAGTTTGCATTAAAAATAAAATAATAAAAAAGCTGATAGGAAACATATGTGGATCAGATAAGCACAACCCTGTGCAGCATCCGATTCCATGAGCAGTCCGCCAAGCTACATCAAACTGACACTAGCTGTGCACACCAATCTGTTCTGCTAATCAAGCAATAGATCCTACCCTGGCAGGGAATGACAAAGGTGCTCTCCTCTCTTGCGCCTTAACCCTGGGCTTCACCTCACCTTGACTGTGACCTCCCTGCAGAGTGACCTTGGCTCTTTCCCTTAACGCTAGTGCAGTCCATGCACAAACCCTCTTCAATCTGGCTGGCACAATTTTAGTTACAAGCGTGCACTGCATCGAGAGACACAGAGAACAGTAACACAAAGCAAAATATTAGGACAATTGAAGATAACCACGTCAGTAAAACATCAATAAAATTGTCTCTCAGTATCTCTAGTTCATGCTGGCTTAGATGAGTCTTCCATGCAAAATAAGTTTTATTTGGGCAGATTTTCTAGGCTACAAACCATTAGCTAACGTGATGAATCTTGACTGATCTTACCTAAAGCCGGCCAAAGTTAAAGCCAGATGAAAACTCACCTTGTACTCAAACCAATATGACATAAGACAATTCTGATGCAAAAGCCAAAAGGCAACTTGAAACTGTTGAAAATCTTACGTGCTTTGTACCCAGCTCAACATGTTTTCAAAAAGCTTTTGGTCAACTCAAATCCACATCTACCTGTGCATTGCTCTCTTCTGCAAATCGGATGAAAAATAGATTTATTGGTCAACTGTGAAAGAGAAAAGAGTTTGGGAAAGTGTTCCTGATCTTCAGCAACAGGGACTTCATTTCTGCTTTCTTAGAGTATCCAGGGGCATGATTACTTCCTGAGGATGCATTCCAAAAGACCAGTCATTTCTGGGCCAGAGACGCCCCCAAGGCTGATGGGCTCAGCTCCAGAAGCACAGCACAACACATCCCTACTCCCAACTGGCTTTGTTTTACAGGCGTCCCCTCCTGAACGGGATGCTGGAAGAGGCCTGTCCAGGTTGGCCCAGATGCCGCCCTACGGCTTCTCCGTGCAGAGTCTAATGCTGAGCTTGCTCACACACCTGACTGTCTTGAAGCAAACAACCTCCGTACCGGCTCCCACAACATTAGCACTGTCATATCTCAAAAGGTGAATTATATTACAGGGGATTTGGCAAATTGCCGAGAGGGAACGAGCCTCACGTAAGGCTAAGGGCTATTCCTAAAATACACTCTACAGATAAAGCCTCTGTCTTCCAGCTGCAACTGCCAAATATTTTCTGCCAACCTGAATCCATTTAAGCTTATCCTATTCTACCAAATACTAGTGAAAACTTGTTTGGAAGGAAGTCTTCTAGGAAACGCACTTTGTACCATGCAGTCTGAAAACAGACTGTGTGCAACCTCAGATGTCCTGTCCCCAAGTGCCTGCTCAAATAAAGCACTTCCAGAAAGCCAGAGGAGGGAAAATGCCAGTACCTATTGGTATCAGCCAGGCGAGTGGGAATAACCTTTCCTCCTAATGACACGAGTAGAACACAATAGAAGTGCTCTGTCAAAGGAAATCAGCAGCAGTATTTTAATAACTCACCTAAATGCAACTGAAGCTTTTGTTCAAGTAACAAAAGAGCAAAGAACCACAAAGAGCAGGAGGAAATCCATTGTCACTGGTAGAGCACAGAGCTACAGGGTGGCAGGCGGCGGTTCAAAGAGCTCAGGAGCATCCACACTGCTCTCCAGCCTCGGGATGTGCCTGACTCCAGGTTTCCAGTTACATCATTTTCATTCAGTAATTAAAGAAAACAAGGTATGTACTATTACAGATGTGTATGTGTGTGTGTGTGTGTGTGTGTGTGTGTGTGTGTGTTCATGTTCACGTGTGTATGTACAAATAAATCACCTCGAGAATAATCCAATTAGCTTAACACAAACATCAACTGTGATAGATTCTCACAGATTAAAAGATACATATCCAACAGCTTTTTCGATTCTTTTTGTAACAAAGCTTCTTCTGTAAACCCTCAATAATTCTCAAGTTTACAGCGTTTTTTTACGGCAGTACTTTTTAATTAGCAATTGGGAAATATATTTCTAGCCATTGCATTAACTTTAAATGTGCAGCTCTCATAGGATCTAACTGTTAACACTAGCAAAATCTTGAAAATCCTGACATGTTTCTACATAATTTTTTTCTCCATATCTTTAACTGCTACTTGTTTGCCAGAAGCACTGGACTACATCATCTAAAAAAAAAAACTTTTGAATCACTATAATGTCATCCAATTTCAATATTCTATGCAAAATTTATCTATGCTGTTCTATATTTGAAATGTTTCACATATCAGCCTGTATATTTTATTTTCTGTTTAGTTTGAAATCTGTTGTATTCTAACACTGGCCAGGATAGTTTTTGTTACAAAAAAAAAAAAAAAAAAAATTAAAGCATTAAAAGAATGAAGCAAAGCTCCTGTGTCTGTGTTCCGTGACCAAATATTTTGTCACACAATTCAGATCTTTCATAAGAATTATGCTTTAAATGCGAGTTCAGAATCATGGGTTTTAATTCTTACTGCTTAAGAAGAAATCCTGAAAACATGAAAACAAACCTAAAGCCATTTTCTATAGCCAGCTTGTTGAAGCTTGTCAGGTAGGAGAAACCCAAATGAAGATGCATCCTTCAAGTACATATAAGCAAAAGACATGTTGCTTTCCTTAGCTTCCCTTATACCAAAATCTTCTATTTCTCTCAGCAGGACTTTGTGTTTCATTTCTGCAGAATGTAACCATCACTTTTTTTTCCCACTCTCAAATCTCATATATGCTGAAAAGAGACACACCTTTCAAATGAAAATTGCTCTGAATTTTATAGCAAAATAAACGAACACTGGGTGGGGTAGTGATGGTATCTTAGGAAATATATCACTCAATAAATGTTTTCTAATTTGAAATGGGATTTCTGCAGACTTTTCATTGGGTTAAGCAGAATTTACAGAACAATCAGTACTATGCTTAAAATACAGAAATCTAGTTTGAACCCAATTTCTTGGCCTGTTTACTCACAGGTACCTCTAACTTAACTCCGTAGTGCAAACTAAGTATTAAATAAAAGTTAGCCAGCTAAACTGCAAGTGGCCCAGTGCAAAGTAATAAAGAAAATATGATCCAACTCCATTGTGAGACACAACTAGTTCTGCATTCACACATACTTCATACAAAAGATGAGATGCTCTTCTCTGAACGGCAGAAACTGCTTTTTAAATTATTAGCATTTTTTTCAGTGTATTGTGGAAAAATTTTCTTTTCTGAGCACGTGGAGACTCAAAAAAAAAACTCACTTCTGACTGGGCACGGCTCACACTTCTGTCGATGCTCTCCACTGCAACCAGCAGCACTCCGTGCTCTGGTTGGCTGTTAAAGACACTTGTGGAGCTTGTATTTACTAAAGACAAGGTTAACTATCTCATCTTGAGCAGGTTGGTGACATGAGAAGGCAACTCTATATTTTCTTATAAAGAGGAGATAGAAGCCTAGTAATAGTCCATGTCATTTGTACTGACTGGCTAATTCAATTTTTTTAAAATTAGTGAATGAATTCCAGCAGTGGAACTATACTTGGTATACAAAAAGAAATGGAGTTGGAACTTCAGTAAGGCAGAAATCCATATTTTCAAATGCCAGAAATTTTATTTGCCCACAACAAGTAGTTACTGTTATACAGAAACTGGTCACTCACAACTATCTACAAATCCAGGTCCATTCAGTTCATCATAGGAAAGTTGAACATTCTGTTGTGACAGAAACCTACCTCATAATTGCTGATTTAATTCAATAAGTCTTTTTTTAAAAAAAAGATTTTAAAGGAACTACTAATAGCATGTACATTGATTACCTTTACCCTCCACCTCACGCTATACAACAATAGAAACAGAGCAAATCAGGGACCACAAGCAACCATTAATCTGTGTGTAGGTTGGTTAAATCCAAAATGATTCGGTTATTAATTTAAATTAGTTCACCAAAGGGCATAAGTTTCACGAACATGTATATTCCTGACAAATTTTAGAGGTACAAAATTCACCTCTAAATTTAAAAAAAAAAATCCACTTTAAATTCCCCGGCTCTTTCTATTACCATTTTTCAGAATATGTGATAAATGAACAGTTTGATAGGGAAACGCACACACAATGCAGAGTAAAGACAACATAAGGATGGCCAGAGACAAGGCAATTTAAATCATTTTTGCAGTGATTCATTTAAATGATCACCGGCATTGATATCAACTAGATTCCAAAAAGAGAGGGAAAAAAAATTGCAGCCAAATAATATCCAAACTAACAGGACTTTTTAAAAGGTGAGGCCAGCCATTAAAAAAACCCAGAGAAGCTTCTCAGTACTTTTAGCTTTACAGAGCAACCACAATATTCAACTTTTGGCAAAGCAACCATGTTTAAGTTCTGTTCTGGAACATGTTGTGCTCTGCAGTCTTTCGCTTACACTTCCAAAAAATTTACCAAGACCCTATGCAAACTACCCAATGTCAGCATCTCCCCTCCTTTTCAGAACATAAAGAACCCTGTGTTCTATAAGCAGCTAATTCATAGCCTTCATAACAGCATATTGCTTATTTCAGAGCTTCAGCCCCTATCTGTAGCAAGCTATAATGCGACACCATCGGAAGGAAAAATAAGATCACAAATTCTAATTGATCTGAAGTTGTTTTTCTTTGAAATGTGTTTAAATATCCAGGTTGCCAGAATATCTTCCAGGAATGTGATTTTAAAGAAGACAGATTGTAACTGTTTTTCCTGGCTATACTACAGGAAACAACAGCAAGATCTTATTTTAAGTTAGTGCACTTTTATATCCCTAAGCAAGAAATTAACTGCAATCACTTTCGCAGGATAACGTCAGTAAACAAAATCTCTCGAGCCCGTAAGAGCAGTAACACATTTCTGCAGCATCTTTCAGCCAGCATTATCATAAAGAACAACGCAAGTAGGTTTGCATTCTGTTTACATCTCTGCACACCACATGTACACACTTCATGTACTGTGATAACTTTATGTCAGTACCAGTGTAGGTTTTTCCTTTACCTGAAATAGGAAAGATCTTCACACTGCAATATCAGCACTTATGCTCGATACAAAAACCTTTGGAGGAGGTAAGAGTCCAGTGGTTACAACATTAGTCTAGAAACTGGAATATCTGCATTCAGCTCCTGCTCTGCTTCAGTCTTCCTGGGCCGCCATGGGGAAGTCATTCACAGGAAAAGACACGGGATAATTGTCTGCCATATGCTCACATCTTTCTATCAACAGATATTTTTCGCAGTATTCGCAGGGCTGGAGCGTTACAACAACTTTAAAGGCTTCAGTTTCTTAGCAGCCAGCACTTAAACATCCTACAGGCTGCAGTTTCCAGTCAATCACTGTAAACCCACATGCCATCTACTTGTCATCTTATTTTCACAGCTTCTTCTCATGCCTCTCCCCCAGAGCGCCACTGGAACAACTTGCTGGGGTAATCTCCTTGGAATCATAATTCTGGGGCATAAGCAACCAGAAAAGACTTAGCATTTCATGTAAACAGTTCAGCTCAAGAGTACTTGAGTCATGGCAAATAAAACCCAATAATTTACAGACTCTGTGCGCTACACTAGTCATTATGTATAACAGATAGTAAAGTTAATATAAAACAAAATTTGAGACTCTCAGATTTCTTTTGTTCCTTTAATGAGAGACTGTAGAAATTGAACACAAATTAAATTAGTCCATAAATGCCTAGCTGAAATCTCAGATAAGGTGGAGTTCTTGAAATGGCAAAGTAAACAAGATTCTTCTATTATACTGAAATCTAACTCTGCTTAAAGAAAGTTCATTACATTTAGTAAAGCTCCCTATTATTTTTTCTGTGGACAACATAATGTGATTCTTGATTAATAATTACATACCTAATGCAGTTCTAACTAAAAGCTACTTTAACAAAAACACAGAGAATACTCTTTCTCTTTCAGCATTTAGTTGCAATTGGTACACCTCCTCTTTTCAAATGCCATCATCAAAGAAAGGAAAGAACTCTTCCTTTAAAAGTTACTACAAATTGCTCCTCTATTCTGCTGCAAAAGCAGTAAGGGACAGATGATCTTTGTATGTTAAGGGTGCTCTGAAGCTGTCGACCTCTGCAGCTCAAAAGAAATTTTAAAAAATAATTTTTTTTTAAAAAAAACTGTTATATCTGAGAAACTGAGAAGGAAGATAACAGGGGAACACTGAAGAAGAGGCAAAATAAGGAAAGGTTTAGTAACTAGTATGTCAAAAGTTAGACTGGTAAAGAATAAGAAAAGATAGATTTGAGTTCTTCTCCACTTGGGAAAGTTAGTACTTTCTTTGAAAATTACCATGTGTGCAAGATATTCCTTTGCCCCACCAGTATCTTGTGAAGAAAAGAAGCTGCGAGGCTCAAACTTAAGCTTAGTAGGAAAAAAACAATTATAATCATAACAGAATTCACAGCCTAGAATTAAATCAAATCTGCAACAGTATTATCAGACAGAATGCTTATTTCTAACTGACCTTCTGTAATCAGCTAATTTAAAAGTCTGTTCTGCATGCATATTCATAAGCAACGACTGACTTGCTACAGAAAAATGAATTATCATGGCTCAACAACTTGAATTCAAAGGGCACAATACAATGAATTAAAATGTATTCTCAATTCAGGAAGGTTGTGTTAGATTTGATCTTCTCTTTTTAAATCCTGTAAATGGATTTCTAGAAAGCTAAAAAGCTGCTGCCTTCGAGCCAAGATATTTCTTACTATTCTAGAGTCTCTGTCAAAAAGGAGAGTATATTCTGCCAGTATCTTTACACATAGGACCGGAATCATTTAATTTTTCCTACTTTCTCTAATAACAGCTCTTTTTTATTTTTTTTCTTAAATTTCACTACAGAATTGAATAAGATATGGTTATATTTTGACTAATTGAAGCCAAAAGAGTTATAACTACACTGATTTTATCAGCTTGCTGGTTCCTATTTAAGTATTCTCAATACCAGAATAAGTTCCCTGCTTCTGAGCTTCTCAACAAAGACATTTTACCTGCATATGTTTGCTTGGGTCAGCCAGCTTTGTATTTTTAGTTTACAGTAACAACTTTTAAAAAATCTTGAAAAATCACTAAGATAAACTAGAATTTATTCTACTACCTTTAATGGTTTTTCCTGCCTAGGTAGGAATACTGTATATATACAAATACATTAAAATGTTTAGCCATCAATGTCCAGTACCTGGCAATGTGACACGATGGCAGAGCACACACCTTCCCGCCAATAGGACATCAATGTTTTAGGGCTTTGGCCTGAGGAATCCACAGTTTTGTTGCTCTACAGCAAAGCAGATGATAGCTTTCCCAAATTAACATTACTGATGCCAAGAAAAGTATTGCTGACAAAAGTATTCATAAATCTTAATTGCAGTGTAATATACTAAGAAAATAATGTCTCTCCTCCAAGTGTTTTCTCTAATTACGTTTCTCACAATCTCTAGAAACCTTTTAAGTTCTTATTTAGGGTAACAATATGCCTTAAAAGCAGGGAGCAAAGTACCAGATTTAGGTGTCTCTAGACAAGTAGTGGAATATCTGTCAAGCTAAGCTTCTTAAATGACAACTGCAACGACATATCTGAAAAATGACAGGAAAGATAAAGCAAAGGCAGAGCTTCTGCATTCAGCAGCATGAACAAATGATGTCGGGGGCAGCAAGGCACAGACCCAACCAACTCATTTTCACCAAGAACACTTGAGATCCAGCGATCCCAACCGTGCCTTGAAGGACACCGAGGGCCCTTCTTGCTCATATCGGATGGCTGCCATAGCCACACAGTTCATGAACTTACATTCTTCTCTTGTTCATGTCTCCGTAGACCTGTCCTCAAGGCAAGATGTATTAGTACAGGGTAGAGCTGTATCACTGCACAATCAGCAGTCCCCCTCCAGTTTTCTCTCTTCAAAGACAGTTAGGAGGAATAAGAGAGACAGTTCACTGAGCCGGACTCCAAGGCAACATTATGTTTTTGAGAGCACAACGCCAGTAAAACACAGAAACAGAAAATTCCACTCTGCTACAGACATAAAGGTGCCACTTTAAGTCCATTAAAATCATTAAAGACTGTGAACTCTATTTTTGATCCTCTGTATTTGACTATTCTAATTTCAACGAGACACAAGATGCCCATGCAGGCTACCAAAGGCAGCATAAATATAAGAGCTTCCGTGCTCAACACAATCCTGATTCATCGTAGCAGCACAAAAGGAAGTCTCAGGTAGTAACACCTAAACAGAGACAGCCATAGGAAAGCAGAACAGGTGATAAGCCAGGCATTTGGCATTGGTTCATCAGAAACAGATCTTCACACTACTGCAAAATGGTGCAAAAAATTACCAGAAATCTTGCAGCAAGTTAGGTAGCTCATTCATCTCCCAACTAGAAATGCCTGTCTCATATTTCCTTACGGAATTCTGATATAATTGAGACTGCTCATCTTCCCAGGCACAAGGCTGACTTCCACATCCCTGGAACACTTTGGTTATTCTCATGGCATACAGATTAAAGGGACTGAAAGATCATCAGGTCTCAAAATGCAATTTAATATGATAAAGAAATCTTGAAACATGCAGGAATAAATCCCAGAGTTACGTGCCACTAATTGCACAGCACTGCTAAAATTAGGGGATTTGCACATAAAGCCAGGCAAAAGCTCTGGAGAACTGGGAGGAACACCAGAGAGCTGCAATGGAGAACATCTAACGGGATCAGTAAATACAGCACCGAATGAAAAAGATCTAAGAAAAGAAACAAGTATGAGATGTGTTCAAAGTTCAGCTATGCAAAGGACTGATACTGAATGATATATGGAAAAAATAAATCGGCAATGACTACCTTACAGTGCTTGGACTTGATAACAAACTGAGGCTTAGGAATAGCCTAAGCCTCAACTCATTATTGGCCCAACTTAAACCCTTAGACCCCAAGGAGATGCCAGTCTGACCTAGTCTTCTAGCTCTCCAAGGGCTGTAGGGCCAGGGAAGAGTCAGGCCGCAGAGGTGAAGCAGAGGTCTACACTGCCATGCATGAACCTTGGTCACTGAGAGATGACCAATGATTCTGTTAGTGCTCACAGCTCACCTATAGAAGTGTTAATCTTAGGCTAATCTAAGTGATTTGACATTAGAGGAATAAATGGTAATGGTCATTCAAGCGGGCACTTGGTTTTAGTAAAGAGACAGCAGACACTTAAGCCCAGTAGGAGCTACACCCCAGCCAGGAAATGAAACTAAACTCTGGATTCAGAAGAGCCAGAAGCTCAAGGAGCCAAAGCACTGGGATCAAGTTTACATCAAACAGACACAGCCTGTAAGAAACGTGACATTACATGTCTTTTCTAGCCCTTGCAATCAGATTTAAGCACTTTTGTTATTCTGGTCCAAAATTCCGGCCCACTTAACTTTGATCATGGTATAAAATGGTCACACTCCTGTAATGGATGAAAATAATCTTTTAATTGCAATCCTGCAAATAAAAATCCATGAAATCATTTTTCTTCATTTTACCAGCACAGAATGATTAAATTTCTTATCAGATGTATATTAGCTTGCATGGCAGCAAAACAATTTCTTTCACTTGCACATCCCTCAAATCAAATGCATCCATGCACATTCCCAATACTCTCCCAAATCTAGTTTTTCCTGAACCAGAAAAAAATATTTTTTTCCATAATAGCTAATGTTCTAAATTTTATACTTTCTAAGGAGGAACTACATTATCAAACACAAATAAGACTTTGCCAAAAAAAGAAAGGAACATTTTCTTACTAAGACCTCTAGTGAGAACAAACAGAATTCATTTTGTGTTCTACATTAATGAGCTTTCAGGAAGAAAGGCCTGGCTACCTGGCTTACCAGATATTTTCCTCCCTGACCAAATTAAATCAGGACAATTGTACCAAACTGTGGACACTTATCAATTTTTTGGATTGGAAAAACTGTTAACCTTGATTTTAAGGGAGCTAAAAGCTAATAAAAGCAATTACGGCAGAGGATAGCTACAATTCTTTAATTACTCTTTATATCTGGGGACAGGCACAAGAAGCAGAGAAACTGAAGGTAAAAAGCAAATAACACTAAAAAAAAAAACACTGATGAAACCACCACGAGAAAAGCAAAAACCTTTGGATTAAGTGAATGGAAAAAGAGTCAAGTGGTACAATCAAAGAAACTATTTCTTTCAGGGGAGTACGCATAAGCTTTGCAAATAAATACAACTGTATCAGAGAAAAACGTTAATTTTCTTTGTAACAACAGGAGGTAAGACTCTATAGTTTTGGGCAAT
>JAUBOD010000525.1:2105354-2117367 GCA_032353885.1 Nothura maculosa
CACTGAGGCCTGTTGTGCACCTGTGGTGATCCCTAGGGCTGAGCCAACAAATTCCAGGGTAGAATCTTTTCCACATATTTAATGCAAATTTAAGCAGCTATTAGCGCAAGCCTGGGAGAGAGCAGCTATGAACTGTGGTAGCAATAGTCATACACAAGAAAAACAGAATTATGTGCATGGAGAAAGTTATTTTGACCTCTATTTGAAATGCCAAAGCTGGGTTCATGCAAATACAAATAAGAATTTAAAACTTCATGTAATGAGGAAGTGCCTGGGATGCTTCAAGTGGGCAGAGGAGGAGGAGAAGGAAGCTTACGGTATTTTTTCATTTTACTATGTGAAAATGGATGAAAGTGTTCTTAGTCTCGTGGTTAATGAAATAATATTGAGTCAAAAATTGTGAATTATGTTGTTGCTACTTTTGGTAGTCCTTTTACACTGGCAAGATGTCAGCCAGCTACAGAGGAAAAAATATGGTTTTTTTTAAGTAAAAATTTTAAAAATTCCAAACCTGATACACTGAAGAGACATGCAAGCATTTAGGAGCTGCAGACAGCACAAGGTACTGACCAGACCCTGTAGCATGTGTGGACAGTTACAGTTCTGCACTCTCAGCCTGCTGTCCTCGTGCACCTCTCCTACCAGGAAAGGTTTGGTTGTTTCTGCTTTAGAACAACAGGCTACACATGTTCCAATGCCACATGCAGTCAAATCCAAGTAAATGGCTCAGACTGTAGCTGTAAAATTTATCCTTAGCCAAATGTAAAATGCAGTTTCTCTTGGTTTAGTCTGCAGTACCCTCATGTATAATGCAGCATTATATGTTGGGAAGAGCTACTAGACTATTTTTGTTTAGCAGATGCACACCCAGATGCCTCAAACCTCTGTTTCAAGGGTTGTTGCTTCTTCTTCTCCACTCTTATTAGAAGAAATAAAAAATAAGATGCAGAAAGAATGTGGACAGGCAGGCGAGAGCCCGTGTCTCTTTGGCAAACACCACTTGGCTCTGTGAGCTGGAGATGGACACGCATGTTTTGACATCCTTTCTTTGTGGCACTGATTATTAGACATCTTGTGACAGTCTTCAGGAGAAAGAAGGAAGAAAGGGTTGTGAATAATTACATGAAGTGGGTATAAATTGCAATGGAAATCTGACTGGAAAGTTCCAGGGTTTTCTTGCTGGCCACATACTTTGAATCTGCTGCTGCTTCTAAGAGGGGGACTGGTTCATTGATGGGCAAGGGTTATTATGTATTAAAGTCTGTAAAGCGTTTTGGGGCTTCTGTAATGACAGACTCTATAAGACAGTCTAATAATGTCCAGCCTATTAATATTGTAGTGAAGAATGAAAGCATATCATAACCAGGGCTGGGAGTAGTCTCAGTCTCTAGCATTGCATGTCATTTCCTAATGGAAGATCTATTTTTCAGATGCTTTAACTTGGGCTGCAATTTTCCATACCAGCTGTTGGTGTGTGGTTAAATTATTTGAAAATTTCTGCCAAAACTCCTCAAGTATTGTGGCTACAGAAACAAGGCTATGGAAAAAATACTCCCCCATTTAAAGGATGTAGGCTGGAAACATTAAACTTACTTAAAACTTGATAGCAAGGAAGATTTGTTTTAAAAACATGCCATTATAAGGGTGTGGAAAATTGCCCGATTTTAACTGTATTACATGCCTTGGGAAAAAAATACCACCTTTCAAACAGACTTAATAAAGAATTTTTAGAGCTTCCCAGCTAACTTCCCCGGAGAGCGTGTCCACACAGGGCAGTGTGCCAGCTGGGCAGCATGACTTTCAGCATAGCTCCTAAATCTGGCTTTAAGCAGCTTATTTCTCTTAAGTTGTTAACGATCTTGTGTAGGCCCAGGCAGCGCAGGGAGACGCTTGGTTGCTCTCAGTACAAAAGAGACAAAGCTGGGCTGGAGTGGTGGGAAGGAGAGATTTCAGATGGGGAATGTGCTGGGGTTTGGGGTGGCAAAGATGGAAGAAAGGAGCTGAAAGGGGAATTGGTGTGGAACCAGGTACAGGGGGTGTTGAACAGAGATGGTCCTGGGGCCTGGGAGGACTGGCCCTGTGGCATGTGCTCCTCTTCGCAGCCCCAAAGGGAATCTTGGGATTCCCAGGTCCTCTTCACTGCTCAAGTGACATTAAATATGGGGGCAAATGGAACAGCAGAGTCTGCCATCCCAATTACCAATGTGTCTGTATTGCTCAAAACCCCGGCCGGAACAGGCTCAGAGCTGCTGCTGGCTCCTGTGTATGGCACTGCGATACCGCGGGCGAGAGCATGAACTGTTAGTGTCATCTAGGAAAGAACACCTAAACATTTGTGCTGGGAAACTTTATTAGGATTGCAACTCAAAAATAGGAAATGCAAGGGTTAAGCTTGCCTGTGAAACCTTAATTTGTCTCCTTTCTGCATATGTATTATGTTGCAGCCTTTAATTATATGATCACATGCTGTTTTTCAGTGGTATGTGATCATATAATTAAAGACTGTATTATAATACATACTGTATTGTAATAATATAAGGGAACCAAATTAAGATTTTGCTGGAAATCCTAATTCTGGATTTTTTTGTACTCTGAGTGCTCATTTTTAATGAGACAGGTAGAGAGGCATGATAAAGTTATGCATTCATAGGCTAAAATTTTAAAAGAGGAATAATCGTAAAGGTCATCACTTTTCTGTACTCATATACCACAAGTCTTTGGGCATCATTGAGCATCTTTGGAGGATGAAGTGGGTGCAGAAGTGTTCAGAGTGCCTGAATATTACATGCTTAGGAATCTTAACTATAGCATCAGGACTAAAATTCAGATGCCCAAATTGGAAGATTTGGCCACTTACTGTAAGGAATACTTGTAAGCCAAAAGAATTGTGTTTCATATAGAAAAGATGGCCTTGTGGTTAAGGCACAAGTATTAATCATAAAATTGGCAAAGTGAGAAAATAAATCTGCAGACTTCCTGTGTGAGCAGTGACTAAGTCACCTAAACTGTCCTCAAGACAAACCTTTTCTGCTGTTATACAGGGCCTTGGGCTAGGATTTCAAGTTAGGTTAACTAACATATTCTACCACATGTTAAGGTTTAGCTCTGCCAGATAACATATTAAAAATATGCAGTACCTTGTCTACACTGTAGTTTTATGATGTGGCAGTTTGAAAATGTTAGGTAACACACTCAGAAGCACCTTGAAACCTTTGTCCAGACATGCCCTTTGTTACTGCATGCCTCGGTTTCTTACATATAGAATGCAGGTAAAAATACATATTCTAAGCAGAAAAAAAATGAAATCTAAATCAATTCCTGTAAAATTTATTATAATTCCAAGAAAAAATCATAAATTAATTATCTAAAATCCATAATTGTCTAAATCTTTTTTTAAATTAATTTCTTGATTATTTTCTATTATTCCTCTGCCATATTCCTATATGACAGGTGATCGCACATTAATTTGAAAGGAACTTTAATAAAACTTTTATCATTTCTGTAAATTGTGGACACAGAAAATGAGATACTTCTTTGTGTTAGTATGAAACATTGGAAGATGTGAATGCAATCAGAACTTGGAGGATACTAACCAGAACAAATTTTGATGTTCCAGATTATGCTTTATGAATCTGAAATACTAAAGATTTAGACTTTACTTTTTTTTCCATTTCTTTTTCAGTAAAGACTTTATTTAATCCAGCTCCAGCCCTTGCTGACTTAGATCCACAGTTTTATACCCATTCCGATATCTTCTGCTGCAATGAAACTGAGGTAATGATCACACATCATGTGAGAGTCTTAACGCAGCAAAATTGTAGTGGGATTCAGTTCTCAGCATGGAGAGCAGGAAAATTCAGCCACATTCCTTTTATACAGGACCTCTGGAGGTGGCAATTTTCACCTATGACATAACGAGCAAAGAGGAGTATTCTGAAATTCTGGATTGCACTTGAAATTAATAGCTTGTAAAGGGAAACTTGTGTCCTGCCTTCTCCTTGCAAGCAGATGAGTAAAACAGATCCATAAAAGGACAAATCTAAAATGTTAGCAGTGAGTAGTGGTAAATATTAAAATAAATCCTTCTCCTTTTGCTGTGGTCCCTTGAAACGTTCAGCAGGAATGTGCTAGCCACACACACGTTTCAACTGGCTTGCCAGGGGGTGATAGTAGCTTCTTATACTCCTTCCTGCCAGGTCTGTTTGCAGTGACTATCCCTTTCTCTATCCCTTCAACTGCATGTTTCCAGTTTGCTCTTTCTTTCTTTCCCTCTCCAATTCTAGTGTAGTATTGCTACTAAAGCAAATATTTTTTGTCACAAGGGACAAATTAAGCTCTTGTCCCATAAGGCCTTTGTTTAAGTTTCCTATTTATTAGTGTTGAGCATGCTGTGTTCCTTCCCCTCACCCTCTCTTTATATAAACAGGAATGTGTGAGAAGTAACCTAGCGGAGAGAAGCCATGCCCTGAACATAGTTCAAGTTATCTCCAACAAACATGCTTTCTGCAGTGCACAGGATAGGGAGGAGGGCAAGGAGCTAAGCAGGCTGCTGGTAGTGTAGGATTTCTTGTAGGATGTCCTTGTGTGTCATTTGCCAACAACAGACCTTCAAGGCTCAGTTAGCCTCCTCTGAAATTTCTGTTAAAATCCATCACAGACCGTATCAGAAAACCTTCGTTCTTGAGTCTTCTGGCATTGCAGACACCCCAGTGCATGCACAGCCTGGCAAAGTAGCTGTTTCCTCCAAAGTGCCAGTGTAAGTGGCAGCGACACCTTTGGTGGTTCAGGCACTATCAGCCATCGAGAGTTCAATTCTATGTGATGGCAAGAATGATAAGGCAAAACACTTATTCTCGTTCAGGAAACTTGCAGGACACCCGTACGGTGATTTCTTCATGCTTTTAGAAAACACTGAAGCCTGGACTGTGTCCTTGGATTGGGGCGATGGCACACGTTTCCCTCTGAGAACACCCATAGTCTCCCACCAGTCTAGCAAATGTCATTTGCCATTTGCTTTTTTCATAATGTCACTGTTTACTTTTTGTTTTCCCCCCCTGAGGAAACTGATTCCCCATATGTTAGAAACAAAAACTTTGTTTTTATTTCTTGTTTCTTCACGATTTTTCTCTCATTGCCCTTTGCAACGCACATGTTGAAGTTTTCCTTTGTTAGAGTTTATTGCTAGAGGACAATCTTTACAGAGAAGTTCTTTGAGATGTTAGCTTGCTGGAGCCAGAGTGTATTATTATTAACACCTTAAGGAGAAAAGAAAATTACTTCTATTTGGAGAACAAGAAATACAGGTGTCTAATTATAACAGATTCCTGCTCATTCACCCACCTTTCCTGCAGAGCTGAGGGCAGAGTTTGGAGATGGCAGCGATCCCTTTGTGCCCAGTCAGGGCAGGAAATGCACCCTCTAATGATGATGAGGCTCATTTCTTCTGATTTATGGATATGATAGAGCTGTGGAAGTTACCCCAACCATTTCATAGGAGTCCAGATCTAATTATGGGACTCCTACAACATATTCTACCAACAAGAGTTATACATAAATAGATTTCTTTTTAAACATTAATCTTTTCATTTAATTTTTTGTGATAAATCCATTTTCATTAACAGGAGTGTAATGATCTGTTTTATTTTATTTCATCCCCTCCATGTGTCTGATTTGTTATTGAATTATTTTCAGGGATCAACTATTGCCATTGTTCATTTTTTTTTGCTAAGAAAAGAGGAAAAATGAAGTATTTGCCCCAAGTTTTCAAGTGTTTTTTTTAGTAATTGTTCTATATTCATGTGCCATCTGTTTTCTGTTTTCTTTCATGACTTTCTTTAATTTCACATCACTGTTATGTATGCAGTTGAGAAGTTTGATCTAAAGATGAATGTTTATGTAACCAAATAAAGGTCATTCATTACTTCTCTACATAGCACCTAAAAGCAACAAATCAATTTGTCAAATATTAAGGATAATAGTGATTTTTTTTCAAAATATTTGAATATTATTCATTCAATCAAGCCCAGCTGTATTTTCTCCATCATCTTAAATGAGGAAGTCCTGGCTCACAAACCCTTTGGTGAGCCAGAATATATACAGGGAAAATATCTTCATATATATACATGTGTGGGGAGAGAGAGAGAGTTGTTATTTCTTTTTTACTGCCTTTCTCTTAGTGTTTGCTAGCAATCACCCTCCAAACTGGAATTGGGTAAGATGAACCTTTGCTCTGAGCCACTGTGGTCATTCTTTCTTTATGACTTTGTTATTTTTATGCTCTCCGGCCAAACCTATTCAATAGGCTGCCTATAACTGCTGTTCTGAGATTCTCTGTTCCAGCTTCGTTCTCCTTCCTATTTGTTATTGCTAAGTTTTGAATAACTTCCTTCTAGCTAAACCCTTTATGTTCCAGCCATACTCTTTTTGGGAGAACTTTCATTCTCCCAAGAAAACAAATAGTTTATGGTTTATCTTTACTAAGCCCTTTAGCTAGTTCTTAGTAAATCTCAGGTTTAAAGACTAACTCCTTAGAGCTATTTAGTTGAAATGTTTTTAAAACATTCTTTGTTTAGGTTTCTTATTTGTTTAAATTTATACAAGCATTATCATGTGGTTGTGCCAAAATGTCTTTATCTTTGTTGTCCCTCCCCAAATACCTTTAAATACTAAACTCCTGTGATTTGTGGATGTCACGTGAATGGTCTGTTTGTAGCAGCAGACTCTGATAGCTCTAAAAGGGAAACTTAGACGTTCAGATTAAGACATTTTCTACACCAGTTGGAACGTTTGTATTGTTTAAGATGATAAAAAAGGGGATCTCCCTTGTGATTAACTCAGTTATTACTGAGTCAGAAATTTCTGTTGGCTTCCATACAGGTCCAGGGTTTGGGTCTGCGATGCCTTTATCACAGAAGGAAGGCCTAAAAGTGACAGAGTCTCAGAGAGCCAACAGGGTGTCAAGTCCCAAGTATATATCAAATGTTCCTTCACACTTTAACATATATTAAATGCATCAGGTTTTAATGAAATCACATGCAGTATCTGGTATGACAGCACAGCTTGTTCTTATGGATTTATGTGTTAGGGAGAAGAAGCAAACACAATTATACTATCAGTGAATTATCTACCATTAGTTTGTCTCAAAGGCTCTTCACAAGCTGTTCTTTTCAGTCTTGCTTGTTTCAATAATATTTTTTTTTATGTCTGACATTACTTTCTTTTTATGTGGTTCACGAACAAAAAAGCTCTGAACAAATCTTGTAAGGTTATCAGTTCTTTCTTTGCTTACCCCGTAGTTCAGTTTTATCTTTTCCCAGAAAGATCAAGCTTGTTGAGACTAGTTTGTTAATTCCCAGATGCAGCACAGCCTAATCCCTGAGGTTTGTGCAGGAATGTGCTAGCTCTCCATTCCCTTAATACTTCTAATGAAAAATAAATGTATCAAATGTCATCTTAGCAAAAACCAATGATTATTCTTTTCAGTTGTCTGTAAATGCTGAAAAAGAGGCAGCCTCATACGAGATGAGTTCTTCAGGATACTCATCAGATTTTTTTTCCCACACAAATGTGCGATTCCTTACTGTAGTTTGGCTCCTAAGCACGACATCGATGCAGCTCCTGTGTTGTTTTTGCTGTTTAATGTGTGGTGTGCCTGCACTTACACAGCCCTGCAGGTTTGGAAGCACAATATAGTGCACATCAGTGATTTGAACTGGGTCCAAACTGTTTTGCAGAACAGCTGCCTCTCTGGTCAGGAATTCTGAAGAGCCCTGTAGGAGAAGGAAAGACCCAGAATGGCCACAGAAAATGATTTCATATGTCAGGCTATTTTGAATGCAACCCTTAGAACTGCTTTCTCCTGATATAAAATAAGTATTAGGCAAATCTTAGTTTAATACTAGTAGAATACTGTGAGTTTTCAATGGTAGAAAGCTGTGTATCCAAATAAAAATTTGTCACTAATTTTGTTAAATAATACCGCCAGGTGGATAGAAATAGTAAAGAAAATGAGATACTCTCTCATTGCTTCCTTTTACGTATTTGTGTCTATTACAACCAGCTAAATCATTTTTAGAATAAATATTAATTATGGAAAGTCTTATTAGCATACCCAATAACCAGAAACAGTACTGACATTTACAAGATTCAGAGAATATTGTGATTATAAAATTGCATCTGGACTCTTGGATGGATATTTAACATCTTGCTTATTAATACAGAGAGGTTAATAAGAGGGATAGACTTTCCTAAGAAAAAAAATAATTTACTATACAAATAAACAAAAGGTCCTTTAGAATTTAAAATATTGCAGAGCATCTCGTGAATTGTTTTGTTTGTTTTATATAATAGAAAAGTACTATCCTTGAAATAGAAGTTGCCATCAATTCACAGTATATTTTAATTTGAAGTCCAACTTTGTTCTAAAGTATATTTTATCAGTTGTTGGAAGCTATGAAATTTTCCATGCAAAGTCTAAAATGAAAGATGTTACTTTTGGGAGAAGGGAGTGAATAGCTTCAAGCCAATTCATTTCAATCAGTTTTTAATTATTCTAGCATGATAAGTATTTTTCCCTGTATGAATGTAAAAAATTTGTAATTTGAAACAACTAGAGCTAAGCTGGCTTGTGACCTGATCTTGCAATCACTTGTACACCCTATATGTCTCAGGACTTCTTTTTGACTCTTCTCGTGTTAGAATTAGTGAGATCAATGTTTGCTCTGTCATTCTCAAGAAGTCTCCTCAGGAACAAGACAGGTTGCAGCCAACTGGCTTACTCTGTTTAGATATTTAAAATTGTAATTGTAAAAGTTGTATGTAATTCTCATGGGATAGCTGTAAAACTCTCACATTTTCAGTATTATTATTCTTTATTTCTATTCCAGCAGTACCTGGAGATATTTTTCATTTGCAAAGTTGCTGTAGTACTAGATGATGTGTGGACACTAAAGAAAAAGGAATAGACTGCAAAGAATAAATATGTCTTGTTGTTGCAGTAGTTTGCATATTTTGAGGATCATAGAAGATAGGACTGGACCTCCAGAGGTCTCCTGCCCCACACCCTGGTGAAGCAGAGGAGCTTGGATCAGCTTCCTTGGGGCTGTGTCCAGTCAAGTTTTGACTCCTACGATCGAGAGCTCACACCTGCTGCCACCCTCCTAGTGCAGCAGCTTTTCCTAATTTCTAATCAGCATTCCTCATGTTCCAGCTTTTGCCCATTGTCCTAGTCCTGTCACCATGAGCCTTCGAGAAGAGCCTGACTCCATCTTCTGTACATACACCCATCAAATAGCTGTAGGGCAGCAATTACATCTCCCCTTGACCTTTTCTTCGTAAGGCTGAACAAACACAATTCTCTCAGCCTCCCCTTGTATGTCCTGTATCCCCTGACTGTTCAGGGACGCCAAAACTAGACCCATCCTCCAGGCTTGGTCTCCCAAGCCTCAACTAGAAGATCCACTCACTCACAGGGTAGTTCCATTCTCGCTTACAGACAGTGTGAACTGACATTGCAATTGAAAGAAATCAGTTTGTTTGGGGGTTAATTTTAACACAGATCTGCCTTACAGTCCCCTTCATTGACTGGCCACACAAGTGTTGTAGCTGTATTGACAGGAGTACAGGGGGCAGGACCATTTTTATGTAGCAGTGCTGCGTTTTGTCAGCCTACTGTGGCTAGACCTCTCTGTCCATAGAGACATCGAGGCTTAACGAAGATTAGGGAGGAGTATGGCCAAGAAACTCCAGAGCAATCACATTTTGCATTAGAAGTTTCAGTTAAATTTCTCTTCTACTTGTATAATCAAAATTAAGAAAAATCTGGGTGCATTAGTTAATAATATCTATCATAAGTTTATTCTGACAAATTTTGTGCACTGTACTCTTACTTTAATAAGTTCATGTAAATGAGGAGTTTTATGAGACTAGCTGCAGAAAAATAGATTTCTCCATTGCAGCTCTTTTGTAGAGTATTATGGCAAATATCCACATTGAACTTTTAGTATTGTTATTTAATTTTTTCTTTACATAACCATTAGTTATTTCCTTCAATTGTACCACAGTTTGTTTGTTTTTTAAATAAGATTTTACTGAAGGGAGGAACTTAAAAACTCACCACAGTATTTAACATCAGTTGACATTTACCGCAATCTCTTAATTATTGGCACAGAATCAGTCTGGCTTCTGTTGCTTTTATGGTTCTTCCAGCTTGTTCCAGTGCTTTTTAGTTTTACCATCCTGCTGTAAATGAATTATATGATAGTGGTTTCAAGCAGCCGAAGGTCTACTTTTATACAAAATAACTCTGTGTATTATTATAAGCAGTGTAGGACATGGATGGCTATCACAACATAAATACTAAGCAGACAAATGTGCGTTTCATTATGAAGAATATTACCATTTTGTGATTGTTTATTTTGAGTTTTGTGGGCTCAATTTCAAGAATACAAACTTGAAAAATTCAATATTGATACTTTTTATGGCGATTTAAATAATTCATCTACCATGACCACGACATTACAGAAGTGTAAAGACCAGCTAAAATAAACCAAATTAATTTGACTCTGCCTCTATCAAAACCAAAGCCACTTTCTCCCTGGAGGCTTTGCAAAATGCCTCGAATGTTTGGAATTATTGCCCACTGTGAAGTAGATTAGAAATTCATTTATCCAGTTTCATTCAAGGATGCGTGTGCGCACTTTCCTAATCTATTTTTATCCTTGTAACATGATGTGCTAGGTGTTCTGAATATAGGAACACATAGTTCCTACTCCAGAGATCTTCAAATTCACAAAGACTCATAGACTTTGTAAGCACTTGAATATTAGAATAGAATTCACTACATTTCAATAATATTTATTATCTATCCCTATGTCCTCCAAAGCCATTTTTAGGTTACTGATTTCTTGCAAAAAGATCACAGAATCACAGAATGGCTGAGGTTGGAAGGGACCTCTAGATATATTCAAAATTTTTGTAGGGTATTTTTTGAAACAAATTACTTTGCTTGCAAACACTTTTAAACCCTTAAAAAAGCATAAATAGGTTTCATTTGCCTAAATAATTTCTTCTGCAAAAAATTTTGAGAAGCATAGTGACATTGCCAAAGGGAAAAACTGGTAGGCTTAGTTGCCTTCTCGGTATCTTAAAATGTACTATATTCTGGCGTGGCATCATTGTGGCTAAAAAATGTAGTTTTTACTTGTACATACTTGCCCCAGCAGTACTGAGGTTTATTCTGGCAGCAAGGCCTCGCCAGAATCCACCTCACCACCAGCTCTCCAAGCCACTCGGGCATTTCTCTGAGGAGAGACTGTGGAGCTTGGTCCTACAGATACAAAACTGCAAGCTGATGAGCAGCACATTAACACAGGCCCTAATGCAGCGTGCTGGGCTAGGCTGGCTCTTCACAGCCTTGGTGCTGGGCTAGGCCAGCCCTTCACAGCCTTGGTGCTGGGCTAGGCCAGCCCTTCACAGCCTCCGGCTGCTTTGCTGTGCCGGGCCTGGGTGAAACACAGGAAATGGCAGCGGCGAAAAGCGAGGCCTGTGACTCACGGCTGGGGGCGGTTTGCTCGGGGATGGCTGTAGTAGTTCCTCCCCAGCTGCCTGCCCTCCTTTACTACGGGGATGGCCTTTGCTCCATGGAGCAGTGGCTGAAGTGCTGCAGTAGTTCATAGGCCGCTGTATTCTGTGATTCTGTGATTCTGTATCAAGGAATAGTAGTGCACAGGTTCCAAGTGTCAGTAACTGACACACAAAGGTAATTGGAAATACTTGAGCAGCTGTTTCCCAACAAGTCCAGCTGTCTGTGCAGACAAGGTCAGGAAGCTGGCACAGGAAGGCCAGAGTAACCTTTCAACTGGAAACAAGCCCTGAGAGTGTGGAAGTGATGTCCAATAATAGCTGAAAATACTGCAAGCTGCGTTTTCTTTTCCAGGATGCAGCAACCTTGTTGGGTAGGATAGAGCAGGACTTCCCTCTTCTAAGGCAAGCAGGGCAAGATATAGTAAAGACA
>JAUBOD010000525.1:2147056-2161670 GCA_032353885.1 Nothura maculosa
TCTTTGTCTTTTTCTTTTTCTTTTTCTTTTTCTTTTTCTTTTTCTTTTTCTTTTTCTTTTTCTTTTTCTTTTTCTTTCTTAGAAGATGGGCTTTAGCCTCACTATTACAGAAAAAGCTGTTCTTTCTGGAAAGTAGGATTAATAGGAGAATAAAAATTACTCCCTAAACATACCAGATCCAGTAAATTCAATCCAGTTCTTTAAAGGTGCCGCCGTCTGTCTGACCTCACTCCATATCCAGAGGGCAGGGATGGCTAGGAATTATGATGAAGATCTGTTGCATCTAATCTTTGAAAAATTTCTGTCCAAACATTCTGCCTGCTAAACAGCCCTGTCCGTATTCCAGATGGAGTAGGAGATGGCTGGAGTAATATTCCCAGCCCTGCCTTGCACTAGCTTCTGATGACCTAGTTCTGGGGAGCTAACGAGATCCAGATCTCGCTGCTTGCTCGGGACGAAAACGCTCTTGCATCACTCCTGAAATCATGATGCTCCCATTGAAGAGCCCACGTACTCCGGGATTTAGCTGACTTAGTGACCTCGTGCTCCTATGCAAAATGATGATCTGGGCACTTCCTGCTGCCAGTAAATCAGAAGGGCTTCCTGGAGAGGGACTATCCGTAGGTCTGGATTTAAAGTGTCATCACAGTCAAATCCATTTCCCTTACCCACTTCTTTTCCTGAGCTGCTGAAAAATCAGAGGCTCTCGCTGCACTTCGGTGTTTCCAGTTCCAGCCTTCTACCTCTAGGCAGGAAATCTCTTGTACACTGTATTTGTGGAGCAGCCCCTCTCGTAGGGTGCCGCCCCATCAGCATCCCTGCCCAGGTATTGTGGTGTTGCTGAGCATCCATCTTCAGGACATTGTGCACGACACAACCCCAGCTAGACGCCTCGACTATGAAACCTGTGGGTGAGATGCAGGCCAATGCACTCAAGTTAGACCCAGAGCTGATGCCAACTGCATGTGGCAACTGCCCTGGCACTGCAGAGGACAGCCCCAGGATTTCTAGTTATTTATAATTCAGCATCAGATTGGACCCAGTTGCTCCTGGTTAGAGATCTTTCTGCAATAACAAACTAAGATTACATGAAGAGCTTAAAAAAGAATTTCACCCCTCCAGGGCTAAATTACTTCCACTTATATACAACTGTCATATCTTTAAAGGGCAAACCCGGAAAGCTAACACTGAAAAATGCAGCTCTACAACTTAGCCTATCTGCCTGCCCTCTCCAGACAATCACGTCTCATATCTGTAAGGTCCTTCATCGCAAGGAGCCCAAATTCAAGCTAAGTGCATGGAAGATTTACGTAGCAAGGAAGAAACAACAGCTTGGGAGGAGGTGTACGCGGATGCTAGAGCCAGCTACGAAGACAAACCTCAAACACCATACGACTGACTGCCTTTGCACGGCATCTCACTCACGTCGCAGCAGATCATTCAGCGCTCGCCCAGACTTTGCAAACTACCAGTCACCAGCTGAGAAAGGCACGGTGACGTACGCGCCCCGCTAGCAGCCAGCACTGCCAAACAATCCACTTCCATATGCAGCTCCAGGATCCATTCCATACATTTGGTAACCCATGAATTTTACATTAAATGGAGGAATAACAGCCCCGTGTTCCAACTTGCCTGTCTTGCAGGAGGTCTCATTCACCTTTAATGACGAACTTCTTCACTGTGAGGGTGCCAGAGCCCTGGCACAGGCTGCCCAGGGAGGCTGTGGAGTCTCCTTCTCTGGAGGTCTCCCAAACCTGCCTGGATGCCACCCTGTGCTCTGGGTGTCCCTGCTGGAGCAGGGGCTTGGACTAGATGATCTCTACGGGTCCCTTCCAACCTCAGCCAGTCTGTGATTCTGGGATGAACTTAATCAGGAATGGGAGCACGGAGGAACATGCAAAGGTCCTATTTTCTCTATGCTTTTTGTACCTGTTCCCAGTAATTCAGTGAGAGAGCAGTCACCCCTCACATTGTGGCTGTATTCAGCCATGGTTATATACCTGGGTTAATAACTGAAGCACTTAATCCTAGGGGCATATGAGTTTCCCTGAAAAATGAGAAATTATGGAGGGGCAGAGCTTAACATGAAATGTCAGGACGTGGAGCTGCTTTACAGCCAATTGTTCAAAAAATTTCCCATGTAAAATATTTTACTGTCCTCATAAGGCAGGGGGATCCAGGCTATGTTGTCAATTTTCCTCTTACTCTCTTTTCAGTAATGGAATGGAGAAAAGTGGGAGGGGATAAAAGAGAGATGAGAAAAAGTAGACTTTTTTATTACTTTTATTTATCTATTACTTATATAGAGAAGTTTGGGGTTCAGGTTTTCCTCCAAAAAAAAGGAAAAATTCCATATGTTTTTTCTATTTCCATTTATGTGAAATATTCTCAAAAAAAACCCAAAACCAAACCAAAACAAAACAAAACAAAATTGTTTCTTTTTTTATTGTCCTTTTTCTACGAAGTCATAACCCAGCACTGCAATTTGTCCCCTGAGACCGGTGATGAACCAGCACCTCGACAACTCCTGAGAGCCCCTGGCCCCTTCTGCTGGCTCCGTGTGCTCGGTGTCGTCGCTTCCCGAGAGGCCCCTTTCAGGAGCCTGCAGCTCCCCAGCTGATAGGCAGGAATTGGGTAGGAATGGCTGAGATTCTTGAAAGAAGCTCTGAATATTCCCATAGGACTGTGGCTCCACAGAAGCGGAGCGGTGCATACACAGATCATCTTCCAGGGCATAGGCAGGGAATCCTCTGCCTGGAGCATTCCGACACTGTGGAACTGTGTGTGCTGGACTCATGTGCAAGGCTCAGAGATGGCACTGGGTAATGTTGCATCTTCCCAGACTTTCTTTCCCACAGGAGATGACACCTTTCCCCAGTTAGGCAGAATGAAATAGTCCTAGCGATGACTTTCACACCAGCAGCTGAACTGTTTTTAAAATCCCAACTAAAATTCCCAAAATGAAGTGTTAACCACCAAGGCCTGGATCATCTGATGCATGGCTTTCTTCCAAGCTCATTGGCATCCTTGAGATTTTTTTCCATTGATTTCAGGGAGTTTGAAATTCAGAGTTTAATGGAGAGAGCTGCAGCTAAAACAAGGACTAACAAAGTTGAGCTCAGGGCCTAATCTCATCCATCCAACCTTGGATATTTAAAGCTTTACTAGCCACTATAGTAACCTGTGAGGCTGGGTCCATCCAGACAGTAGATAAAGCCCCCATCTCTTTCCATTAGGGAAATGGAAATCCATGAGGATTGGTGCTGGATCTGCAGTTTCGGTCTCTTAGTCAAGTTCCCTGTGGTGGATGGTGTTTCTGTGTGATCTCAGTTAATTTTCTCTGTGCATCTTGGCAATTCCAAGACAAGGCCAGCTACCATTCTCTGTTCTTACCTCCCGGCAGCTCCATGATAAGGGCTGTTGTATCTCGCTCTACACAAAGAAGCTGTAGCTCTTTAAAAGGCAGCTTTATAGGAGCACAAGAATCATCACACTTGAACAAAGGGAACCCGCTGCCAAAGGAATCCACACACACACACTTCTGTCTTCACCAGTCGCCTTCTTCTCTCCCAGTACAACCACATTACCCCATCTGACTGTCAGTCTTGAGCATCCTCATCATTGTTCATTCATGTTTATTTCAGCTGCAGCTCTCAGTGCTCACTGTAGAGGCTAAGGGCTTTCTGCAAGATTGGGTTTGAACAGATATGCACAGAAAGGCAGCTGGGCAGTGGGCCTATTTCCCTTCTGGCAGCTTTTGTTTTGATTTTAGATGTGAAATCCACTGATGGTGTGGAGACTGAATTGATTTGCTCCACAGCCTTGTTCACTCATATAAAAACCTCCTCTCTTAAAATAAATCAGACCAGCCCTTATGATGTTATCCCATGACCCAAAGAGTGGCTTTTTGCATTTGGCCACAAGAAGAGTGGCATTTTTTTTAGCTCCATGGAGCTGGGAATGTTTGAGTCAGTGACTGTCTTCAGAGAGTGATACACAGTCATGACTGGAGGAACTTTTCATTTCCCTATGAATTAGCTGATAAGCAGCCTTGTCTAATCCCTCCTTCAGCCTTCAAAGTTGGGCTGCTTTTTATGCTTTTTCACTTCTGTGCCCAAATCTATTTTTGATGTTGTTGTTGCAGTCGCTACCAGATGTGAGGGGGCACGTGCCTTCCCCCACTTTTTGTTTGAAAGAAAGGAGCGAGTGGAATCAGCCAGGGATAGACCCAACGTCCCAGCTGAGGTCCTAAAGCACTGTGCAGTCAGATCTGAATTAAACCTCTCAGACCCTTCCTGAGTTTGTGAAAAGTTAGTGAAAAACTAAATTCTTTTCATAGATGGGAAGCGAAGGGACAGAGAATCTTCAGAGAGGAGTTTGGTTTTGTGAAGAACAAAGAGAGCAGCAGAGGTATCTTGTCCATCTGCCTCTAAGTGATTTGCTGCAGGAGACATTCAGCAGCCTTTGCACGGATACCTGCTGGGCCTCACGTGCTCTGATGTCCAGTCCAGCTCTTTCCCCTTGGCCACTGCAGACTTCATAAGCAGAGCTCGCTGATAACCCTCATGCCTGGTATATTGGTCTAGTCAACACCTAATTTTTGCTGTGAGCTGTTGAGCGACTTGCTCATTGATTCAGAGATTGCAAAGCTCGAAGGAGCCAGTCATCATTAGTCCAAGCTCTTACATACCATAGGCTACAGGATCACATTGAATTGCTTTTTTTTTGAACTACAGAGTAGTTTTCAGGAGGAAATCTCTCTTTTTTAAAAGTATTGATAGTGAATGGAGTAATCCACCATCTTACATA
Source organism: Nothura maculosa (assembly GCA_032353885.1). Lineage (NCBI taxonomy): Eukaryota > Metazoa > Chordata > Aves > Tinamiformes > Tinamidae > Nothura > Nothura maculosa. The sequence continues at coordinate 2,151,866 of JAUBOD010000525.1, forward strand.
AATTGGTTAATTACTCTCACTTCTAAAAAATGGTGTTCTTTTCTGGTCATGATTTGTCCAATTTCACTTCCCTGTCATGGTTTTATTTATTTGTATGCCAGCTTCAACAGCTCTCGATTACCAAATCTCTGGTTTTATGAGGCTTTGAGAGACTGATCAAGTCAGTCCTTCACCTGGTGTTTGTTCAAACAGTTTGTACTCCGGGAGTCTTTCACAGTGGGGCATGCTTTGCAATCCTTTAATCAGCATAGCAGCTCTGCTCTGTACTTTCTGCAATGTATTATCATCCTTCAGGAACTATTCACAAATAACCTTTTCATTAATCATGCCATTCTTCAGATGTTTGAATAACATATGCTTGATAAATTTACCATAACTGGTTATTTTGTTTGTGAATTGTTAAGATGAACAGCTGCAGAGGTCTCTCCTACAGCTTCACTGGCTTCAGGAGATGTTTTCATGTATTGTGAGTCCTTCTTCTGGACAAACCAGGATGTCATCTGCCATCAATCCCCGTGAGCTGCAATAAAAAACCAACACACAAAATGTTCCTGGGTCCCAGGGCAGAAAAGGACATAAAAAGCAACCACTTTTGTGTTAACTCAGTCCATCTCTTCTTTTACTGCAGATTGACAGGACCATTTGGTATGCAAGAAGTTCTGAGTAGGGATACCTCATTAAGTGTCAACCATGCAAACAAGTTGTAGTCACTTATTGGGGAAATCATGAAAACAAGTATGTAAAGTAACAAGTAAACAAGAAGCTTCTTAAAGGGCTGCTTCAGTGAATCCTTTTTACTGTATCTGCTGCTTCCTAAGCTATCGTTCTCAGTGATTTGTCTTAATTAGCAGGCTCTGTGGTTACTGAATGACACAGTGGGATATTTGTGAGCAAACAGAAGGTTGGTGTGTCTCCTGGGCAAAGATTCAACAGCCATAGGAGGTTCTCTGCTCATGAGCATGTCCTCAGTCATTCTTATGTGCAACTGAAGGAGCTAGATGCCCACAAGAAATCAGTATCTATACATATCTAAACAGTTTGGGGTTAATTGAGTATTTAAGTCTCTTCTTAATTGCAAATTAACCTCACTCCCTTCCCATTGGGGCAATGTTTTGCTATCATTCACTGCAGTGAAATGGGCAGTGGAAGTTCCCCTTTGGCTTTTCGGTAGAAAGCCACTTGTTCAATTTCATGTTCAGGTCTTCAACTGAACTCTCCTTTCTTGCTAAAGGATGTTTCCATTGAACACCCAGGTTGGTGAAGAAATATCCCCTTCCCTATCCTGACACTTCTCCAAATCCTACTTAAGCTCAACTGGTTGTTGTGGTTGCTTTGGTTCTTGGTCTCTTTGAAGCTGTTGAGGTAATACAGCCTGAGCTCTCTTCCAGCTACGTGACATTCAGACCTCTTCCCTTGCCCTCCAAGGGGAATTCAGGATAATGGGAAAGTTGAGACTTGCATCCTTCAGTTTGACTCTCTGCAGTTTTGGGCCTTTGGAAGCATCTCTCAGCACTACCAGTATGGAAGAAAAGAGCTACTTTCTGCTACTCTCAATTAGTTCAGAAAACTGTAGAGTCTGCCAGGCTCTGGACTGCTTCATCCAGAGTCAAAGGCAACTTTTGTTCCCCAGACTTTCTGGGTTCAACAGACACCCTTTTGGGTTCAGCAGGTTCCTTCTCTCTGTGCTTCCCCTCTCCTTTTCACCTCAACCCCTTTGGCTCCCCAGACCATTGTTTGGGTGTCTGCAGCCTTATCATCTCTGCAGGAGAAGCTGTGTGTGAACTTGTGCTTCACAGGTCACCAAGACAAAGCGGGAGCAGAGGAAGCAGCCAGGCAGAGCCTAGGTGATTTGGCCCCAAATGTTGAGACAATGGCCTTTCCTGCCATTGTTTCTCATCAATCTGCCTCACCGCTGCAGCTCCTGCACACTCTGTCCTGGAGGCTAAAAATGCCCAAGAGCAAAGGGGAAGGGCCATTTCAGACATCTGGGGCCAAAGAAGAAGCAATTTGTTAACTAGTGTAGCCACAAATGAAGCTTTGAGGGAGGGGACTACAGATAATTTCCAGATGTTCAACGTCAATTCAAACATGCCACCTACTGGCTTTGATCTTGGAGACCTGGTAGCGATGGGACAAAGGGCACTGAAGAATCGGCAAAAATGAGTTTCCCAAAGACTTCTGGTAAAAGATGGTCCACCTCTCAACTCTTTCGGTCCCTGAACACTTTGCAGGAAACCTTTCTATATCAAAAAGCAAAAGGAGCAAGGCAGAGGGTATGCAGAATTTCTCTAGAATCATTTTGCAGAAGCAAAACATGTTACAGAGCCACAAAAGCACTGATTTCTGAACATGAAAGTCTGGAGTCCGCCTCCCACTGCGGCCAGCGCCTGCTCATGTGATGCAAGTAGGTGGCATTTATACATTTGACCCCTAGTCTGGGATCCTCCAGCTAAGGAAATAGCGGCCAGTGGTTAAGAAGGGCTGAGAACCCTTCTCAATCATTAGCTTCCCAAAGGTTGGGGCTCAGCTCTTCAGAATGTCTTCATGTCTGTTTCTGGGCCTCAGAATATCCCATTGCAAAAACACCTGTTACTTGTTTGAATCTCTCCCAACATTTAGGGTACTTAACTTAAGTCATCTGTGTTCCCATTCTCTCCTAAAGCTTTGCCGCAGGGTTTGGGGTTCAAATACCTGGCAGCTGGAACCAGGCCCTGCTGAACCACCTGAACACTAACATGCCAGACCTCCCCTTGTGGAGAAGAGTCTTGGTCTTCAGGCTCTGAACCAAGCTTTAGCATCTTGAATACAAAGCCTGTCAGATTTCATTGTTAACGAGCGAGGAAATAAATTTGCTCTAATTGCTCTATGAAGAGCTTAGACGAAATTTTACAGGGAATGAGCTTTACCTATGGATTACAAGAGCAGCTAGTACTCCCAAATTTTATTTTTGATTCTGCATCTATTGCACTGATTAATGGTGACTAAACCTTGGATTTGGGTTTCTCAATCTGTAAAAGGGGTAATGTTATTGAACTGCCTGACATAAATATTTTGAGGCTTAATTAACAGCAGTAAAGAAATCTGGGTTGTCAAGTGGGAGATGCTGTAGTAATAAGGAAATACATCTAACACCCTTTGGTATATGGTATTCTCATTCTTTTTCATGTGTAGGTGACACATGAATGAAAAGAGAACACAGCTTTCAATCCACTAACTGATGACTGGACATGAAGGAAAACTGGTCTATAATTGAGTAATAAACTCACTGAGCTTTCATGGCTTCTCAGATTGTGAAGAAGAGGCAGGCCGACTTTGGCTCAACTACTTGTTAGTCTAAAATAGTCAATTAATTATTCTATGCAAACAAGTCTTTGTATACTAATTGCAAACTATTCACTGTGATACCCATTGGAGTAGTTTCTACATGGGCAGAGCATTTGGTGAAACACAGAATCACAACACAGTTGAAGTTGGAAGAGATCTTTAGAGATTATTTAATCCAGCCTCACTGCTCAAGCAGGGTCACCCAGAAGAGGTTGCCCTAGACTCTGTCTAGGCAGCTTTTGTGTATCTCCAGGAAAGCAGACTCTGCAACTAATGTGGGAAACCTTTCCCAGTGCTCAGTCACCCTCATAGTAAAAGGTTTTTTCCATAGAGATTCAGACATAATTTTCTGTATCTCAACTCACGTGCATTGCCTCTTGTCCTGTCACGGGCACCACTGAAAGGAGCCTGTAAACCCTCCTCTCACATTATCTCACATGGTATTGTGTCTTCTCCTTAAGTGGATAATATTATGGCAACCAAAGACCGTTCTAGATCATATGATCTCAGGCCATTCATGTTGGAAGGGCCATTGGGGGAATCTCAGGGGGGTAGGTACTCCAACCTTCTGCCCAAAGCAGGAGGAGCTCAGCTATGAGATCAGACCAGATTACTCAGGGTTAAGTCTTGAAAACTTCTAAGGAAACTGCACAACCTCACCAGGCACCCTACTCCCCTTCCTGACTGTCCTTGTGGGGAAAAATGTTTTCCTTATATCCTGAGACTGAACCTCTCATTTCACTTTGTGTCTTTTGTCTCTCCTTCTCACGCCCAGCAGCATTGTGAAGAGCCTGGCTCTGTCTTCTCAATAACCTCAGAGGTACTGGGAGGCTGCTATTAGCCCCCACCACATCCACATCTTCAGGCTGAACAAGACCCACTTCTTCAGCTTCTCATTGCAGACAAGTACTCCAGCACAAAGCCATCTTGCCAGCCTCTGCTCAGCTCACTCCAATTGGTCAATGTCTTCCAGCAGGAGGCCCAGAAGAGCCAAGGTGTAAGAGCCAGCCAGCATGGTAGTGATACGAATTTGTGTTTGAGAGGGCAATGTCTTGAACTTCTACTCAGGTGTTTTCCACTTCATGATTTCCATTTTACATTTAGTTAGGATTTTTTAAAACAGCTCTCTTTGTCTTTACATCCAACTCCTTTTCATGAGTCAAAAAGAACCTCTGGATTTGACCAACTGAGCTACTTCTATCCATAAGTCTCTGAAGATTTTCCCCCTTCTAACTTCAAAAGAAATTTTAATCTTTTTAACCTCTGCTTTCCCCAGTAAATATCAAACATATGGTCCACAGGAGATACGGACCACCAACAAATCAGGAAGCTTGTGGTCTTAGCTTAGAGCATGGATCTGAGCAAGCCACTCCAGTAGCATTGGCTCTATGCCTAGCCTGCGTAGGCTTGACAACATAAGCAGTATGGATCCCCCCTATCATCTGCTCTGTGCATATCTTGATTTAAAAACTAAACAAGAGTTCCAGCCTCAGTAATCATGCACTTGCTATTGACATTGTGCTCTATCCTGTGCCTGTTGTCCCATCCTGTGTTGTTTGGAGAAGTTGACTGGAGAAAGGTTTTCCCCAGCAATTAGGAGGTGGAAAGGTAGAGAAAGAAGTTGGGTGCACTCCCCCTCATATCTCCTTCTTCTGGATGGCAATATTATTGTTCTGATGAAGTTAAAGATATGCTCTTAGAACTGCAGGATGCAGAACTAGGACTGGCATAAAAGAAGTAGGGTTTTGATCATCCTTAACAGGTTTGGAGAGCTCTCTCAAAGCCTTGAGCTACTCAAGAGGATGGTGCCTGAGAGATCTGCTCTGCTGCAAAATTGGAGTCATTCCTCAGTCACTGAAGGCACTACTCAACTCTGGTACAGCCACCTTCAAGACTATGGTTCATAGTGGGCAAACTGATACCATCAACCCATTACATACCTGTGCCATTCTGAGGTAGACACTGAATTGTAACTAGCTGGACAGAAGAGACTTTGGGAAGTCAGCATCCAGATGCTGACTCTGGCTCAGAAGAATCATACACAAGAGCTGGTAGCAGAGCAGCCGGGACTGGTGCTGGGAGGCTGGCCTCACCCTGCCTCACACCAAACAAGTTTCCCAAATCCCATGCCTGGGATTTCTGGTTTTCCCTCCTTGGACAACACTGGGTATGTAATGACACCCAGACAGATAACTACAGAAAACAGTTTTGGTTTTGTTTTTTTTTTCCCTCAGAGTGGCCTGTCAACTTGCATTGAAGGCCAGTACTGGCCAGTGTGCCAGGGATACACTTGCCTAGGAGCCAAGCAACACAACAGCGATGGAATAGAGCAAGTCAAAATTCCCATATGCCAACAGTGCTGGGGTGATCCTGGCATCCCACATGGCCAGTGCAGCTTGGCTGAGCTGATGGCTGCCTGGTGTCTGTAGCTGATCTCCCACTCAAAATGCACCAAGGACCTTTATAAATATGGGGCCAACTTGCCTCCATCCCCTCGCCACAGCACTCCTGTCACGGGAATTACTGGTTCTGTTTGCCAAAAGCCGCAGTAACTTGCTTAAGGGCATCCCTTGGGTGGTGTCATAGCCCTGTGTTCTGCCTCCTGCACCCCTGAATGTTCTGAATCTTCTTGCAGCTCTTCCATGACAGAGCTCTCAGTGACAACCACACAATACCTGAGTGGCTTTATGAGCCCTGGGGAGAATGGTTGAACTTCCTGGTGGATTTTCCCATCTTGTTTTCCGGCAGAAAGAAAAAAAACAATCTCTTGTAATGATCTTAGCTGTAAATACAGAAATAGAGGCCCTTTTTGAATGGGAGAGGAGGCATTTCATGGTACAGCCTTCCTACCCATGCAAGGATGTATCTGCATTAAGCATTCACTGTCTTGAGCTGGCTGACCAGCTCTGTGCCCTGTTTCCCTTCCCGGATGGCACCAGCACCACTAGGTTGCAATGTCAAAGCTGCTAATTTGGAAATAGCTGAAGATGTTCCCTGCACTCAGGGACAGGTCCGGATGTTTTTGTACTGGGGACTGTGAATGGTGTCCTCACTCCCGCTGTGATGTGAACGTGGTGTCCCTGTGGGACACAGTGCAGTAATGGTCAGGGAATGCTGGGAAGCTGCGGGTGTTTGTGTCACGCCACAGATACTGGAAGTTACGGTCCGAAACACGCCGCCGAGGGGAAGGCAGCAGCCCCTTTGCCCTGCCGCCCGACGCTCCCCGCAGCGCGGCCTGCGCGGCCATGCAGACACGGCCTGCCCTCCTGGCCCTTCAGGCCCCACCATTTCCATGAAACTAATCCGGCACATCAGCAGAGCCGTGGGCCTTGCAGTTACGCATGTGCACACCAATACTCGTGCTCCTACCACTGTCTGCTTCGTGCCACAATTTCTGCGGGCAAGCAGGCAGGTTTCCTTGTAAAACACAGCAGGAACCGTTACAAACATGGCGCCCCCCGTCTCCCCATAACAAGGCGTCCTCCTGCTGCTTGGAACAACTACCACAACACGACACGAAGTTGAACAAGAAAGCCAAGTTACATCCACCCATGCTTTAAAGCTTTCCCCTTCCTTTCACCAACAGACTTTTCTTATCAGGTTCAGATTTTTTGCCTCTGAGCACTGGAAGAAAATGTTTCTCTGTCTTGTATTTATTTGTTGCTCATCAGAAGGTAGATCTGGGAAACAAACATCAGGGGTTCCAGGAAAATGACATTGGCCGGCTCTAAATTCCTAGAGAATTGAGTGCTGGTGGTGCTTGTTTTGTACAACTCTTTTATAGTCACTCTGCTTCAACGTGGGCTGATATATCTGCACTCTGTGCTTTGATTTCAGCTTTTAATGGACAGAGAGTCAAATCACAAAGCCATAGGTAGCATCATCCAGCCTCAGTGGAGAGACTGGTCACCTCCACACATCTCAGCTCGTAGCTGAGGGACAGTGGAGGCAGCAGGACAGGCAGGGGGTGCCTGCTCTCATAGTGCCCTTGCAGGACTCTGCAACATATTGGCAAGGGAGATAGTGGATAGAGTGGTGGTGTAGAGAACTTCAGCCTCAGGGTCTGTCAAGCTTGAAAGTTTCTCCAGCTTTCAATTTTGTCTAGAGTTTTTCTCTTGAGACTCCCCCCTTCTTCAAACAGGGCCCCAACTCTGGCTGGGTCCCAGAGATAGATACCAAATGGTGCTTTTTTCCCTTTCTTTTGCTCTTTCTTCCTTCTCGTGAAGCTGGCAGACTCTCCAAACACACATCCAACCAACGCACAGTGCATTCGAAAACAGGCCATCTGGCTGAGCACTCCTTGAGAACGAGAAGACAAGAAAAACAACCCTCTTGGAGCTGGCAGCTGAAAGGCAGGCAGCCCGTACATGGACTTGACCTTGTGGTGCAATCCAAGAGCCATCCAATCCAAGGGCATTGAAAAAAGCTCTTTCCTAATGAGCAGAATTCGGCTATCTCCAGAAGCGGCTCCAAGTCAACAATTTGAGTGGGCTGCTGTAACTCTCCTCGCTGCACATGTGCTCATTAATTAAAGCCACTTTGGAAGGTGCCCCTGACACCCCCACTGGGGCTGCCAGCCTAGCCCCAAATCCTGCTCGTTGCTCTGCAGCCCCCTGCTGGGCAGGGACCCACAGAGCCCCAAGGGAAGGATAGGGCCACCCAGCATCCGGAGCGTAGCCATGGAATGGACCCACTGCTTTGCCGATGAAGAGCTGCACGGGAAGAGCAGCGTGGAAGGAGGTTGCAGCCCATTTGCTTTGGTGTCATGTTTTCCCCTCTGAGCTTGGTAGCGATCAGAGGGCTCCACTCTGGGCAGGTTGGTGTGTGACAGGAATGGGAGTGAGCTGGGCAACCCAACCCTGAGAATCAATTTTAGATTCTTGGATATTTTGCTGAGGCTAATGGGTTAGTTTCACAAATCAGGAAGGCTCTGGCTGAGGGCACTGTAGAACTGCTGGTAGCCAAATCCCTTTGTGATCTCCTGTTTGTCATCTCCTTGTTTCTCTACCTGCTCTCATAGCATTGATGGGGCAGAGAGAGCAGCAACAGCTCAGCCTCTGGGACATCAAACACCAGTACCTCAGCTACCTACATGCAGATTTCTAAAGGCTCCTTACAGCTCTGCATCCCCAAATAGCCCTTTCTTAGGTTGCTGATATGGCTACTTTTATGAAGTATTTTCAGGGTCAGGAACCAAAACTCTTCAACTTTTGACTTGATTAACTCAAGAGTAGACTAACAAAAAAAAAAGTCTTGTTGCCTTCAGTGTTACTACAAAGGGTGCTCAGCACCAAGGCAGCTCTGTAGAAGACCTCTGTTTCTTGTCATTAAGGTATCAGAGACATTCAGTGTCTTTTCTTTTTATCAACATACACTTTAATTGTCTGCTGTTGACAAATGTGAGGCCCAAAATTGAGATTTTATATCATTATTTTTTAAAATCTACTTCTTTACAAACTTTAATACAAGATAGATGATCCTAGATTGAAAATTAAAAGTAGGGGTTTTGGTTGAGTTAACTGTGCCTGTCCTTTTGCTGTGACTTAAGTGACATGGGATAGAGATCAGCTCTAAACTGGAATCAAATCCAACAGAGCAATTTCTAAATCGGAATGGAGTGAATGTAAAGAGTATCCAAAAAGCTCCAGTTAAGGAGGGGAAAGGCACAAAGGCAGAAAGGACTTCTGGGTTATTGAATCTACTTCCCTACTGTAGCTTACAAATAATCAAGATCTGGCTTAAAATAGTTACATTTTTTATTCCCATTGGCCTTATTAGGAGGCTCTGCTGAACTTCACTCTGCTGCTGTTTTGAAAACTCCTCGTTTGCAGCCTAAGTTTATTTGTGACAAACTTACGCCCATTTTAAAATCTTCAGCTTTTAAACTCTAACCTGCTACTAGCCACATTTGACAAAAGTTTTAGGGCATAATTCCTTCCCTACAAATGTGGGTGTCATGTTACACTAACAATGTCTCTGTATTTTTTTATTTTTATTTTTAACTTATAGGAAAGCAAAATAATATGCAAAGATGAAACAGACATTTCAGCTCTACATTATAATTCAGATAGGATCAGCTGAAGACATCACAACAAAATGCTTGCAAGTGTTTCTGGGCTGTCAGTTACTCAAAGGATAGTTACAGGTAATACACAGTTAAGTACACATTTTTAGTACATATTTCCCTTTGATGTGATCTTATGAAATGTAGATTCCTTTTTGGAATGTGTTTAGAGCTTGAAGGCAAGTCAGCTGGAGCTTTGGGAACTTGGCGCCTTCTGAGGCCGAATTCCAAACTTGCTTGAGCTATTTGTGTGAATGTGACTGTTGACAAATACAGAACATCAAGATTTATCTCAAAGTCGTGCTGTGTGAGCGTCATTTAGGCTTTATAATCCAATAAAAGTTTTACATTTCTCAATTAGGTTTTCTTCAGGTCAGTTCCAAGATGAGATGCAGTGAATGTCCTAACTAACCCGAG
>JAUBOD010000525.1:2161770-2176790 GCA_032353885.1 Nothura maculosa
AGTTTTACATTTCTCAATTAGGTTTTCTTCAGGTCAGTTCCAAGATGAGATGCAGTGAATGTCCTAACTAACCCGAGGGAAAAGGATGCCAGCTGGAACACTTTTTTAGTGAAAATATGGATTTTGAGAGAACAAATATTTTCATAGAAAGTGTCCTCTTTCCTCAAAATGTGGCTCCCACTCCCCAAAGCCTTAAAAGCAAATGAAATTTGATTGTTGGCAGTTTAGGGATTATACCCGTCCCTTTCCCCCAGCATTTTTCCAATGGAAAATATTCAGGTTTGGGTTTTTCAGCCCTTTGCTGAAATGTCAACATTTTCCAAAGGGTGAAGGAGGGGGAAAGAAAAGAAAAACATGTTCTGACCAGCTCCAGACAGAGCCAAATGGCTCAGTCCTGGATTTGGTCAGGGAAGTATGCTGGAGGGAAGAATATGGGAGTGTCTTGGTTCCAAGCACAGCCTGGCTGGGCCGAGGCCTGTGCATCACAATCCATTTGTGTGAATCACTCCAGTCGACATTTCGCCAGGGGACAGTGTGCGGTGGCTTGCAAGCCCTTCAGGTCAATATGTTACTTGCAAACACAGTTTTGTTGCTGCTCTGGCCACTTCGGCTCTCTGTGTGTTTGTGGGGTGCGCACAGACCTGCTCTGTTCCATTCCAATCTTCCAGCATTTCCATGACATCTCCAGCTCACACAGACCACTCTAACACCTGACACCAACCCTGAGAGTTCATCTCTCCCCATTTATAGACCAGAAGGAGGGAGGAGAGCACGTGCCTGTAAACATCCACGCTCGCCTGGCTGCCCGCCGGGCTGATGCCGTCATGTGCTCTGGAATGCCCGGAATGCCGCCTTCGAAAGCCACAGGCAGCTGTGCAAGGGCTGGCCCTGCATAGCGAGGAACCTGGGGTAGATCCCACCTAAAGCCTGTTCCCTTACACACGCACAGGTTTCTGGTGGAGAAGGAGAGGCTTCATTCACCCTATGTACTGCAGATCCGCATCTGCCACTTCAGCCTCACAGCACCTTTCCCAGCACTTGGCAGCTTCAAGTCTGATCTATACCAGGGCTGTCTTTGCTTTTGCCTCTCCTGAGTTTTATCCCACAGAGGCAGTGGGGAATCTGGTAGTCGGATGTATACCCAGAACAGGTCTTTGTCCCCCTCTAGTGACTTGACTGCAAAAGAAGTTTGCTGAGACCTACTCCCTCCAAACATGGTCATTATTTTAGGTCAGTGTTGCATGGTTTCCCGTAGGCCAACTGGACATCAAGGCACCACTGGCAGGCCATGTATTTACATGCTCTCAGATGTTATCCATTAGCACTGTAAACAGTAATTAGGAGCTCGACTTACTTTCTGCCCTAGTTCTTAGGGGGCTCTGGGTGTCTCTTCTTGGCCACGTGTTTCAGGCACATGGGCCTGCTTCGCTCCCATGACAGAAGGCAAGCAGCACTGCTGGTGACATCCTGGCCTTAGTTCTGTAGGGGACCTAGTGGAGCCCATCGTTACCAGTGCAAAAGCACGTGCACCCGGCCTCTTGTAACCAGCTCTTGCTGAGTCACAGCCTAGTCACCCATGCACTTAGCGAGTGGCGTCAGCCATCTGTCACCAGCACATCCTCCTCACCGCGCGGGGACTGCGCGGCAAAAACAACAGGAGGCAGCTTGCGTTGAGCCAGCCTTACGTTCAGCCAGGCTCCCGTGCATCTTGGCTCGGAATAACCCCTGGCTTGCTCGTTAACCAGCAGCACGGCCTTTGGCTCCTCTGAAGTCTGGCCCTTTGTCAGCAAAGAAAGTGACATTCAGGTTCAAGCCCCGAAGGCTGGGGCTGACTCACGGCTGACTCCAAACAAAGCACCACTCAAGCAGGACACGGATATAATTGTGCAGAACGTCCCTCCATCAGCCTAAGTCACAGGTTTCTCATCTGCATTAGAGTGTTTAAAATAGCACAGAAACACAGAGTGCCCTATTTCCTACAGCCCTGTCTGATCTCTCTCTCTCTCTTGTGCCAGCTAACGGGTACTAGAGCAGGGATGCTGTTGTGTGTCCTGCCCTAATCACCCTCGCACATTTTCCCTGGGTTCAGCTATGTCCCAGGCGAGCAGTTCTGTCTGGGCACTTGTGGGGCACACAGCCCCAAGGGAAGTGACAGTCCCCTTGCTCCTGCATTAGTCACCACACGCAGCCCTGTCCGGGTAGGTGAGCCCGGGGGCGCGTGGGCAGCTTGGAGGCCTTGAGCAGCATTACTCCACACAGGATTTCACCATCTCAGCCCCTCAGCTGCCTTTGTGCCCTGGGCTCCCGCATCTTCTTCCTCGTGTGCTGGAAAGCCTGTGTTTCCCGTTAGCTCCCCGCGGGGACAGATCACCCCCACCAGCAATCTGACCATCATCCTTTATTCTTAGGCGATGAAAGAGAATGGAGTAGATGCAGGCTTTTTGTTGTTGTTGTTCTGAAGAAAGAAAAAAAAAAGAGAGAGAGAGAAAAAAGTGAGCTCAATGCCAGGCACAGATCCCAAGCAGTCCAGCTCAGATCACACTCAGAGCACAGAATTCCCATTTGTGCTTGTGTGCACGCAGGGCAGGGCTGGGGGCTCGCGGAGGGGTGAGTATAAGAATGTAATGGTCATAATTTAATCCAAAACTACTTCTTGGAAGAAAAAAAAAATAGGCCCACACAAAACAGCATGTTCAGTTGTACACACCACATGAAAGAGCCGTATTATGTTCTGCTTGGTAACTGACATCTAACTTGAGCGTCCTCAGCTGCCCACTCCCGGGCAAAGGCCTTTGCAGCGCAAGGAAAAGCCCCCAGCCATGTGACAGCGTGGATATCGTTTTCTGAGGCCGCAGTGGAATTCTGCATGGAAAGTTCCTCCCGGGCAGCGGCTGCAGGCTGGCAGCTGCCGGGACATGGAGCCACGAGGGGCTGTGCGCGGGATCCGCCGCGCTCCAGCCGCACTGCACTGCACTGGGACAGGGGCGCGGAGCCGCGAGGGTCTGCATGCGGGATCCACCGTGCTCCAGCTGCACTGCACTGCACTGGGAGAGCTCCCGCGAATCCCCTGCAGCGCCACAGGGAGCTGGCGTGGGCCACTTAAGCCGCAGCTGTGGATTTTTTCCCCTTTCCCTCTCAGGATTTCCCCTCACAGGTCCCCTTATTCACAGAGGGACAGTCCTTGGCGGCTGCCTGTCTGCTTGTTTCTCAATGAGCGGGGCACTCACTAAACTGAAAGCAATAGCAGCCCAGCAGGGCTGGCATTAGGGCGCTTTATGCCCTTCCCTTCTCCTGAGCAGGGCTGGCATTAGGGCACTTTATGCCCTTCCCTTCTCCTCCCTGTCTTTTAGCTGGAATGAGTCATTTTGTGTAAAGGAAACACAGTCATCTAAGCTCAGGCCCTCAGAGGGACTTGTATATTTAGCTATGGATGATGGCGTCAGGCACAAAGAGCCCCCAGGAATGCAAGTGACCAGGTAACTGACTTCGTAGTCCTTCTTTTCCTTGTGGGATTCACCTGGCAGAATCTCCGCTCTTGGCAGTGGCACCAGGAAACCATGAGGAAATGTCCTCAGAAAAAAAGCTCCAGATCGGGGTTGTTTGGCGCCCTGTCCCAGCGAGAGCTTCTGCGAATCATCTGTTGGAGCCATTGCAAGAGGATATCACGGAATAACTGCCTTCTGCTCAGAGAATATGTTTTTTAGCTTCACACTAACCTTTATTTTTCATGGGGCTGGGTGACATTATTAGCACCCGTGCTTGCTGCTGAAGTGAAGCATCTTTATTGTAGCGTGGGCGGGAGATGGGTTACAGTCAATATGGAGCAGATCTAGAGAATGGCTTCTGTTATTTACTTTTTCCCCATTCTTGTAGGACGTGTGACACTTTTAAAAGATCTGCTCAGTAGAATCCAATTAAAATGTGAATTGTCACCCGGGCACCCTTGGGAGAGGCTGCCCGCTTCAGCTGCGCTGAGTGTGCTGCTATTTCACCACTCCAGCACGAGCCTGCTCCAAAGGAAGCGGCAAACACAGGGCGCGAGGCTTGGGGAATGACAAGGCAGCGGCAGGACTGGTCTTGCCCGCACGTCCGTCCAAATCCAACGGGCGACCAAGAGAGATGAGGCACCCTGTGTGTGCTTCTCTCCTCAGGGGAGATTCACCCTGTGTGCTGCTCTCGTCTCCCCTGGTGAGGGAGGGGGTCTGGGCAGGGGTCTGGGCAGGGAGCAGGGGCACGCGCTGGGCGCCACAAGCCGCTGCTCGCCGGGCTGAAGGACAGGGCTCGAGCAGCAAAAACGTCTCTTTCCCCGCTCGCACGGAGCAACCCGCGCCGGGCGCGGCCGCCAACGCCCGCCCGAAAGGTGGAATTGAACCACTCTGTCGCTAGACAGCTACAGGTTTGAAGCCTGCACCCCAGACCACTGAGGGTCATCCGGGCAACCAGGAACCGCCGCTACAGCGGTATATAAACCTCCGGAGATTAAAAACCTCAAGGTTATGGCGAGAGGCGCTGATGGCAGCGCCCATTCGTCCTTGGTCTTACAGGGCAGGAGACGCGGCTCGCGGGGCCGCGTCGCCTCAGGCGGGCCGAGAGGGCGCCGGCCGCCCCCGGCCGCCGCCGGCCGCCGCCGCCTGCCCAGAAGCCCCCGGGCGCCGTATGCAACTCTCAAGGCGACGATTGGGCGCCGCCGCGCGCGGCGAGGGGGGCGCGGCTGGCCCGCGGCGGCGGGTGACTCACGCCCTTCCCGTCAGGGGCGGGGCGGCGCCTCCGCGGCACTGCGCGTGCGCGGGCTGCCCCATCTCACCCCGCTGTCGCGCTCGTGGGAGCGGCCGGGCGCGAGCGTGGGGCGGCGCGTGGGGCTGAGGGGGCGCGGGACGCGGGACGCGGCGCCTCCCTGGCTGCACCTCCTTGGATGGATGGGGCCTTGCGGGACGGAAGGGGCGCTGCCCACGGAGGCTGTTCCCGCTGCTCCATCATCGCTCTGACCCGGCGCTGCCTCCCACGTGCAGCCCTGGCCAGGGTGCAGGTCCCCGTGTGCTCCCTGTAGGGCCCCGTGGGGCTGCCCAGGTACCCAAAACCACGAATGTGACACCCAGTTTCTATCAGAGAACAGAGCAATGGCTCATTGTGGGAAACATTTATTTCCTTTTTTCCCTCTCTCAGTGGCTGTGGCCAGATACTCAGGAGGAAGACGCGCGTCTCCCCTGAGACACCTCGCAGAACAATAATATCCTCAGGGAGGAAATTCCTGCCTGGCCCCCAGCTGAGTATCGGCTTGTGCCCCGAAGCACGAGGATTGAAAACGCTTGTAATTTTATCCTAGTGAGTGCAACTGTGGAGGCTATTTTCATAAATGTCTGAACCCTCCAAAATTACTAAGCTATTTGCCTCGAGAGATTTCTCTGAAGTGGAGCCGTTTCTGCAAATGCGTGTGGTTTCCAGTGATTTTCAATGAGATGAGTCGTCGCGGTGTAAGCGGCAAGCGAAGCCGGAGGCCCGTTGGGCCCCTTGCTTGCTTGGGGGAGCTCAGACTTGGAACGGGCGGTTACGGAGCCGCTCCGGGGTGCGGGACGGGGAAGGACGGGGCAGGCCCCGCGGCTGCTGTTGGGGAAGGGCTGCGAGGCTGGCGAGCGGAACCAGTGTTGTGTGGCAGTGCCCATCCCGCTCCCATCCTGCTCCCATCCGGTAGCGCTGCCGCCTCAACGTGAGCTGCCCTCGGAGCTTACCCGGCCTTGGGCTCATTGGCCCCTGCTGGCTTCCCCACACGGGCATGAGGGGAGCTGGGCACTCGCTGTTTGTAATGAGCAGCATTTTAGGGTTCATCCAAGAAGCGCTTGGATGTGCTTTTGAGACACCTCAACCCAAAAGTAGGGTTTTTATCAAAAAGAGCTAATTGGAGCAGTGCTCCAGGAATTTCCTCTGGTTTTTTGTTGCTTTTTTTCCCAGAGGGTCTGTCCCCTCTCGTACATTCCTGTCTCTTTACCTGCCCCCTACGCCACTGGCGGATGGCATCATACAGCAAGTTTGTTCGGACACGGAAACGCGCGGGTTGAGGTAGCTGGGTGTGTGTGGGAGGTGCAGGGACCTTAGTCATGGGAAGGAAGAGGTTAGCACGGGGGAAGGAGGAAGCTGATGGCCACAGCAGCCCCTCAGGCTTCCAACCAGCCTGTCCTCATGTCCCATGGGAGAAGGACATCAGCTCAGATATCTGTTCCCTCCAACCCAAGGGACATGCTCCTTGGACGGATTGTGGCGGATTGCAGCTGGCTACGAATGGCTGCCAGGAGTCCCAGGAGAAAGTCCTAGCCGTGTGTTTCTCTGAAGCCTCAGCTTGAAAAGCCCTTTCATTTTCCCTTTGCTTTTCTCCCTGTCACCTGCCCTTTGGGATTGTTCCCAGTGCAGGGCCTTGCTTCAGGGCGTGCTGTTCCCTGTGCACATTCATCTCTCTCATGGGCCCCTCAGGGTTTTAAGCAGATGCATCTGTCCTTGTCTGCTGATCAATCTCTCTGTGCTTTCTAGGGAAAAAAAAGCAAAACAAAAATGTTTTGAGTTATTCAAGTCCAGGTAAAATATGCCAGAAAACCTGACCAAATGATTCCTTGGATAGGTCCTAACACTGCTTCATTTGCAGGAAAGGGACATGCTGGAGCAGGGAGGTTGGACTAGATGATCTCTACAGGTCCCTTCAGCCTCAGCCAGTCTGTGACTCTGTGCTGCCCCGGGAGTGGCCGGTGGTGGCGGCCGCCACTCTGAGTGTCTGTGGTTCATCCCGCAGCGACTCCTGGCGCCGTGGCCGCACCAGCGGCGCTGAGCGCGGGGCCGGGACGTGCAGACCAGGCTGAGCAGGTTCCTGCTGACGCCCCACACGCTTATCAGGGCTTCACGATTTACCACCTGGTTTAAAAGACTGCCAAAATACAAGTGGGTGCCTCCTGGGACTCTCCAAAACGTTCAGGTTAACAGACCTGTGTTATCAAAGACTCCTCGGCACCTTGTTTTCCTTGAGATGGTTTTTGGAAATCCTTTTAACAGCTTCATGTTTAGGCCACGTGTCTTTGAAAATCTGACTCTTTGCCATTAAAAATAAAGAGCGAAGTCAGTTTTATCAGTTTAATAATGGAAAAACAATCCCTATCTCTTTGGTAATGCTCTTAATTAAAGCGTTTTCTCAGTGTCTTTGGACCTGATTTGCTACCTTATGCAGACAACTACGCTATGCCAAATGGATACAAAGCCCTGCCAATGTAGGTTTGATTCCGTGCCCATTCAAGTTAGTGGAAATCCTCCCTCAGAAATCAATGGGATTTGGTTCAGACCCCAAAGCCATTGGGATATTCTGGTTTGGCAGTGTTTTGTGCCTAGGCTGCCCCAGTATAAGCAAATATTCCAGGTACAAAAAGTGAAGAATTGGAGGAGGGGGCTTGTGAGTGGCTTCTGGGGCGACCCAAAGCCTGGGCTGTTGAAATAACAGGTAATATTAGCCTGACACTGTCCACCAAGGAAGGCTTAAAACAGATCTGTGAGACTTTTTAAAGCACTCTTACCTCTTCTGCTCTCAAGAGCAAAAATACGCTCTTGATATTGGTTCCCGCAGCCCGACAGAACATGTAGCATCCTCAGCGCTTTGTTCTGCTGCTTCTTTTAACCACCAGGACCTGATCTGTGTCAGGAAAGATAAGCCCAGGTCCGCGCTGGATTAATAAATACATTTCGGTGTAAGGTGGGGGATGAGAAGGGCTGTTATTCTTAGCAGCAGCAATGAAATTTCAGCAGCCAGTGACGTCAGTGCTCAAATGTCAGGGCGAAACAGACTGGAACGAATGGGGAGGGCAGCGTCGTCACGGCGAGAGCGGCGCTGCCTTCCGTTCCCTCGGACACTGCGGATGCAGGTCAGGAGACCGGGACGGAGGCTCCCGTGGGCTGCTCTGGAGCAGGCAGGAAAGCAAGGACAGGGATCTCGGTCCCACGAAGGGCAAGGAAGGTGCCGCTTGGACATCGCTGCCCACTCCATGGTGTGAGTTAGCAGCAAGGGAAGGGCCCATGGCTATGAACCGGATTCCAGGAACTAGTACGGAGGAGGAAAGAAAATAAAGTCAAATTGCCATCTTGCAGGCATTTAGCAGGCTGGGCTAAATCCATCTGATGTCACCCGAGTGGCTCAAATCAAGGAGGAATTTGGCCTGGGATACCTTCTGTCATGGTGTGTTTCTTAAGTGAGGGTGATGTGCCTGGAGTAGAGGTGATCCTGAAGCATTTTGTTACTTAATTTACTGAGGTACTGCATTTGAAGGGTATCTTTAGGCTATCCAAAAACACCAAAGACAAGGTGCATAAAGTCTTAAATAGGGTAAAATTCCAGAACAAATGGATTTGTGTTTGTTCTCAAAGGTCCCTTTTGCACATTTCTTGGCTGGTTTTGGATGCTGTTATTGTACCCACCCTGCCCCAGTGTGGGGCATGGGCACTGGCTGTGGGCTGTGCCAGAGGGACCCCCTCATGCCCTGCATCCCACTGCTCCTGCAGAGAAACCACTGCCTCCACAGGAGTTGTTGGGCTGTGGGACGAGCGCTGAGCAGAGGGGCTTGTGAACATCCTGCCCTCCTGCACTCTCTTTCCATAGAAATGGAAAAAAATCCAAATCCTTAGATTCACTCGATAGCTTTTTCTAGAAAGTAGCACTGGTAACAAAACTACTCTGTGTTGTTTCATTTCTTTATACAACCACTGTTGCAGTGCCTGTGGCGTTGATGTAGTGACAGGAGACGGAGGAAAATGCCCTCAGACGTGCTTATCTATCCATCGTACCAGCTGCTGCTGCATGTGGCAACAGGCTGACCACAGCAAGGAAGAGAGGATGTAATCAGAGAGCAGAAGCACTCCTTTCCTAGCAAGGGCGATAAGGGTTGCTGGCAAAGGCACAGGGAGTTACGGGAATGGAGGAATTGGCGTGCTGAGGTCACTTCCCACTGCCCGGGAGTCCCTGTGTTCTAAGCATTGTGTTTGCCTTCCTATTATGAACCTCAGGGTTTGTCTGCAGGGGTTCAGATCTGCATGAGCGTTGACCCTGTCTTGGCAAACCCCAAACTCAGACTGCTGCAGTCTTGGACTGAGTTTTGTGGGGAGCACCCAGGCTGTCTGTGAGCAGTGAGTGATTCTTCACCCCCTCTCCACACAGCAAAACACCTTGCTGCAGAAATCGCTGCGAAGAGAAGCACGACCTAATCAATGGTGGGAAGAGGTCTGTGCCAAGAGCAACACTCTTTTGCCAATGCAAACTGCGCTGCCACTAGCGGGGTTGGCTGGCGAGCATCAGCGGAGCCTCTCCTTTGTCAGCGTGGGCCACCGCTTCGCTCACGAGCTGCTGGACCAGCCGCAGGGCTGGGGCCTCTCAGGCAATGAGATCACTCAAGGCTTTGCACCTCCGTGAGAGCTGAGCCCTGATCCCTCAGCTCGAGAGGAAGCAGCACCCGTTTCAGCTGCACCTGTATCAACAACAGATCGGTATGAGCTGGGTGCCACATCTCACATCTCGGATGCGTGGCTGCTTGCTGGCCAAGTCCTTTGATGGGAAAGTTGTGTGTTGCGTTGTAAATGGTTGACATGTAGGTACTCATGTCTCCAGGTAGATCGGGTGCCTCAAAGAGCCTGTCCTGCAGTCAGCATCTCAGGTCTAGGTATGTGGTCGGTAAAAGCAGGGCAGGAGTGCAGGTGTAATGCTGCCCGCACCATGTCTTACTTAGTGCAGGTTTACTAGAGCTTTGGCAATAGGGGAATTAAATGTCTGCATAAGGAAAAAAGATTTCTACTTCTGGATAGCTTTTTTTTTTTTTTCTTGCTATGAAGTTGGTCCCTAATATGAATCACTGACAGAGTCAGCAGAGACAGAATATATTTTTTTTCTTGATGCATTTGTAAATATCTGTCTTCTAAGATTCTTCTAATTTCTAAGACTTACTGCCATAGGACACCCAAGAAAATCTGTGATTTCTGCAGCCTCATCTGAGAGAGCCAGTGACTCCATAAGAGACATCCAGCTCGTGACTCACAGCATTGGGACACTTCAGCGTTCAGAAGCACTGGCAGTGACAGAAGTGAAGCTGATGAGCAAGCAGCTGTTACTCATTCTCAGCTGGACACCCTGAGCATGTTTGTACCAGTCAGTGCGGCTCTGGCTCTCCTCCGTCTGCTCTTGCAGACCTGCAGTCATCTGGATAGCATGGTGACATAGCTCACTTAACACTTGCCTCTGGGCAAGACATGATCAAGTCTAGTCTCTGGTTCCCAGACTGTCCTGCTTGAGTCTGTTATTCTCAGCACGGAGCTATCATGTTAATTTTCACTTCAGATTACTCGTTCTTTCATCTCTGGGGATCAGCTTACTTTGCAAACATGAATGCATCGATCTGTCACATGGGGTTAGAAACTACCTGTACCCTATTTTATAGCTGGGAGAACTAAGGCATAAAGCATATAGGTAACTTGCTTCTCATGACAAAGGAGATTTGCAGCAGGGCCATGAAGAGAACCAGAAGTCATCAGTACCCTAGTTAATCTTCAACCACTGAACTGTGTGCCTCATTCCATCCATCTCTTCCTCATGAGGTGGCAGTTTGATAAAAACAAGAGCCTGGAATATCACACTTTTTATTCTTTCTTGGCCTGTTCACAACTGAGAAACTTTTTTTTTTCTTTTTTTTTTAAATGGAATTCTTTTCACAACCGTCATCTTTGGTGCGGGAAATGATTCCAAAGGACAAAGACTTGGTTATGTGCACGCACGTGTGTGTGTGGTCGGGAGGGAGGAAGAATAAAAAATCCATTTCCAGATGGCTGAAAGGATGCATAGCACTTTGCTATTGGCAAAAACAACCTCTTTCGTTTTCAGGATGTGTAAGTCACAGAATTGCAGCTGGAAAAAAAAAAAAGAAGAGAAGCAGGGAGGCAAAAATAAGAATTACCAGTGAAAAATACCCCAGCTGATATTTGAAAATCCAAATGCTTCATTTTTATTAAAGCAGGGGTAAAAGTGTGCTTGCTGAAGATGATCTTTGTAGAGTAGGTTCAAGTATGTATCCTATCATTTTCTTGTTGGCGTCTTTGCTTTCCATTCCCAGCCCTAACCTCACAGGAAATTCAGTCGCTGGCAAGCTTCAGCTCCAGACAGGAAACATGCTGAGGAATTTCTTCCATACAGGTACTCTCTTTGCTTGGAGGGATAACATGGCAGAGATATTTACCACAGCTGGATTTAACTAGCAGGGCATTATACATGTTGATGGAGTTGCTGGGAGTGATCCCTGTCTGCAGCCACCGGCAGGCCGTGTTTAAACAAATCACAGTGCTCGGCCTGCCCGTGGGAAGAGAGGCACATCGGGGCCTGGTTCTTCCTGTGGCAGCCACGTCCCAGCTCTGTCAAGGATATTCTCTGATGCAGGAGAGGATCAGAGGATCGGGTTAAGGCGGCGTGTCTTTATGGCCCAACAAATTGGTGTTAGGCTGTTTGCAGGGACCTGAGCGGATGCTGTGATGGGAGCGCTGCCTGGGGAGCCCTCATGGCTAACACAGGCCCCGCTCTCGCCTTCACTCCCTGAGGGCATCGCGCACCGAGAGGAGGGAGCCGAGCACCACGCTGTCCTTCAGGTGGACTGGAGGGGCTGAGTGTCTTCTCCTCCCACGCCGCCTTCCTGAAGCCTTGGTGTGCTTGCCTGTCACTTGGGGCACCTTGCCGCCTTTCGCTGCAAGTTCAGAGCAGGCCTGTCCTGCTCATTGTTCTGAAGAGATTACTGCAGTCTCAGGCAGCTAGAGAGCAGACACCAGGTCTCACATGGCATCTTTGGGGGTAATTTCAGAATAATCAATGAGTAGGCGGATTGAGTATTTCTCTTGGGTTGTTCCTTAATGTATCTGAGAGAAATATTCCCATATGGTAATAAATATTCCTTTCATACAGAAAGATGTGAGTGGCACCTCCCCCTCAGTCCTTAATACAATTCTCAGGACACAGGATATATAGAAGAAGGACTCATGAGCCTGGATCACTGTCTTACAAGAGAAATGTGAGGGATTAAGCATTCGTCTAGGAACAAACCTGTGCTGGCAGGGAAGTGTCTCAGAGATGTGTGATTCACTGTGGACGCAGCGAGCGCGTGGCGATGTGCAGGGCCACGCACGGCACCTCGCTGGCCCTCGGAGACAGCGCGGCCGCCTTCACAGCTCTGCCCACCCTGGGAATGGGCTGTTCCCTGCGGAGCAGTGACGGACAGAGCAGTGGCTGCCAAGCAGGAGGGGTCTCGCTTGCCCCCCACCGCACCATGGAAATGTAGCCGTGTGCGCACGGGAGCGTGGATGGTTGTTTGTTTGTTTGTCTCTGGGTCGGGAAGCCGAGTGCAGACACTCCCACTTAATGCCATGGTGGGGAGAGAAAAGATTCGCAGGCTCCCCTGCAGCGTTGGTGAAAATGCAGCTCTGGCCTTTAGTGCCCTTTGTTACATAAACACGAGTAGCGTAGACATATTAATCACCCTGCCACTGAGGGAGGAACAGAGCAGCAACCTCGGCTGCCACCCACTCCCCATTCTCGCTCCCATTTGACGTTGCTATTTTAAGACACACATTATTTCCTGCTGTGATTTTATTTTTTTAACCCAGCTTCTAATTCTGGCTCTGAGGTAAGCTGTGACATACGTATCCCTCCTCTCCCTCTCCCCGCCTTCCTCCTCCCCCTGCACCCACGTCCTCTTTAGTGCTGCCTTTTAGAAATTCGCTCCATGTCGCATAGGCAGCCGGGTACCAGAGGTCAGGGACTGACTGGCTGGAATCAAAACAAAAGGCAAAAAATCTTCCTGCTTTTGGACTTAAGGGCAAACAGCATTGGGGCCACGGTTTGTAGGACAGGCTGCTTTGAAAGCATGACTCCCCTGTTCTCCATCTCACAGAAAGCTTGGAGCCTCCGAGAGGAGAGTCCTGCCAGGAAGAGGGGACCACTGCTCAGCTGCTCTCTGAGGGGCTTCTCTCCCAATCCGACTCCTGCAGCGATGGGGAGCAGGTTGCTGGTCCTCGGGCCAGGCTGACTCCTGTCAGGCGTTTTGCCTGCCCCGGTTTGCGTCTATGTCTGTCCTGTTCTGCTGCTCACGTGTGTCTGCTGTGGCTAAGAGCTGCAACGAGGTCAGCCCCGAGGAAGTCTGGAATTGTGTCAGTCTGGAGCAGGAGAGCCTGCAAGCCCAGGAAGGGCCCAGTGCACAGGGGAGAGGTGGCTCTTTTCCTTATGTGTGCGCACTGCTCAGCAGCGATAAGAGTTGAGTTTGAGCCCTAAGAGCAGATGTGAGACCTGCTTCTGCACTGCAAATGGGAGTATTACAAGGTTGTCCTCTTGGACACCCACTTTCCCCTGCCCTCCCTGCCAAGCAGCCTGTCCCGAAAGTCTCCTGTGCCTGGATGTGCAGTGCTGCAGACACATCCCTGGCTAGCACAGCAGCACGGGCCGCTGGCAGGACCCCGCTCCTTGCTTCCAGATCGCGGAGAGCAGAGAGGTCTGTGCTGCCCTCAGCTGACCCCGTGTCTGTATTTCACACAAACAATCTCACGCCTTGCCCTTCCTGCGGGCTGCTTTCAGAGCGGCTGCTGGTGGCCTTTGTCTGCCTGGTATTAGCAATAGCTGTAGGAAATCCCAGGCTGGGTGTCTGCACGTTCCTCATCCTCCCCTTCCCCACATAGGGATTCCCGTTATGCCCTTACTGAAGTTCCCGGAGAGGGAGAGAGTGGGAGAGAGCGAGAAGCCCTTTGTCGAGTGGCTTAATGTTAGTCACAGCTGCTGGAAGTCTTTGCTGTGCTTTTACCAGGCCCGTTATTTTTATTTTCACAGCTTGGTTTCCATGCCAGTCCCTAGAGAAGGCTGGGGATTCACAGCCCTTCCCAACAGCAGCTCCACGCGAGCTTTGCACATTTGCGCAGTTTAGCATTTGTTTTGAAGCAGTAGGGAGAGCGCTCCAGGCTGCAGTGCTAGGCAACAGGCCTATCTTAGGCCAGATCCTGGCCCTCAAATCCCTGCCTACAAGGAGTTCACAGTTGAATCAAGTGTCCCACTTTACAGGGGAAGGAAGGGAGGGGAGAGAGCCAGGCTCACAAAACGTAGTGATCACACCAGCACCAAATGCTGTTTTTCCAGCACACTGTGTGCCTATGTGCAGCTATTTTAAAAGTTCTTGCAGAATAACTTATCCCACAACAGCAATACTGGGGAATTTCCCCCTGGAGACAAGTCCTCAGAAAGGATTCTAGTAAATCAACTTTGCAAAGCGTCGCCCTGATCTCGATGTTATACCCAGTGCTGTTCAGTACGAACCAGTTGCCAGCTGACTGGCATTGGTCTCCCAGGGGAAATACATTTGGTGAGGACAGCTCTACCAAGGGCCATTGCCTGCGCAGCGGCCACCACTGCCATCCTCCCTGCACCAACTCTCTGCATCTTGGTGGTGGTCTATGAAGAGAAATGAAGAGCTGGAGGACTCGGGAACAGAGAGGAATCCAAGCTGCCCTCAGTATTGTTACCTGCTGGGACCATCCACTACAGGCCAAAATTGGTAGCAGAGCTGGGAAAACAGCAGTGCTGGGAAAGAGCCTGAGATCTATGAATAAATGTCTATAGGATGACAGTAGCTGAGAGAAGCTGTGCATGTCATGGCCTCATACTTGAGGCATGAGACAAGTTTGGCCAGATAACTTGACTGAATACTGCAAAATAAACAAATAAATAAACAGATCTGTAGAACTTCACTACCCACAGTCAGGTGTGGAAATGCCTAAGTTGGTGGAGGCTGTGTGGCCTGTAGACTTGCTGATGCCGTCCTCACAGCCGCAAAGCCCTGCCTTGCCCACACGCCTGGCTTCTGTGACCAGTCTGGCTTTATGTGCTCTGAGCAGTGGCACCCAGAGACAGAGGGGCCCGGCTTGTGTGGGGCAGAGTTGGCGGGGGCACCGAGGCAGTGAGTAGCTCCCTTGCAGCCAGCCTGGAGCTGCCCTGT
>JAUBOD010000525.1:2177393-2188320 GCA_032353885.1 Nothura maculosa
AGATTGCCTCAGAGAGTTTGGCCATGCCCATGGACGTGGGCACTCGTGTCCTGGTGGGGAGACAAGGGCCTGTGGTGGGATAATATCATGTCACAGAACACAAGCCAGCAAGACCAGCCATCTGAGGTAGCTTTGGAAGAGAGTCTGCCCAGACTTCCCATTTGCAGAGCCTTCCAGGTGCCCTTTTGAAAACTGATAAATAAATGTCACAGACTGGAGCAGTGACAGAGCCTGACTGCTGCAGGAAGGTTGGTGCTGGGTGGTAGTCAGGCCAGGCCCACCTCTTCCAGCCAGCTGAAGTGTCACCCTACAGCGTTCCGCGGGTGAGAAGGGAGAGATCTTCGCTGAAACACAAGCCTAAACCTGTCCGTATGTCTGGAACTGCTTCTCTCCACATACTTTCCCAAGATACGTGCAGGCACACAGTTAGCTGTAAAGCTCCTGGCAAGGAGAGGGCCCGATGTGCTTCACAGTCTGGGTAGGGAGGGATGCTCTGCCATACAGGTGCCAGCTTCACGCTCCGCATCCCAAAGGCCCAGAGCAGCGAGGGCTTTTGTGTCCCGTGGGAGTAGCCCAGCAGGCCGAGGGCTCCCACAGTCCCACACCTTGTGTGGCAGCCTGCACATGGGTCACATGTGACAGCCTAGCACAAAGCCCTTCGCAGAGTGCCTGGCAGTGGGAATCCGGCCAGGCTGGTGGGGCTGGGAGGGGAGAAATCGTGTCTGCTTTAAGGGAGGCAGCAGGCAGGTCTGTGAGGGAAGGGAGCACTCGGAGCTCTGTTTTTCCCTCAGCGCCTCAGG
Source organism: Nothura maculosa (assembly GCA_032353885.1). Lineage (NCBI taxonomy): Eukaryota > Metazoa > Chordata > Aves > Tinamiformes > Tinamidae > Nothura > Nothura maculosa. The sequence goes on from JAUBOD010000525.1 coordinate 2,178,194, forward strand.
GGCTGGTTACTAAATTTGGTTGCTGGGCTTAAATAATGCAGCGTGGCAGAGCCCAGTGGGTTTGAACATTGTCATAGCCACACAATCCTCTGCTAGGTGGCTGAGATCTCTTGTTCCCTGCTGCCGCTATCTGCACAAGAGTTTGAATGTGATGTGAAACATCATCTTCAATAATTATAACTAGCAGAGAAGAGCCAAAGCTGCAAAGTCTCATCTATTCCAGTGTTCTCTGTCTATCTATGTAATTTCTAAGGTGCCAATCACCAAAGCATCCAAGCACTGTCAAATCTGGATCTGAGCTCCTTTGGTGTTCATGGAAGCTGGAAACTAATGTTTCATGAGGGCACATCTCTAATTAGCAAGCATATAACAGAGCGTATAACAGAGCAGCGTAACGTGGGCAAATAAAGTTTCTTACTGCTGTCAAGGTCTTCATGATCTATTGGCTACAATTCCAGCAGCTGAAGGAGTTGCATCGTGGTCAGTCCTGGTGCATGCAGTGCGAGAGCCTCTTTCCATTACCCTCAGGAAAGGCAGGGGCAGAGCTACTGAGTGCAGGGAACCACTCACGAGAGCGCTGGACCCCCTCCCCATCTGCCATGTAGACCCTGCACATCTGCGTAGCTTGTGCCTCCCCATCTGCACCAAGGCTGCATCCCGCTCCGGGGCTAGGAGTGAGGGCGCTCTCTGCCATCCGTGGCTGTGGATCCAAGCTTCCTCGTGCAGCAACAAGGAAGAAGCAAGTGATAGGAACCAGAGACCCAATAGATGTTGGGCCCAGCTCTCCTCCCGGCTTAGCCGCTGCCCCATACTTCCTGCAGGCTTTGGGAGGCAGTGAGTGGCTGGATTGCCACTCACTGCTTGAGCAGGGGTGACGGGACTCGCTGTACTAAACCTACTCATCTGGAGTGAAATGAGATTAGACCTTTCCTTCATTGCCAGGGAAACAGCGTTTGTCTCTCTCAAACAAGAACCTGCCAGGTTCAGACAGTGCCACAGTGTTGCAATTACTTCCCCTCCATCAAGCTGCACTTAGGAGACTGCCCACAGTCTTCCTGATTTGACTTGACACTTGACAGCAGGTTTTCATGGCAGAGAGTACTCAGTAGCTAGTAAGAGAGAGCCTTTCCAAACCCTGCTTATAAGCAGCACATTTCTGCTCCTGCAAGTGTGCAGGTCCTTGTCCTCCTCCCCCATTGATCAGCCCTAACCACCCATCCCCGCAACTGCTGCAGTATTTTTAGTGACATTGAATAAATACATGTTAAATCTTTCTCCATTAAGTGACATGTCAGAAATTAAAGTGGCATCAGCTGTAAAGCCTGCAGCTAAGCCAGCCTCTTCTAGGGCATTTGCACATGGTTGCCCAAGAGGCTAGGAACAATAGTAGCAATAACGCTCTTCCTTCCTTCCTTTCCTGCCTGCCTTCCATCCATCCATCCATCCATCCATCCATCCATACATCCATACATACATACATACATACATACATCCTCTCTGCACACCCTTTCTGCTCCTCTTCCCCCATAAATACCACTGCCACCTTTTCCTGCTATCCTCAAACTTTCACAACTTTATGTATGAAAAAAAAATCTCTGGATCACAGATCTCAGTCCCCTCTGGTGACTGCCATCATTTCACACAACCATTAAAAATTTCTCAAGCCTCCATTAAAAGCAATTAGATTTTTTTTGACCCCTGCTATGTCAACTGGAAAGCAATTCCAAAATTCCTTTTGTAGGTAGGACTTAGCAGGTAGGAACTTATCCATATCCTTAAATAGACCTTCCATCCATGACCACAACTGTCTTCATCTTCTTCCACCCAATCTCCAATCTTGTAAACTGCCTCCTCAGCTAACTTTATCTCTGACCCTAAGTCACTATTCATGAACTTCCAAGCTCTGTCTCCTCAGACATCCTGCCTCTCACCCACTTCTTGTCTCACTTCACTTTTCCCCTACCACATGCTTCCTACCCACCATATTCCCTTCTCCTGACTACCTCCCATCCCTCTCCTTCCCTATCTTCCTCTTCAGGCCACCTCAGCTCTTCAGCCTCTTTCTTGGGCACAGATGGACATCTACACAATCTCTGATGCTTCAGACAAACATTTTTTTTATTCTGGAATTGCCCAGGGCAGGAGCTTGCTCTCCTTTCATGCTGCTCCTTTGTGTACCTGATTGAGTGGGTCAGGATGGCATCCAGAACTGAAAGTAAAGCCTGTACCCTGCTCACAATCTGTGCAGCTTAGAATTGATTCAGAAACTGTGTGACAAAGGAGCGCATGGATAATTGATGAGGTGAAGCTTGAGGTAGAAGATGCTGAAATACTACAGCTATCAGGCAAGACAAAATATTTATAGCTGTGACCTGCAGGGTGAGTGATTGTGTAGGGTAGGGAAAAGCTGCCACTAAGGAAGAAGGAAATGACAAAACAAACATTCCCTTTGGATATTTAGTATCACACCCAAAAGATTAACATTGATTATATCTCTTTATTAAGAGGCAAGATACTGAGCTGCTTTAATTAACAAGGTGGGTTCTCCATCCTCAATTGCTTCTTCACAAGTTACAGGTGAGGCATCAGGACTGGGATTCCCAATGGCATAAAGCTGGCTTCTTCTGGTTAACAGACTAACCCTGAGGCCCTCCTCTTCAAAGCTGCTTAGGATTCAGACAGTTGACATTATTCAGACATGTTCCTCTTTTAGAGCTCTGAGCCCCAGGAGCTAAAAGGGTAGCTAGAAATCTCCAGATTGCCTGGTTCAAGACTAGTTTGTGTCAGTCCTAATGGATAAATGTTACTGTTAGATGGCAGCAGGATGTCAAATCTTTCTCTAGGGCTGGGTCATTCTACTGCCTGATGCAGCTTTTCTGAAGTTTTTTTTTGTTTTGTTTTGTTTTGTTTTTTGCCATTTGCTTCTGGAGGAGTGGATGTTAAGCAATGTCAGACTCCAGATAATGGCTTTGACAGACCTGTGTGGAGCTCAGATTGCTGTAGAGCTATTAATTCATTTAGACGTGCCAGCCTGCTGCTTGATGGGTAAGTGTTTTGTCCCACTTGGGGGAAATGGGACACAGGGAGAGTTGGTGCCTTTCCCAGACTTGCACAACAGCAGGCTCAGAATTAGGCCCTGTGCAATTCCAGCTGCTCTGAGTTGCAGGCATTAAGTGCTGGGCTGCCCACTTTTTATTGTAGCAATGGAATGAGGCGTGGGGAGCAAATTGGCTGTCCTGGTTTGGATGTGATGGAGGCGCTGTCAGATTTTAGCGGTTCAGTGGCCTTTTACAAAACAGTGCTCCAAGTGACAACTTTCCCAACGCTTGGCAATAGGTAAAGGTTGTGCACAGGTAAGGAGTCTTATCTCATTGGGCAGCAAATCTAGAGTGAGGGAAGCAAGAAGAGGTTGCAGTCGACTAATCCTTATCCACTAAACTCCTGCCTAATGACCTGCCTGGATTATTGTGTTGAACTCGGGCCTTTCCTGCAGCCCAAAGGCTTCTCACTGGGGAGGGAGATAACTCAATAATGGAATAGGTTCCTTTTCCAGACTTGCAAACAGGCTTTTATTAAGGACAGGATCCCTTCCACCTTCCCAGTTCAGCACCTTTAATCATCCTGGAGTCAAACCAAGCTTCTCTGTTCTAGAAAAGCAAGTGAGTGTTTGATGACTCCTTTGAGAGAAAAGAAACTACAGCTGTAGTACTTAGGTTCTTCCTATGAGCCCAGACCAAATGTAATTCTGCTATCTGACTGTGGGGTCAGAAATGTCCAACCAGTCCCATGCTCCATAGTTGATACAGACATGGGGGAAATCAGCACCAACAGGCCTACTCTTACACCACGAGGGCAAACACTTGAAGAAACTGGGCATTTTTCTCAGTAAAGGAAGATTCCTGAAGCTCTGGTAGTGACCAGCTGAGACCAAAAGTCGAGTAAGATTTACTTAGAAAGGCTGTGTGGGACTGTGAGCATGAGTTCTTGTAGGAAAGGGTTTTAGTTGGAGCTAGAGTCAAGCTAGGTCACAGCCAGGTCTTGCTAGACTGTGTTGCACTGCATGTGCTGAGCTACTGGAGTGTGGAGGGCTCTGAACTGTGAGGCCAGAACTGGAGAAGCTAAAGGCGATTCAAGAGGATGGAAGAGAGCTATTCCTGTGTGTATATCTTGGCTGGAGTCGGGGAGAGGAGGAGGCTTCCTAGGGCCTTTGCTGGCATGTTGTGTGCTGTTATGGCTGTGGGGGTGCAAGGCAGCAGGCTAAGTGCCCCTTCAGGATTCCCATGCGTTACGGCAGTAGGAAACTGTTTGCATTAGACATGCCATAGAAAAGTGCCTTTGAGCTTTGACTGCAACCCTATGGCTTATCTCTTCAGAATGGCCAGGAAAGGAAACCTTGAAGGTGTTGGTCAAGCAGCTTTTGTACCTGGGTGGGTCTGATGGGTTCTTCCCTCCATGCCACCTTGGCCTGTCCTTTTGCCCCCATTTTTGGAGGAAGGGCAGCAGACATACCTCAAGGGCTCAGGTAAGGCTGCTCAGGAAAAACATTGCGGCTGCAAGATTTTTACTTGGCGGAGGGCCTAGAGGAATGAGAGCTGGCATGAACAGAAATGCTTAAAGCCTTTTCATTATATGGCAAAAGCACCTCGTGTCTTTGCTCCCCAGGGAAGCGCTCAGAGATAGGTGTCAGTCTGGCTGGCCCCTGACCTTTCATCTGAATGTGCCCACGTGGGCCAGGGACTTTATTTTTGTGGTGGGTGTTTTTTTTCTTCCCACTCAATAGTGTTTTCCTTCCAATACCTGTGGCTGCCTTTGATGATTTTTTCCCCTCTTTTGGCCTCTCTGATGGGCAGGCTTTGTGGTTTGACACCTTTTCTTGCTCTTTTTCCAATGCCTTTGATGGTACAAGAAGGCTCCTTATTTCTGTATGATTTTGCTTTTGCTATGGCTGTATATGATGGGCTAGGCAAATAATGTGCTAGTTCTTTTGCAGCCTATTTAGCAGTAAATTCAATGTCTAGCAAGTAATGTTCAGCAAGCAAATACAAGACTTTGATTTAGAAAAATACTTCTCAGTGCCATAAAGACAAAGACATTTGGCATTTCCTTCATGATAAAACTATCAGCCCTATTTATTTTGTATTCAGTTCTTAGGTGACACATTTTTATCTGACAATTTCCAAAACCCTTGCCAATGCTGTTAATTAAATAAATCTCACATTGCTGCCGTGCAAGAGGCATTTTCCTCCATTCTGCAGCTTGGTAAGCCAAGGCATTTAAAAGAAAATTGACTTTTGCCTAGCCACAGAATAAAACAGCCTCAAGAAACAGAATAAGAACTTCAGAGTCTTGACTTACTAACTTCATTGTCTTAATTAATGGCATGTTCTCCACCTCTGGTTAGTCAGCATTCTGATTTTTTCCATTGGATCATCATCGTCATCATAAAAAAAAAAATCCAGTTGTCATTTTAACCATATAATTAAAATGCCTGTCTGTAGAATGACTTTCATCAGAATGTTCCAACCAGTCCTTACAATGATGGATAAGATGCTGCTGTATTAAAAATAACTTGGTCCAGAAAAATAAAAAATGTGACTGAAGACTTGGCAAATGAAAGCTCACCAAGTAACCCAGATTTTTGATTCTTATTGTCTTGTTCTGAATCTTAGACCACGGCATTTTCTCAGCTTTTCTTCCTGTAGTTTCCTAAGGTTTTTATGAAGGAGGTGACACTCTCTAGGCAAACTAGATACCTACTGGTTGCTCTGTAAGAAATTGCAGCAATGACAAGAGTCTGCAACCGGAGTGAGTTTTTATAGCACAGGTTGGTGAGCTGTGGCTGTGTGCTGGAGTTTGGACAACATGGATTCAATAGACTTCACTCTAGCAGCTGGTGCTGTCAAAACAGATACCACCCTTTTCAATAGTGAGATGAAGCAGCTGCAAGTGGCAAAGTACAAGTCAAACAACTCTGTACTGAGCAGCAGATCTGGGAAGTCCTAGAAGCCCTTCCTGTCACAGGTGGCCTGAAGACGCTGGCTTTAGCACTGCTGCTTTTCCAGTAAGCCAGCAGGATTTGGTGGGTGGAGGAAGGGGAAGGAACTGAGCTAGCCATGACAAAGGGGAAATCTTGGCACGGGCTTACACACAGTCTTGTGACTGGCCTTGATGTCCCAGCTTGTACAAGATGCGGTTGCATCCAAGTGAGGGAAGCTGACAGAGATGTGTGTGAGGGAGATGGGAAACCACGAATCTTGGCTCCATACAGGTCCTGAAGTCTTGGAAGAAGAGGGCTGACACTGTGCTGCTCTCAACAAGATCTATGCCACTGTGTGACTGTGGTGATAGCTCCCACGACACTCCTCTCCATCAAGTGATAGGGACTGAGTGGGTGGTTTGTTTGTTTCTTTGTTTTGAGGGGGCACTTAAAATAGTCCCCGGGCTGTGCGAGGGAGCCCCTGATGTGTTTGCTTGCTTGTTTTCTTGAGAACAGCTCCTGTCAGTGATGGCTGGGGCCCCGGGTGGCTGCACCGGGACCAGCGGGAGCTGCCTCTGCCCCTGGGTACAGGGCAGAGCGCCGCGCCCCTCGCAGCCGCCTGTTGCCGCCGAGCCGGCCGCTCCCAGCGGCGGTGCCGGAGCAGCCGGCGGGACGGGCAGCCCTGGCGGGAAAGGCGGCGGCCGTTGGAGCCGTTGGTGCGCGGCCGTTAGGGCCGTTGGCGCGCGGCCGTTGTTGGTGCGCGCGCCGCTGCTGCCCCCTGCCGGCCGCGGGCGGGAGGCGCCGCAGCGAGGAGCGCTGCTGGGGCAGGGGCAGGCGGGACACGGCGCTGCCCGGGCTGCGGCTACCGGCGGCAGCGCGGGCCTGCGACAGGGGAAGATGTCCCCCTGCCTGGGCTAGGGGAAGATGTAGCCCTGCCTGAGCTAGTAGCTGAGCGAGGCTTCACCTCCCTCGCCCGTTCTCAGGGAGCTGCCGTGGGGTGAGCTGCTCCCCCTGTTCCCCCTGGGGTCTGCAGTGTGTCTGCCTTGTGGCTCGGCAGGGAAAGGGTTTGCTGAGCCCTGGCTGTCCCATCTGCAGATGCCTTGGGCTGGAGTGCGTTGCTTGCTGGCACATGTGTATGAGTGTCCGTAGAGCAGCTCCTGCAGCGCTCTCAGAGTAGGTCATTTCCTCTGACTCAGTCGTATCAGTCACCAAGTTGATGTGCTGTAGTCTCGGGCTCAAGTCTTCAGCTGTGAGCATGTGCTCTTCCCCTTGTGTGTGGGCTATGGGCAGATATGGGTGGGCAGATCTGGATACGAGGCTTGGACCTTTGCTTGGGGCCTCTTAGCACCCAGCAGGCACTAACTACAGGCTGTGTGGGGGCCTTTCACAGCCTTCTCAACTGCTGTAACATATTCCCTGCTGACTTAAAGGTATTGACGTGACTCACATTGGCACCAGGCGAAGCAGCGTTGTGGTCCCTCTTGAGCAGCCTTTCCGAGCTCTGCCTGCCTCGGTAGCTAGGAATGTCTGTTGCACAGAGCTGCAGTCTTCCCTAAGTGTCCCAGCATGACACACCATATAGAGCCAGGTCTCGAGGCTTTTGGATTTTAGCTCCTTGCTGACTCTGCTGCTTATGGTTACAGCGGAAACAGCTTAATCTAGTGATTGTCCAACCTGTTTAATGGCCATCCCACACACCCAGAGAAGACAAGATATGTGTGGTACTTAGCTTTGTATGGGCACGTACTCATCTGGGTTTTTTCCTTCCTTTACAGCAAGAGATTTTGACTTCCTAGCTCTGGGCTTTTCCTTTAAAAAGGCAAGACAAGCTACTGCCCAGATTTCATCTCTAAAGAAAGATTATTGCATGGCAATAGGGTGCTGTCTCTCTACAGATGAGAAGTGGTCTGAAGGTGAAACCTGGAGATAAATTCTCTGTGCTTTCATTTTAACTTGCTTAGAGTAAATTTAAAGAAAGCCAGTCATTCCTGACCAGGGAACTTAGTGCTCTATGCATTTTAGAACACACTCAAGATCCTAAATATGCTAAAGTAATCAGCCTGAGCTTGCATGGTCCACCCCATTATCCCAGTGTGTCCCATTTGCCTTTGCAAAATGACATTATGTGATTAATGACAGGTAGCCAGGAAAAACAATAACTTTCTTTGAACAGCTGCAGTGTCATTGACCATGAGGAGCAGGAAGAGCTTGTAGTTCAAGGCCTTGCTAATGAGCAATGTGGATACAAGGGGCCTGGTCATAGGAAAGCCCAGGGCTTCCCCCTATGCTTAGTATCTAGAGCATAGATGCAAGACAGTCTTGGTGGTTCACAGCAAATCTCAGAAGCAAAGACCCAGTCCAGACGAACACCCCCAAGAGTGGAGTAATACACATTCCAGTTTCTTTATGAATGAAAAGTACCCTCAGATGTTTCAGTTACTCAGAATAAAATTCCGGTGTTTGAAATGACAGAAATTGAAAGATAAAAGTGAAAGGAAGGAAGGTACTTTAAAATCAGAACTGCTGGTTAGCTAGTCAAATTTACACCAGTCAGCCAGTCAAATTTACACCTATCCCCCATACTTTTGCCAGCAAATTCTTCCTTCCTGTGCAGACCAAAATTGCTTCCTTTTAGTGTACAGTCTAAGTGCATACTACACTACACAGGTGTATAGGTAGTTAGTATGGAAGCAGTGTCTATGTATACATAGGCACTATATGGGTATACAAATGCCATATATGTAGGATCTGAATTTGGGGGCTGCATCTATACCAGCAAATTAAGCAGAGCAAGGGAATGCTCTAAGGCGCTGGAACTCCACTGTATATTAAATTAATAGCTGATTCCTGTGAAATACTTCTTGCCATATTTTGTACTTTTTTTCCCCCTTCCAAACACTTCTCAACTGTGGCTGAGTATTAGTGTGGGCCAGGGGCTATTCCCAATGACCTCTTTGGATCCACCTGCCTTGTTTGGAGGATAAAAGAGCTTAATGGTATGGGTGCAAGGGGTTCTGTGCCAGGGGCCTCAGTGCCAGAGAACAGTCCTGGGCATGTTTAATTTACTGGTATAGGCATAGTCTAGGAGCCCAAGGGATTAGGCAGAGTTTTAAAGGTTGCGTGCCTGGACTTAGATACTTTGATTTTGTCCTAGTCCCATTTTATTGGATAACTTTGGTTCTTTTAATGGACATGAGTCTTGATCCTTTAACTCTTCTGTCACCTGAGCTGAATAGCCTTGTTGTCTGTGATAGCAATTCTTAAATATTCCTGAAAAATAACAGGTATCCTGCAGGGGGCCAAGTGCGTTGTCATTACACAGTTATCACCCCCAGTTTGATGGTTGCATATAACAACAATTAACTTTGTTTAGCATTTTAAAAATATATTTTAGAGAGCAAGGCATGCAAAACATAAGAAAAACAGTAAAATTATACAAAGCAGAGTAATTTATCAAAGACTGGCCATTTTTCTTCAGATTTTATAGAAAGCAGCTTCTGATGCCTTTGAGTCAAGCCTGGGTTGCTTTTTTGTTTCTTTTTAATTAAGATAAGTTTGTGAGACAAAATCAGAAGGAGTTGCTTAGACTTTGCAAGGTAACATCACTGCAGGTACATTCAGTTACAGTGATTTTTGTGCTACAACATCTTGGGAATGACACTAATGAGTTTTCACTAAGCAGAAGTGCTTGAGGCTTTAGATTTTGTGCATCTTTGGAAAACTGGCACAGAAAGGTGCATGGCTGAGAGCAGCACACCTGTGTTTGGATGGAGGAACATAACTTTCCTAAACAGGGATGCTAATTGCAGTGTTCTAAATCACATACTCTTCCTGAACCATATACCTGGTCTAATCATAGCTCTTTCCTGTAACCCTGGCTGTTATCCTGACTCTGTGGCTTGAGCTTCATTTCTGTCAATACAACCACCACGTTAGCATCAAAGTACCTAGACCAGAGCTGAGATGAGCATTGACATAGAGAGTATTTCTTGTCCCTTATGTGACTCTGCCAGTTTGAGATTGCCCCTGTGCAATACGTGGCATGAGCATCTGCAACCACTGCCAACGCAGGGCGAGGAGGTGCTGGGGCAGCTCTGACACTGCAGTGCTCATATAGCAGGACAGCAGCAAACAACGGAGCAGACATGTA
>JAUBOD010000525.1:2196478-2210468 GCA_032353885.1 Nothura maculosa
CGCTCGGCGCCGCGGGCGGGTACCATGCTCAAGGTCCTCACCAAGAAGCTCCGGAACCAGAGTTTGAATGAGATCCAGCCGTTCCAGCTCAAGGTAGGGGCGCGCCGTTCTGCCCGCGCCGTTTCCTCGTGCGCCCTTCGGGTGAGGAAGAACGGGGGCAGGGAAAGGCATCAACTTCCCAGCGCGCCGGGCCGGCTTCCTCCCGAGCCGCCCACTTAGGCAGCTCATCTGCACCGAGTTCCACTTTAGTGAAGCCCCGAGCCTTTGCACTCAGAGGTGCCCTGCACAGTCCAGTGGGTGACACAGACATACATGTCTGGATATTTTTTTAGTCCAGAAATATTTATTTTTGAGATTTGCATTTGTCTCCATAGACATAAGCTTGTATCTCTAGTTATCTGTGTCTGTGTTTGTAATCTGCAGTCCCATAAGACCTCAGCAGGCTGGAGCTGCACTGTGCTAGGCACTGTACACAAACAATTTGCCTCAAATGCCTTGCTGCCTGTTATTTGCATTGCTCTCTCGCCTGGTTCCCAAGGCTGGGATTTCAGCTGCAGTTTGCAGCCTGGCTCACCACGTTGACCTGTGACTTTTCCAACTTTCCCTGAGTTCTTGTAGAGTTTTTGAAAGGAATGCTAAGATCACAGCTTTGGGAAAAGGAATAGCCTGTTCCTGCCCAATACGAGGAAGAAATTCTGAACCCCATGCTAAAGATGGAGTCCCGATTTGCTAGTTACAAAAAGCAGCAGCTTCTGCTCAGGTGAAAGCAGCCCGTGAATCAGAGGTAGCGGCACAGATCTCAGGATGGGCATCGGTGCCGCGCGGCGCCTGCCCCCAATCACGGAAGGGCTATGGGAAAAGCAGCAGCCCTCCTTGCCTGGAATGGGGGCTGGGGCTCCACGTTCCCGGCTCCAGTGGAGTCCTTTGTATGTGTTCCTCGGGCTGCGCTGCCTGCACGGCCGCTCGGGCCAGGCTCACGGCAACTTTGTCAGGAATGGCCCTGGTGTTTCCTCTGGGGGTGTGTGTGTGTCCATGCACTGCTGGCTGCAAGGACTGCACATGCTGTGGGTTTTAACAGAGGGAGGATTAGATTTCTTTGGAAGTAAAGTAAGGGGTTGTGGTTGGATGGACTCAGTGCAGAGGCAGCGGGAGGGGGAGTCACCTCCCCCATATTTAATGTTTTTCTTTTGGAACCTCAAGTTTTCTTTTGGAACCTCAAGTTATGGAGTTTTTCATAAAGAAATCTCAGGGGGCTACTTGCAGCCTCTAGGACCCCTTGGAGGCACTCAGTACAAATGGTAGGAGTGGGTATTTGTAGCCATTTTGTTCAGGTTAGTGCCAGGGTTTTGCATTGCCAACAGGTGGGGGGCCTGTCTGCGGTCCCTGCAGAGAGGACAGACTGAAGTCTGCAGCGTTGCTTGCAGCTGGGATGTACGGGCAGGGGTACAAAGACCGGTACACATGGGTATGGGCAGAAAGCCAGGCTTGCAGGCTCTGGCTTTGCATGTGTTCTGTAGGCCATTGGGGACCATGCAGGGCTGCCTGGGCTTCCTCCACCTTGTGCCAGGGGACTAATCACTCACAGAGCGTGCAGGGCTCCCTTAAAAGTGCAGGGCAGAACTTTGGCACATGTGGGCATGGGGCAGATAGCGCTCGAGTGAGGAAGGGGGCAGCTCCCCAGGGTGGGACTAGACAGGATGGCGCGACAGGTCCTGGCTGCAATCCGTCCTCGCTGCCTTCGGATGCTTGTGGAACAGCGAGATGCAAAGTGGACTTTGGTGTTTTGGGCTTCCTCACGGTCTGTCTGTGACCCATGCAGGTGTGTACCTATTCTGGCATGTGTTATTTAATAGGCCTACGCTTGCTGGCCTTGAACCTAGGGAGAAGTTAGTTACATGTGGGTGTAAAATCAGATCTCTAGTAGTGTCAGTGGAGAATGAGGGGCAAATTGGGAAAGAGTAGGAATGGATCCCCATGCACAACTCAAGGCAAGAACTTCCTGAGCTTGAGAAAACTGTGCTTAGTGGCTTTTCACTGTCAATACTTTTGCTTTTGAACTTTATGACCTTTCTTAAAGTCTCTAAATTGAAGGGAAAACGAGCTGCTCTTGTGTTCCTAGCTCCCAACAGGACAGCAATCAGGCAAAGTCCTGGGACACTGTCCATGGGTAAATTTTCAACTGATTTTTGCAAAGTTGGGGAATTTGACTGACCTTGGATTTTCATCCAAGCTTTGGAAATGTTTTTAAGATGAAATTTCTGTCCACTGTGAAGATTTTGTTTTGGTTCCTTCTGTCCTTAATTGGCCTAATGTGGCTGTAGTGGATCTTTCAAGTCTTCCCCGACTTGGTAAAGTGAAGAGGCTGCTGTGGCCTCATGTGAATGAATCGAGGAGCTAACACATGCTTTGAGTGCGGAGGCAATTTTTGTGTGCATGCTTTTCTTTTGTTTGATTCTCTTCTTTTTCCTAATGTTAGTCTGCGGGCAGCTGACCACTAACCCCACTCAGAGGGCTTTGACTCAGAGGTCTGCTGGTTCATCCTAGTGTTGCTGGAGCAGCACTTGTCCCTTTCCTGGTGTTTCCCCAGATGTGCCCTTGGTGGGAAGGGAAGGACTGACAGGCTGCAGTGTTGGCGGCTGGGCTGGGCAGTGTGGCTGCCCGGGTTCCCGTTGGCTGTGGCCTAGGAGGACTGGTCCTGCTGCTCCAGCCGTCTCCTCGCTGGATGTTGCCACCTCTGTTGCAGGGCTGGGGCGGTGGCTGCGTGGCAGCTGTTGCAATCTGCAGGCCGGCCCGTTGGCTTCGGGTCCTGCAGCTGCCGCAGCCTAATCCGAGCAAGGATTGAGAACTGGAGGCTTCAGCTTCAGCCCGTTGTTTGGCCTCCTGCTGCAGGGCTCCGGTGTTTGCTAGTGATTGGGCCAGATTCAGAATTCCCTGCTTTTTAACTGCCTGTTGGAAGCCAAGAGGCAAAAGTAGATCTGAATTTGTGGGTTAGGATTCATCTTTGATAGCAGCTGGTGATTGGGTCTGTTCCAGGGCAGACTTTGTGGGATGGGACAAAGGAATAAGAAAACACGTTTGTGAACACTGCAGTGAAAAGCCTCAAGTAAGAGAAGCAAGAGGCTTGCAACCCAAGGGCACACTTTTTATCTGGGCCTGCAATATTGCAATCACTACACTATTTTTCTTTCTTTCCCCCATAATTTTGGATTGGTTAGCATTGAAATGTAAGTCAGGTTGTACAAAGCACCCATTAAAATACACATCCTGGAGTTGCTTGTGAGTTTGAGACTAGAGGCTGAGCGTAGGTTTGAGGGCTCCAAAGAGAGGGCGAGTGCCCTCCCTGCCAATGAAGGGGCTTGTTTGCCCTCGCCATGTGGGGAAAGGGGCTCGTTGCACACAGGCATCTTCCACAAATCCCTCCTCAGCCCTTGTGCCCTGGTTGGGTAGTGGATATGGTGTAGGTGTGTGTTTTGTAAGCTGCGCTTCCAAGCAAGCTCCTTGGGGCAGGGAGCATCTGGTTGGAACAAGTCTGTGCGTTGCCAGTCAAACTAAGCCCTTAATTAGTGGCCCTGGGTGTTATCAGAATGAAACAGTTGAATTGCGATGTATAAAAATTAACTGGCTGGAACACGTAGCTGAAGAAAACTAAGTACTTTGAGGGTGGCAATTCCTTCCAGCGTCGCTGTTGACGCAAACAGCTTTGGAAGCAACGGAATTGATGCTTTAAACCACAGAAGTTGTTAAACTACTTAGGTACCTGAAATACTCCTTTTTGGCCTGGGCAGATGTCCTTAGGATAAGTTTTGTCATTTCCTTAATGCCAATCAATGTAACAGTCTTATGTGGAGTTTGTTTCGGCAATGGAGAACTGCATTTTTCTGATGCTTAGGTCTAGACTTAGGGTTGGTTAAAAGGGAAGTAGAGACTATGTTTTTGTGAAGCCACCCTGTCAGCTCCCCTCATGTATCCTCACAGCTGTACACGGTGCCACAGGGACCAGAAAATCACGCCAATTATTTTCTGCTGGCACCTGCATGTAAAGTCAAGTATGAGATGCAGTTGGACAGGTGATGAGAAGTCGTCCTGGCCCGTGTGAACAGGGCTCACTAATCTGTGCACAGGGAACCTTGGGCTGGCAGCAGCTCCTGAGTCATTGGCCTGCTGGTTGCTTGGCAGAGCCTGGGGTGTGTGCCTTAAACTTTGCCTTTTCCAAAAAAAGAGAAAATCGATGTCTTTATTCCTGACACGGCCTGGTGCATTTTCAAAGCTCTGGATAAGGACTCTTGATTTTTGTGAGTTGGGGCAGAAATTTAATTTCGACTTTTCTTCTTTTCCTGTTTCGCTGGGTAGACCGCTTGTCATGTGCTTGGCCAGCCCACTGATGTCCAGATTGACTGAATAAAGCTCTAAACAGTAAAAATGTGGCTTCTTTTTCACTCCCACAGTGTGTGAAGGTGTTTTCTCCGTGTGCTTCTAACAGACTTGTCAAACGATCCATTCTTCAGGACTGTAGGGCTTGGTTTTAATTGGAACCTTTGTCTTGTTTAAACTAACTTGTAGAAATATTAAATGCTTTTGGTTCACCCTAATCTTATTTAGGAGGAGGAAAAGGACTTGAATGTAGGTGCAAGGGTGTGCATGTGGGTATATATATATTTAATGCTTATTAATATACTTTAAATGAGATGGATGGTAATTTGGACTAAAATGGTGTTGCTAGAGGATGCTGTGACAGATGTCCCTGATGGGGTTAGTACAGCACCAGGCAGTACTGCAGTCTCCAGTCTTTGCACTTATTTTGACTCAGCTTCTAAGTTCTGAATCCTCAACGTTGGTCATCTTTTCTGTGCGATAATCCAACACTTATGATCTCCGGGAATGACTTGGTTCCAGAGTGTGCGACTTGAGACCGACAGCAAGTATTCCGAGTATGGCAAAAGGGGAATTTCTTTGACTTGCATTGCAGTCTCTGAGATGCTAGAAGTTTAGCCAAGCAGAAAAAAATGTTTTGAATTGAAAAAATAACAATGGCTCTTATAAAGCTGTGGCTCACTGGTAAATCCCTGGTAAATTTTTTCTTCTTTTCTTTTTCCTCCCTACCCCCAAGGCTCACATGCCTTAGGACATCCCCATGGAGTGCCAAGTGGACATGGCACCACCGCAGTGCTGTGGCAGGCCAGTCCAGCCAACTTCCCTGGCTGCCCTTGGAGCCCTCCTTGGGGCACAGGAGTGTCGTTGGGATGTCTCCATATGGCAACTAAGGGCCTATTTCCATTTCTCAGTGGGAAACACGCTCCGTGCACCGCAGCGTAGGCGGTGTCAACCCCTCCTACCCCCACACATTTACGTGGACTCCCGGTTTCCTCTTTGCTGGGATTTGGGTTGGGCCCTGTCTGCCCAGCAGCCTGTGTCACAGCTGTGTGCGCTCTCGGGCCGTTGTCTCCTGCGCTAGCTGCTCTACGTGGCCACAGTCACAGCCCGTTTGGCTTCCTCCTACCACCACTGACCAGCAGAGTTGGCAGAGGGGATGTGGTAAAACCTTAGGAGGTGCCTGGCAGACTTGGCAGAGTGTGAGACCATCACTCATCTCCCTCAAGCCAGGTGCTGTTGTCCAGGGCTGGAATAGTTGTGCTGGTTGGACATTGTGCCCAGCACAGGTGCCTGGGAAGAGCCCTTGGCAGCCTTGTCTGAGCCCCTTGCTCCAGTGTGAGCCCACATGAGAAGACCCAAGAGCCTTTCAGGGCTGGAAAAGCCTTCTGAGCAAGAAAGAGACCAAGGCCCAAGCCTGGGTGCTGTAAGGAGGTTGGCTGTTGGTTGTCTCATTTCAGGGCTTTGTTGTCCTTCGGTTTATCACCTAACTCCAAGGCAGATGGTCTTTATTTGAATTTAGAACTATGAAAGGGCAAAATGTCTGGATAAAGGACTCCCATATACTCCAGTATTTAATAATGTCCACAATTGAGTAGACAGGCCTTGGTTTCTGACATTTCTAGGGAACAAATGGAATTCCTTGGCCTCAATTTGCTGATTGAGTTGGCTACAAACCTGATTTGTAGAGCCATTGGTTTCAAGGAGATCAGAGAATTCAAATAAATTACGGTATAAAGGTCTTTTTACCTTTACCTTCACTCCCCTTCATTTTGTTCAGACCTCTGTCTTGCTCTAGCCCTTCCTAGTAGGATCATACTGTTTCCCAGATGCAGGCTTTTTAGTGTTTTGTTTTATGGAGGAGAATTTTTATTTGATTTTGACCCATTTCCTTACTATTTTGCATGGGGGGCTACAGTCTGCAATGCTCTTTGTAGACACAAGAGAAAAAAGTTTGCTTGAGTTGAAGGAGAACTTCCTATCTTGAGAAAAGGGCCCAGACAGGCAGCTAAATGCAGCAGTTTTCTGTCTGGTTGTAAGCTGGGAAAACATCAAATAATGTTCCCATGTCTTCTCACCCAGTTATTACACTTAAAGCCAAGTGTTTGCTCCAAAGAGTTGTCTGCAGCCAGTCAATTTGGGGAAGGGAGCAGAAGCGGGATTGGTGGTGTTTTATTTCTGTTATTTCCTAGGAGTTACTTTTTTATACTAATTATTTATTAGGTTATTCACAAGAAATAAGAAGTTCTGTGGCCAAAGATTGGTTAACAAGAGAGAACAGTGGTGCTTCATGTGTAACATCTAAATGACATCACTTAGAGGCTTAAAATAGTAATTTAGATGCACACACTTTTGTCCTTAAAAACAAAACAAAACCCAAACCACTTTGTTCTGACTTTTAAAGATCAGGTCTTTCTTGAGGAAATTCTTCAGAGATATTTTGCACTGGGCTGTGATCCAATGTACTTTGCTGTGTCTTTCACCTGATGTGGTGTATAAGGTTGGCAGTTTAGTTCGTGGCCTTTGGCTATCGTGTCAATAGTTGCCTGTATAGAGTGAGGCGAGTCTGATCTGCAAGGAGACCATCAGCTTTTGTGTTGGGTATCCTCTTGTACTGTGACATTGCACGTAAATATGTGTGTCTTATATAACCTGTGAATGGACCTCACAAGTAATAATCACACATAGGCCTAAAATCCCTTCTCTCGCAATGGGTGCATGGGGAAGACTAAGAACAGAGCCAACACACTTTCATCTCACAGATTTACAGAGGCAGCAGTTCTGCCTCAGGATTAGTCATTCAGTGGACTTTTTCTTGAGCCTGTCACAGAATCACCGAAGGATTAAGGTACCACCTGGCCACCTCTTCCCCCCAGATCTGTGTAGTGTCTTTGTGTTCACAGAGCTCGGTAGCAATGAGTTTCACACCTCAGCTGCTTGCTGTGGAATGATCACCTTTTGCTTGTTTTGAACCTGCCTTTTATTAATTTAATTTGGTGCTCTCTGTCTCTCTGCTAGGAGACGACATTTAACTTTCAAGTGCTGTCCTTGTGCTATTTATCTCTAATCCTGCCCCTCTGTGTACGAGATGAGAAGATGACTTCTTTGGCCAGATTCTCCCAAGGCCAACCACTTGATGCCTACCAGGAAAGGGTCTGACATGCTGTTTTCACATAGTGCTAAGCCTTTCTTTAAGGACATCCCAACAGATAGGTCAAAGGTCCAGTTTTGAAGGGTTATTTTTCATTACTGCCTTGCTCTGTGGTGAAACATCAAATTTGATGTAAACTCGTAGAGATAGAATTCTGCTTGCCCTCAGAAGGGTTAACGTGTTTTTTTTTTTGGAGTGGAAGAAGCCTGAAACATTTGTGTCCTGGCCCTTGAAATGCTTTTCCAGCCTTGCTGTAGGACACTAAGTCCCGTAGCCAGGCACTGGCTGAGGGAACCCGTGGGTGGTCCCACTTAGCTGTTGGAGAAGCTGCCTTGTGCAAATGGATCCCTCTCCAGTGTCACAGGTGAAGAACTGAGTTAGGGGAGTGGGAATGGGGTGCGAGTTGGGAGGAGTAAGGTCACATATATGTTGTGGGCTAAGCAGGTGTGTTTGAGCTGATAGCTGTTCCTCCTCCTCCTCTCTCTGTACCTGTGTGACAGGTAAGACTGGCTGTGCCACAAGGGTCCTTGCACTTCTGCATGTCCCTCAGACTGGCTTCTCCTTCGATCTGAGAGGGTTGTCTGCCCGTGATAAATAGCATGTCTTTTAATCTGTCAGTGTTCAGCTGCACATGGGCTAGAAATTAGAGAGGCAACCAAGTCACTGTAGTTCAGTGTCGATGCACGAGGCCAAGGAATGCAGGCGGAGCTGTAGTTTCTAATCCTTCAGGCTCTTGGTTGTCTTTCTGGACTGCAGTGCTGTGTGGGGCGGTAACACCGCCGTGTGACTCCTCTCCTGCAAGGTGTGGGCTGGGGGACACTAGGGCTCTCTGAGGTCACCTGCTGGAGGCACTGACCTCCTTCGCAAACGGATCCCTTCTCTG
This sequence comes from Nothura maculosa, assembly GCA_032353885.1. Taxonomy (NCBI): domain Eukaryota; kingdom Metazoa; phylum Chordata; class Aves; order Tinamiformes; family Tinamidae; genus Nothura; species Nothura maculosa. The sequence goes on from JAUBOD010000525.1 coordinate 2,204,881, forward strand.
CACAACTGCTTTGTAGGTTGTGTCCTCATTCTCTTTGTTCCACCACGTGTTTCTGAAACTTTACTGCCTTTTTTTCCCTCCACAAATTCTCTTTTGAATTATATATGTAAAATGCAGCCTTGAGACTTGTAAAATGAGACCTATAACAGGGGGATAGCAGTCTTCCAAGAGAGTCCTTGGAATCTGGATATGGATAAGCTCTAAATCTCTTCAGCACATCCACAAAACCATGAGTGGAATCACAAAGGTGGAGATAAATGTGTTGTGTCTTCTGCCACATACAGGTGACTGCTGGTTGAGGCCAGACTAACTGGGTGTTTTTACTGAGCAGAAACTGAACAGAGAGGAGAGTAGGAAACTTGCCAGAGGCTTAATGAAAAGACATCACTAGAAGCTTCACTTGCAGGAGAAGTGGAGTTGGAGGAATGTGTGGTCTCTATCACCATAATCAGTTTTGTAAACCCTAAGCATGCCCTTCAGTGAATGACACAGCAACAGTTTTGGGATGTGCAAAGTTTCCTGCTACCAGAAAGGACAGTGTATGTTGCAACAGTCAACTATGCCTTTCCCCTGGCCCATTGTACAGCAGAAGTAGCAGTATTCAGTAAAGCAAGGCGTATTGAGGACAAGAAGGAACTTGGAGGCTATCTTTCTACCTTTGCTACCAGGCCACATCCATGTGGTGGGTGACGGCTGTGGTGACTTCCTGCCATCTCTAATTTCAGTCGTTGTGAGCTGCCCCAAGCACAACTGCAGCAATATTTATACAGAGAGGTTTTGGTTCTTGTGCTGGCTCGAGTTTATCTTGAGTGAGATTTAATAGAGGCATCTTGGCTAGCCTGTTCTAAAAATATTTGCTTAGAGCTTCTGAGAACAGACCCAGTGTGGGTAGGAGTCAACGGAGGAAGCTGTTGCTGTGATCCATCTGATACAGGTGTGGAACTCCAGATCTCTAGCTGCTGTAAAACAGCTCAACTGTAGCCACAACCTGAATTCCCTCCCCTGGGATCTGTGGTTGTTAGATCTCTGCCACTTCTGGTGACCTAGAAGGTATATGTGCTCGTCAGTGGGCTCATCAGTGATGGATGTGGCGCTTCTCTGGATGGCCAGTGAGGCATTGGGCCTTGTTGCTCTTTACCCAAAGCTCCTGGTAGCTTTGTCCTTAGTCTTCCCTGTGGAATGTTCCCAATTAGCTCTGGGAAGGGCAGGGAGAAATCTAGATATGGGTGTTTGATACGGATTATGACTGCTGCAAGAGAACTGACGTGGGGGAGAAGGGAGTTGCAGAGAGTGCGGCTGTGCTTTGTGGTTTTGGCATAAACAATGTTTTGACCCTTTTTTTTTCTTTTTTCTTTTTGGGCCTCTTCCAGTGCCGAACCCAGCCACTGTGCTTGGGAAGTTGATTCTGCTGGGAGTTCTCTGATGCACTCTGCTTGGGAATGAGTATCCCAAAGCCCATGGCAGTGCCCGGGCTCCTCTGCGCTTCCCATCAGGTTTGCCCACGGTTGTGACTTCTTTCAAGGAGCCCTAGACATGAGAGAAACTCACAATGCCACAGTACAAAACATGTATTGAATTTGCCACTAGGAATGCAGGAGGATCAAGGAGATTTAAAGCAGTAAAAAGACAACTATGTGTGGATATGTGTGTGTGTGGACAAGAACACATGCACACAACCTTTTGCTGTTACCTATAAGCCTAGCATTTTCCTCCCTCAAGATCCAGGTAGCCTAACTTAAGCCTGTGCTCCTAGAAATCAGGTTTGCTTCTGCCCCACTCAGAAGAGCAGCTCAATTTTCTTGCGTTTTGGTTAAGAAATTCCACCACTTGCACCCCGAGAATTGCAGCTTCCACCATCTCTGGCCTCTTGAGATATGTGAAACAGCTGAAAGTTAAATTACACTCTAGGCCTATGCAGAAGATTACAGGGTTGGCTGAACTTGCACCTTTCCCATAAAAACAGGGATGTTTTGGTCATGGGACAAGCCTGGAAACAAGGCCACTGAGGAGTGCCGTGCCCTACTAGCCCATCGTTACTTTAGGCCAGGCAGATGCTTCATGGAGCTGGACAGTGTGTGAGGGTTCTGAACCCTACGTTTGAGCCTAGCAGTTTGCAAAAAAAATAGGGAAAGATTTTGGAGGCAGAGCTATTCTAAAAATAGAAACTAAAATAATAATAATAGAAAGGAGGACTTTAAAAAAAGGTTTGTCCAAATAGGGGCTATTTGACTGGAATTCTAGCTGCTGAAGGACCCCAGCTTTAACATCCCAAACAAGTCCAGATGTTGAGATCTCACTTGTGGCTGCTTGAAGCTGAGACTGAGGAAGGCTGAGACTTTCCTCCTGTCTCTAGCTCTGCTGCTTTACTAGAGGAGAGGGTGTGTATTATATATAACCTGTTTTGCTAGAGTGAATGGTGCCTGTAATGCTGAGCATCTCTGAAATAAAAATTAATGGAGAGCTTGGGAGAAAGGAAAAATAACACTTTCATTTGAAGCTCTGTTTGAGTCACTCCTTCCCTTTTCCTTGTGTTGTTCCATAGGCCAAAACTGCCTTTCAGTGTCTCACAGTCTCCCCTGCATTCCCGCTCTCTCTACTAGAGTTACTGCAGTGCTTTTATTGAATGGATGGCACTTCCTTCATTCAAGACAGAGCAGAGTCCCATGGCAACTGCAGCAATTGTTTACCTGTAAAAATAACAGTGTGGAAATTCAGTGAAGTGTTTTCACTAAAGCCAAGCAGTTGGAAGGGAGAAGATCCAGCAGCAGAGCTGTGTGCTGTAGTTGCCTGTGTCTCTAGCAGCTGTTCTGTAGGCAGTGCACCAGGCAGCAGATATGTCTTCAGTGAGTCTAAGTTTCATTTCTCCAGTTTGAAGCTTGAAGAAATAGAAACCAGCTCCCTATAGCAGAGATTTGAGCAGCCATTGCTGAGCTCTTCGTCTCTTTCCAATTCTTTACAAGGAACCAGTGGATGGCACCGACTCGGCCGAGTCTTGTTCCAGGTCACACAGATGGGGCATCACTTAGTGGCAGGGATGCTCTGGCATCCCAGGCTCAGCCCAGTGTAGTCAAGAGCCCTACATCTGGTGGGGAAGGCGCTCTAGGCTTGGCCCAGGGAGCCCCCTCGCTGGCAGACTGCTCCAGGCACAGGTTGGGAAGGAGGCCCTGTAGCCTGTGTGCCTTCTTGATGGAGGCTGGGGAGGAGGGGAGCGAGGGAGGAGGAGGGAGCCTTGCTGCTTCAAATGGTGTAGGGGGGAAAAAAGAAGTGGTGGAAGAACAGGATTTGTTCACCTTGAGGGCACAATGAGGGAGTGAAGAGGTTCTTCGAGCTCTTGGAAGAGCTTCTCCCCCTACTCTTTTATCACAAAACAGCTTGTCACAGATGCTGCTCAAGTATTTTCCAGAACTTTGTTCCCCCTTTCTCATTCCTAGTGACATAAAAACATACTTCTCCCCAAATTCTGTGCAGCCAATTGGATGCTTATTGAAAGGGCCAGGCAAGTAGTTCTTCATTTACACCCACATGCAGCACCTGCATTGCTTTGATGGTCACAGGTGCTCACATGTGCATGCTTGCACAACACAGTACTGCTTCACTCAGTGGAACGCTTCTGAGGAGAAGAATTGTTGCTGTAAAGGCTTGGAGTAGTCAGGGAAGAGTGTTTTTTTTTTTTTCTTATTTAGTCAAAGGATGGTCTTTTTCCTCCTTGTATCCTTCTAGTTTCTGGAAATTCTTGTTATCCCTAGACAAATGTCAAGTCCCATTCTTAGTCTTCCACGAGGCTTTGACTATGTGATACGGCAAGGAAGAGTTTCACATACTAAGTTTGAGCTCTGCAAGGTTGATAGTCTGCTGTGAAAGCTTGCGTTCTTTCAGACCTTTAGCACAGGAGCTAGGGGCTCGTATGTGGGAGCTGGTGCAGTTTGGAATAATGTGATTTCTAAAACCCTGATTCTGTTTTTGAAGATTTTACTAATACTAATAAAAGGAGAATGTGGCAGTGCTAAAATAGTTCCCCTACCCCCATCAGCTCGCAGCAAGACGATCAGCACAACTGCAGGAGTCCCATTTTTATTTTTATTTATTTTTATTTCATTCACTTTATTTTCTCTGGGATGTACAATGGCATCCAATCCACAGACCCAGTTTCTTCTTGTTTGAAAGAGATTTGTCTTCTTTCTTGCAGGTGCTCCGAACTTCTAGAGCCGTGTTCAAGGAAACTCAGAGTGAATTAAGTGAATTAGTCTGGGACTGCCTGTGAGAGCAGGGCGAGCTTGGTGCACTGAAGCTGTCCATGATGAGTCTTAGGGCTGGTTATCTTGCACATGGACAGAGCAAACTGTACATATTGCAAACCCAGGACCAGTAGATATAAAGACCTTTGAAATGTCAGTCATTGATTCAAAATCCAGCTCTCAATTTTAATTATCTCAAGCCAACCATATTGTGCAGTAGCTCTTTGACCTGCATGTGCTGGATGTTGCTGCCTCAGTTTTGGAAGCAGCACTGTGCCCTGTATTGACATGTACACAGTGCAAACAGTGGAGCCAATGAGTTTCCCTTGCAGTACTGTCACAGCCATTAAACCTCATTGCAAATCCTGCCACATCCACAGGAAGGGTGGTTTTGTTTTGTTTTTTTTTTTTTTTTTTTTTTTTTTTTAAATGTGAGAATGAACCACAAACCTCCCAAATGAGAACTGGAACTTTATTATTTTCTTTGTTGAAGACCAGGCCCTTCTCTCTTTGTAGAGCACCTAGCATAAAGACACCTTCATTAACTACCAGGACATAAACAAGGTATTATAGCTACTCTGGGGACTTTCAGAAGCTGTGAATTTGGTAGCATTCCTCAGGACCAGCTACCTTTATTAAATAATGTGTGTGAACACATACAATAAATCGTAGTTACTGTGGAAATGTCATCTGCTATGTTTCTTTCAAGACAATCAGAAATAAGGGTCAATCTCTGCTACTTTGTCCATTTGTGATTTGAGAGCTGTAAAAGCAGCTAAAAAGAGACCAAGACAGGAAAACATTTTCCAGCTTGTTACAGGGCAATGTAAGTAGAGAAGGACAAAAGGTAGCTCTAAAGGGGGAGGAGGAAAAAGGTGGCAACAAACTTTTGCTTAAAAAAAACCCTGGAGGATGGTGACAAAGTAGGTGGGTTGCTTAGCAGCTGTCCAATTTCTTGTCAGCCAGGATTTCACTGCTATTCCCATGATTTCTCTGTACTTGCTGTGCATGCCCTTTCCCTCACAGATATCCAGTTAAGTGTTGCTGCTCTTTTGGGTGCTGTGAGGCCCAAGCACTTGGAGGATGTTTCCTTTTGCTTTCGGATGGTGAAGGCAAAATGGGTTTGTATCAGCTTCTGTGAAGGTTAGGGACAACACATCAGACACTTCTGAAAGGAAAACAACCTTTTGAAACATGTAGCCATTAGACACTGCTCTGTGAGCATTTTGAGACTCAAAGCTACGCACAAGGGTGAGGAGAATGGGGTTGGCCTCTATTCAGTAGTGGACAGTGATAGGACGAGAGGAAATGGCTTCAAACTGAAGCATCGGAAGTTCCACAGGAACTTCAGGA
>JAUBOD010000525.1:2215643-2238140 GCA_032353885.1 Nothura maculosa
GGAGCCATTTTTTTTGCTTAATTTTCAGCCAGTGAAAACTTGAAGCTTTTATGACTAGTTTTTGCTGTATCTGTAAAGTCTTGTTTCTTGCATGTTTTTTTTCTTGCTACTTGTGCTGTTTTTGCTGTTGTTACAAAATTTGTGACAGAAATGATGATCTTGATCTTCTTATGATAGTGATCTGAAATCTGGGTTCAATTTTGAGTTCTGCTACAGAGTCCTCGTGTCATGCAGATAGGCAAGTCATGTGCAGTCCCTGATTCCCCATCTATAAAATGAGGAAGGCTGTTCTTTTCTTCATCTGTCTGCATTCTCCATCAAAAGTGCTTCTCAACAGTTGGCACCATGTGTTTTTAGTCAGGACTAAATGCAAATACAGAATGATGATAATATTAGTTGGCTTCTCCAAGGTTCCACCTGGCCCTGAATATCAAAGCTCTTCTTGCTTTGTGACTCTTACCCTGATTATAATGTGCTTGGCCATGAGGTTACAGCTGATACACTTGATAAATGGAAACTATTTTGAGTATCAGGTGCAGTCTCTGCTCTTGTCCCTGAGCCCTCCTTCCTGTTCCTGTAGTTCGGTGGAGCTGACAGCAGGTGACAAGGAGTATCAGTCAAGATTCATTTGTGCTATGAGCAAGTGTGTTCTGAGACAAGAAGGTATTTCTTGGCACGTGATGTGGAAGGCTCAAAGGTGGGCAAGGAGATTCAAAGTGCTTTGCCACTGCATCAGATCCTGTTTGGATGGTGATGGGAAATGGATCGAGCGCTGTGGGATGGAGAGGGGCCTGTGCTGAGATTTTTAAGGTAGCATTTATGGGAAAGCCACAGGCTGTTGTCTGAATTTCTTCCTGTGCTTCAGTGATGTGATGCCTTTTGATATGGGAGAGAGGCAAATTTGGGAGACTCAAATGAGTTGGGGCAGTCTGAAAGCATTTAAGGGAGCAGGGAACTGCTGTTTCTACCTCTCTGTCCTGTTGATACTTGGGGTCAGCTGTGTCACCCAGGCTGTTCAGTTCAACCTCCCTGAGCAGGAGAAGCCCTGCAGGACCAGCCTGACAAGTCCTGCTCTGGTTGGATGCCAGAGGAGGCTTTTCCAGCCTTGCGGGGCGCTGTGATGCTGCCCTGTGTGCCAGAGCTTGGGCAGTTGGCCGGCGGGTTGGCCGGTCACCGTTCCTCTTCCCTCCTGAGGCTGAGCAAGGGGAATTCAACACAGGCTTTTCCTCACTCCTGCAAAGGACCAGAAAATTAGCTCAGGAGACTTCTGCTTTTCTTTCCCTTAATTGGGCTGCAAGGCCGTGGCTCGTGCAGACACACGCACTGCTGCAGTGAATGCCCTCTCGCAGCTGCCCCTTGATCTCGCTCCTTGGGCAGCAGTGTAATTGCAGGCGGGCCCTGCTGCCAGCCCTCTGGTGCTTAGGGAAGGGCGGGCACGTGGCAGGGAGACCGGGGCTGCTCTGAACATGAGCGTGTCCTGCTTGGCGGGCAGTGCCAAGGGCAGCAGGGCAAGGGCAGAGAGATCCTTTGAAGGCTTAGGCCGAAGGCTGCAAGGGATGCCAGGGTTGGCTGAGGTGTGAGGAAGTCCAGGATACTGCTCAGGCTCCGTGGAGCTGCTGAGCTGGGTCCCAGGGATTGAGGCTAATTGTTCTTGACATGGTGTGTAAATGCATAAAAGGGAAGCAAAGGATCCATCCTCCTGCACTGGATAATGGGACTTACTGGAGCTTTTTGTTGTTTTCTGCAGCTGAAGGTAGGTTTTAGAGTGCAGTATGCAGGAAGGTAGATGATAATCCAAGCAGACCAGCTTCGAGAGGCAGGTGGGAAATTCAAATAACCCTCAGCTATTTGCCCCAGCCAGGTGGCTGGCTGGGCAATCATGGCTTTAAAGTACAAGGCAACAAGTTGGGCTCCCTGAGCTGTGTTGCCACTTGTCCTCCTGTGTCGCTTCTAGCACTTGGCTGCTGCTTTGTGAGTTGGGCTGCACTGATGAGTATAGGGTGAGGCTGCAGTCTCTGCAGCACAGCTGGGCTTTGCCCTTGCTTGCTTTGCAGGACTTGACAAATAGTCTCCAGATAGAGAACGTGTGAGTTCGGGAGCCCTTTTCACCTCCAGGCCTCCAGTTTGAATGCAGCCCTTGTCAGTTACTGAAAAGTGTTATCAGCTGTTCAGTCCTTGGAGCTTGGCTCCCTCATACACTGGGGCGCTGGCAAATCCACTGCTGGCACTGGGGCTGTTTTATTGCCCTCTCTGCCCTGGGCCACCCTATTCCTCAGTGTCTGAGCAGAGTTTTGGGGCTTGTGCTGGGCTCAGCAGTGGACAGCAAAAGCATAATGGTTGTTCCTCATCTTAAGCTCTTAGACTCTCTCCTCTGCTTCTGCCCTTTTTTCCTATTGCACTTAGGACATCTGAGATTACACCATTTCTTTAGGAGCCAGAACTTCTCTCCCAGGGGTGAAAAGCTGGGCCATAGGAATTCTGTGTTCCTAAATGCTGTAGTCTGCTGTTTGAAGCAATATAACAAGGAAACTGCTGAAGGGACCAATTGCACCATTACAGAATGAGAAATAGTGCTTCTGGTAACCTCCTGCAATTCTGCTTTTATGTTTTATCCTCAGAAAATATTATACACCTGCTGTTTTTTCAGCAGGCAAGCCCCATCCCTCTCACCCCTGCCAGCATTTGGCAATGAAGTAGCCAGGGAAAAAAATATGCCAGTGTGAGGCAATTCTGGCATGGGAAAATGAGGGGCTGGAAAAGGTGTGTTGAATGCCTGCTTGCCTGGGAGGATGTTGCTCTGTGGCAGGAGCAGTAGGACTGTGGACAGGTAGGGTGCCAGTGGGTGCTGGGGTGCAGCAGAGGGATCTTGCTCCTCGCCTCGTTGGAGGAGGTGAGGAGATGTTCTCTTCATTTGATGTCTGTTGTGGAGGCCCTTGGGCTTAGTGCCCCAGCTGACAGCTGCTTTGCTGATTACATTATTTGCAGCCTGATAGTGATGGAGGGAGGGAAGGAAGGAGGAGAACTTTAAAGAGCACCCAGGTTTGGGAACTGGAGAGATTCAGCAGTGAGGGAAGGCGTGAGGAACCCCACCCCGCTCCGAGGGGATGATTATGGCTCTGCCAGGCAGCAGATATCCTTGTCTCTCCTGTGCCTCCCCTAGTCACTCTCTCTGCTATCTCATATCTGGAAGTTGGTTTCTGTGCAAAGACAGGCTGCAATGGGAGCTCCTGCACACTGCCCAGCCCGAGTGGATCGGAGTAGAAGAGCGCTGGTAACTCCTGTAGAGTTCAGCCCACCTACTTCCTAGAGAAGGGAACGATTTCCTTTCTTTCCTGAAGGAGGCAAGTTGAGGATGTCTTTGCTCCGGTGGCAGTAAGGCCCTAATTCATCTGCTGTCTGCTTCTATCTGCCAGCAGCAAGGCAGGTAGGACAAATTAGCCATGCTCCTAAGCTTCCAGCAGAGATCAGCCCAGAAGTGCAGTGTTGCCCACGCATTGTTGAGGCACAGAAGTAGTTTAGTTGCAAGTCAACTCCAGTTCTGTGTGGTGTTTCTCTCCCATGCCATGGCATCTCTTGATTTGCCTTTCAGGTGTGCTGCAAAGCGACTTCCCTTCTTACCACACATCCCTCTTTGGGCCTCTTCCACCATGCCAGGCGTGTGCCAGCCCTGGCACATTCCTACGGCCAAATACAAATGCTCTTCTCCCTTAATCCTTCCTTGCTTGGCCCGAGTGCCTGGAGATCTGCCGATGGGGCGATGGGTGAGATGTTTGAGTGCTTTTGTCTGCAGATACTCGTCTGTCCTCTTTCCCCCTGGGTACCTAGCTGTGCAACTTCACCTTCTCTTCCTGGGAGTCTTCATGTTTTGAATTTAGCTGTTTGGAGTATCCTAGTGCCTAAGTGCCATCTGGTCTGTCTCCAAGCATAAGCTAGTAGCTAGAACATCTGCTGGAACATCTGAAACCTGACTCCTTGTTGTGCTGCTTTGGATACTGAAAGAGAGTTAAAGGATTGGGTTGGTCAGAATGATTTTGAGTGCACTGTAGGGCTTAGAGTAGAAAGGATGAGGAAAGGAAATCAGGTGTGGCTGAGTATGTATGTTTTGAAAAGGGAATCTTGTATATATGTCTTGGAGGGGAGAGAGAAGTGGGTAGGAAGAGAGGGAACAGAGGGTGTTAAGATCCCCGAAGGGACAAAAATAGGGCCTGACACCAGTGGCAGTAAATAACGAGCCCGAGGCTAAAGCCATAGGCTTACCATTTAGATTGGCAGGCTGCCTGGCTGCCTTCCCAGTCTTGGTTTTTATTTTATTTTTTATTTTATTTTTTTTGAGGCTCTAAAGCCTGGTAAGAAGGTATTAGGCTAAAGCCAGCTCTTTGGCTGCAGACCAGGGAGAGGGGATCAAATGGGCATACGGCACCATTGGCATGTGGCCTCGGGAAGCTGCGCAGGGAGATATCCTGGGGGATGCCGGTGACTTTGTGTGAGGGAGCAAGCCTGGCCCAGGAGGTCCACGATGGGCTGTCTCAGGGTACTCGGGAGAGGTGGACAAACTCAGCATGCAAGTGAGCGACAGACAATGCCGCTTTATGGAGGAGAAGGTGAACGTGGCACCTCCAAGGCAAAGGAGAAGGTGCTCGCACAGCAGCTGCCACAGTCCCTGTGCACAGATGGATGGGCTTGGGCTCTTGTCCTCGTTTTCATCTTTACCTCTCTCTGAGCACTGCAGGCACTAATTCCTACTGAAGAGCAGAAGGTAAAACCCACTTTTGGTAGAATGGGAGACTGGTTCATGGTGGGCTGCCAGGAAGCCACAAAAAGCATCATTCAGCAATGTCAGTGCTGATATCAGTGTCATTTGGGGTGGGGTGAAAGGTTGCCCCAGCGTGGACCTGGGCACCCAAGTGCAGCTGTCCTCCAACTGTCCCTGCTCCACCTGTCGGGTCACCTGTACTTTTATTGGTGGAAAGTTACTACAGGCAGTTTGTTTTCTTGCTCTGACAGAGTGCACTGTAGAAGGACAGTGCTGGCACACTCTCTGTCTCTGAATTTAGCCCAAGTAGCCTTAAGGACTTGGCAGATTAAGCAGTTTTTGCTACAACCTGTTTATGCTTTCCAGCAAGACCAGTTAGTAGATGCTGTTTGGATGTGAATAGAGTGGGTCAGGACCTTCTCTGCATTGCCCTCAAACAGGGAAACCTTGTCCTCACCTCCCTTGTCTTTGCCCAGTGTGGACTACGAGGGCTGCCTGGCGTGGGTGCCAAAGTGACAGTTTGGTTGGGCAGATACCTCTCCCTGCCCACTCCTCCCTCAGCAGGTGGCTCTTTGTGATACAAATATCTCATGGTTGCCTGGGGAGAAAAGGCAGCTTCCCCACATGCTGTCACTGTGTACACTGGGTGTATCTGTGGGTGAAGGGATCTTCAGGTACATGTGCCAGGAGAGGTGCATCGAATGCCTGCAGTAAAGCCTGCTGAGAAGGAGAAAGCCTGACTGCTGAATTCCTTGTAGGACCGTGAGGAGGCTGGAAAGGGTAACTGGTTGGTTGGAACCAATCTGCTTTGCTCCTCAAGTAGCCTAGAGGGTTTGTGAGAGTTGGGCCTGTTTTGTGCTCTCCTTTCTAGCTTTGTTACATAGACTGAGGATTTGGGACAAGCGGAAGAGACGGATCTGAGCTGTTATTATGGGCACCCCCTACCATGATCACCACTGAGTGTTGAATTCCCAGCTTAAACACTTAGAGAAGTCAGCAAAAGCAAGATAGCAGGATCTGCTACTCAGTGAATATGCTTAAGAAACAATCCGTAAGAGACTTGTTCAAAGCACTACAAAATGACATTAGTACCAAGCAATGGAAGGCACGAGCCTGTTTGTGTCTGCCCTTGCACGGTGCAGCACCCTGTCTCTCAAGGAAGACGCCGTCCCTATTGAGCACTGCTTGGCACGACACGGGTGATGCCTTTTAGACCCTGCGAGTTTCCTGTGGGGCAGTGACGATGACTGAAAGAGAAGGGGGGTTGGAAATGAGGGTGTGGAAGCTGCAGGAACAGGGCAGTCATGTGCAGATGGAGATTCAGGATTACTGCTGGGCTTTTGTGCTCCAGGTTTGCCCCTGCAGACTGCACATGGGAAGCCTGTCCCTGCATCCGAGCGGCTTGAGAGCCGCAGCCGCCGTTCCTGTTTGGCGGGCAGAAGTCGGCTGCGCTTTTAGAGCCTCCAAGTCTGTGATTAGAGTAAACACTCCAGGAAACGCTGGTTTGGGGAGCAGCTTTGGCTCGCTGGAATAGTCTGGCTGTCAGCAACACAGCTGTCCTTGGCGTGGGCTGGAGCTTAGCTCTGATTTTCCTCCTTAGCTCTGAATAGCCTCTCCTTTGTTGGCTCGCATGAGAACTGCACTGCTGGGCTCTGCTCTCGCTTTCCTTAAGCCTGTTGATGTCAATAGGAGTTTCGGGCACCAGTCCATAGCTCATCTCCCAGGAAGAGGCACTCAATAGAGGCAGCACTTCTCACATAGATGGGCCCAGGGTTAAAAGAACATAGATTCACCTCTGAAGCTCTCTGGCCTTGCTCCTGCAGAGCCGCCTTCCTGCCCACACATTTCTCGTTGGGCTGCAGTTAGTTTTGTGGAAATGATGAGAAATAGGTCAGCTATTTCCCCCCCCCCCCCATTGCTATTTCAAAAGGATAGGTGTTTTGAGGGCCACAGGTAAACTAGAAAAACACAAATGAAGGTACTTTGAATGAACTCCTTTAAGCTTGTCCTTTTCATCACTGAAAATGATCTTTTTCCATGTCCTTCCTGTTGGTCTTTGCTTGCTCATGCAAAATACTTTTTGTAAGAGTAAATTTGAAAACTGAGGATTCTCTAAACAGTCTTAGGAGCTTTGTGTAACTAAAAGTCTGTGATTGTGTCTATGTTAGGGCAGCAGGTTTTTTTTTTTTCTTTTTTTTTTTTTTTTAAAGATTCTATTTTAAAATCCTGGCATGTTCTTGCAAGCTATCACTTTGTCTTGGTGTTAAGATATTGAGCCTAAGCATAAGAACTTGCTCAGTATTCTGCAAGTTACTTTGCAGCCTTGCTGCAGACATGCATGTTTTTGACAGCACAGGTATATCTTTTGCCTACCTTTGAGTAACCCAAAGTCCCCTAGGTTGCACATCACAGGCTCTTCAGACACTCCTATAGACTCTGACATGAGAGTGTGTGGGGGGATAATGTGATTAAAAAGCAAAGAACATTTATTTTTCCTTCCTCAAAGTGCTGTTCCTAGTGTAGACACAGATAATCTGAGTTCCTTCAGCAAAGTCTGTTGCCTCTGTTGTTTGCTCTATGTACAGAAAAGACAGACAAGCCTCATGCAAGAACATGATGCATCTGACTAGATGACAAGGCTGTATATTGAGCATATATTAAACTAAGTCTCAAAAACCTAAGCTGCAGTGCTGTGTTGAGAACACTGATTGAAACAGCACAGTGACCTTGTGATGTGTGTGTTTTCAAAATAGGTGGGAATTTAGCATGTTATAAAATAAAACTCTTAGCTTGGTTTCAACTTAATATGATTTCCTGTTGAATCACATGGCCAGCTCTGTTATCTTCGAGTGTTTTTAGAGGACTGAGTGTAATTATGCACAGTAAAAGTAGCACTCTTGGAAAATGCATTAGAAGCAGAGGGAGGTACCCCCGATACTGCACCTTTTTAGTATTCTTGTGTCTCCTCTTTCATCATATCCCTAATTTTCTTTTCAGGTCCCTGATGACCGGTGAAAGAAGTGTGAATGGCATTTTTTGATGTGCTCATTTTTCCTGTTTGCCTCTTCTAATTATGGGCAGTCTAGCTAAATATCTTATAGAAAAACCTTAGCTATGAGTGAAATGGTAAAACACAAGAAGTTGAAAAAAATCAAATGGCAACTTATGGTGGGGCTGCTGGTCAGATTAGAAATAGAAAGCAGTAGTAACTGAACAGAAATAGAAAGCAGCAACTTTGAAACTTGCCTAGGTTGTCTGGTCCACAGTATAGAACTGTGCAGAACTGAAACTCTGGTTCATTTGCTTTCTAGATGCAAGCACCCAAATCACTCAAACACTCTCAAGGCTATTCATATAAATGTGGTAAAAAAATCTTGCTTTTATTATCAACTTTGCTGTGCCCAGAGGTTCTTAATGATTTTAGACTTGAGACCCTTAGATCTGCCTTTGTACTTTGCTTTCTCCTCTTTTAATGAAACGATCTGAACTTTTGCCCTCCTCCAGTGTTGTGGATGGGCAAGCCCCCTTGGTCCTGGGACGTGACCACTCCATGAGGATGAGCTGGGCTGAAATCCTGAGAGAAAAAAAAGGAAGACCTCAGTGATTTCCTGTTAAAGCTGGTGTATGTGCTGTGAGCACTGGTGGGCTGTATGGGCTGTGGTATGTAGCTCACAGGTGATTAAGTTGGAGGTTTATTCCCAGGAATGTGGCGAGTGGAGCTTGGTGCGCTCAGTGGAGTGACAAACACCAAGTGAGCAGCTCTCCAGCTTTTCGTAGTGCGTGCAGCGTTAAGGGTCACTGTACCCTCCTACTGCTGGTGAGGGATTGTAGCGGTCTCTGGCTCTGAGCAGCACCTGCATGGGGGAGGTTTGAAATGTTTGCAGGATTGGGATGTCCAGTGCTGGAGCCTTTGGACAAGATGCTGAAATTTGATGCACTGAAAGGGGCATGGCAAAGTGCAGCTTTACTGAGCTGGTTTTGCTGCTCCTCACATCATACAGACTTCCCTGGACCAGCTTTTGTGCCATCCTGGGCTGTCAGGACGTAGGCAAAGAGGATGCAAAAGGGTGTCAAAAGCTTGGAGTGCTCATCAGCAGTGCTGGAGAGAGCTGCAGATCCACATGGGAGGAGGGCCAAAGCGCCAGGCTGAGGCTTTGGGCTCCTCTGAAACCTTGGCAAGCTGCTCACCTGGGTGCTTCTTAGAGCAGCCCCTTCGCAGTGGGAGCCTGGACTCTGTCACGTCACTCTGAGCTTCGTGTGTGGGGAGGCAGGTGTGGGCACTGCCCCTGCACTGGGGCCCGGTGCAGGTGGCAGGCGAGGGAGAGAGTTCTCCAAGTGCAGTGGTTAATTACCTGCTCCATAAATGGATTAGCTCCCTGGAGTAAGAGGCTTTGATCCTATTAGCCAGCCAGCCACTTCAGTGTGCTCCCTTGTCACCAACAAGTGTGTGAGGTTCAAGGGGGCAAAGAAAGGCACACAAGTAGCTTGTAGAGTGGAGGCTGTGCGAAGAGACGAGTTATTTCATCGTTTCTTTCGGTGGTGGTTAATATTCTGCTGTTCCCATCTCCTGGATGCTTAGATGAGGACAAAAAATAGTCTGTCTGGTTTGTCTGTTTATCATCATCTAGTCTAACTTCTAATACAGTACTTATTTATGTGAAATTATTTTCATGTGCCTGTGCAAACAAACAGAATCTCTCACAGACAGACGTAGTCATGTGGGAGCAGAAGACTGAAATACGCTGCGGGGCTCGGCAGGCGTGACGTGCCCATGTGTGTTGAGGGGCAGAGGGGAGGACGTGGGACTTGGCTGTGTGTTCAGTCTCCTGAGCAGGCCCCATGGCTCCTGATGTCTCTTTATTGGCTTTAGGCTTGTTTTGGCTTGCAGAAGCTGTTGATGCAGTCAGTGTGTATTTGGCTTCTTCAAAGTTTCTCCATCATGCCCAAATCAAAGTTATCCCATGAAGTTGTGACCTTGTGTGTTGTGCTTAAAATTGCCTTTGCAGGTGCCCCCGCGGCACTGTCTGAACTCAAGGCAAAGGTTCCCAAGATCCTCCCCTGCACTCAGCTGGAGAGAGGACAGGAGGCAATTCAAAGCCAACTTTTGAGGCTCCCATTTTGAAAAACAAGCTAAACTTGCCATCCATGCCATTTAAGTATCCTTTTCATGATTTATTGCCATGCATGCGCTTCTGTTGTGTACTTTGAGAAGTTCCAGTAAGACCATCCCACTGGCTAAAAATCAGCTGAAAATATGCATATTCCATATTCTCCTCCTGTTCTCCTCAAGCAAACCCTTCGCTCTCTATTGTGCCCTTGGATGATTTAGAGATAGATAGTGTAGTTCTTTCACCTCCTGAGAAACCCTTGTGCTAGCTGTATCCTCAAGGACAGGTTTTGGGGCTGTCAAGCAGACCTTCAAGCCCAAGAATATATGCTGTTAACCACAAATACTCTGTATCGCCATCTAAAACATTCGGGTTGACTGAAAAACATGAAGAAAATAGTTTAGAGGCTTGAAACAGTTTGGGTCAAGCCTCTAGACTCTAGAAACAAGACCCTGTTTCATGGGTCTTGTGCATGTGCACAGCTGGATTTTTGTCTGATGGTGAGAACCTATGCGAGTGTGCAGGACTCTGGAAACCTGATGTCCCAGAGTGGTGTGAGGCCTTGCTGGCTGGTCTGTGAAACCACGTAGCCTTTGTAGTGTCCTCAGTTAGCCAAGGACGATGTTAAGGTAGTCCAGGATACACTTTGATAGTGCCTGTGTGCTATAGGTTTGCAGCAGCTCTCTCTGAATCCTATTTCAGCTTGTGTCCCAGTAACATCGCAGTTACCAACAGTCTGTACCTGTCACTTTTGTCTTCTTCCCTTTGCTTAGAGCTCTGTGACTTTCAGAACCTTCTCTCTGCCTTTCTGCTTGAAGAAAGCAGCGTTTACTGCCTGAGTTGTGCTAATGTTTTATCTGCTTTCTGGTGTGTTTCAGGGGACAGTGTCTGAGCAGGGAACAAGCAGGAGTGTCTGGTGCCGCTTGTTCCAGCTGTGGTGGGGACTGAGCCCCGGCAGCGCTGCCTGCCGCGCTGCTCTGGACGAAGGGCTGGTAAGGGTGCAGGAGGCACTTGGGCCTTCAGGCCTAACTCTGCCAAAGCAAAAATCAGTGGAGAGGAAGGGGTTTGTAGTCACATCCAAGTCAGGACATCAGTTAACCAGGCTGGAACTAGGAGACAAACTGAGAGGCATCAGATGATGTGTTAGACGAGTCCGTGCATTCCCTGTGGACAGCTTCGGAGCCAAGACCAGGAATCAAGGGAGGAAACGGTCACGTTGGCAACTCTGAATTAAAAGCCTTGTAAGCTTTTTCTCAGGAGTCTCTGTCGTGCCTGCCAGCTGTGAAACTAGAACCTCCCGTCCCCTCACACTCCTCCATTTGCTAAGCTCTAGTGAACAGGAGGGGCTAGCTCAGCATTTGGACTCTGGTAATCTTGTCACGTGCAAATGAGTGATAGGGAATTAATGAATCCTGCCCCTTCCTTTTATTTTTGTTATTCCACAAGAGCTGGAGTTCTTGGTCAGGTGAGTTTCCTGCACAAATGGAGTTTAGGCCTCAAAGAAAACTCAGCAAGGGATTTGGGTTGGCGAGGAGTGAATAGATGAACCATCTGATGTACCCTGCAGATCAGCAGACTGAGACTCTGCCAGACCAGCAGGGGAAGTGGCTGCCGAGCCAGGCACTCTCAAATAGCGTGCTCAGTTCCCTGGTCCTCAAATTCAAAGCCAAGGGCTACTAGCAGAAGTGCCATGGTGAATCTGGCCCACTTCATCTGTGCCCAGGGAAACAAGACTTTGTGCAAATCCAGAGCATATTGGCGAGCTGTCTGCCATAAAGATGACCCAGTACAAAGCCGGAGTCATCTACAGACTGGCGCACAATGTGTTTGCTTAGGCTGTAAATGTGTATGCAGCTACCTGTGTTTGCATTAGCTGTGGTTTTAGTGTCATCACTGGGGAGTGCTCCAAAAACCAGCTTGTAAACTGAATAATGTTATCAGCTCCGTGGGAGTAGCGGGAGCGCAGCCGCTCTGCCAGATGGCAGCTCCTAGAGCAGCCTTGGGCTCCAACTCCCCAGGCAGGCGCCAGCAGCCTGGTGCCACTCTGCTGTGGTCACCTGCTCCTCTTTCTAGATGGACATTCACCTGGCTCTCTCTTACAGAGCAATCCCTAGTAGGAGGACTTGTTCCTACAGTTATCACCAACATGTGATTCAGTGAATTTGGTCATAATCCTATTTTTTTCCTCCCATATATGCCATAGGTACTTACACATTTCTCCTCAGCAGCAGTAGCTGAGCCCCTGCCAGTAGTAGGGGACCAATGTAGACCAATGACACCTTGTTGGAGGGGGTTTTGTGACCACAGAAGATATTTTGTTGTGGTATTCATTCCTCTGCTGAGTATGTGATCCCAGACAAGTCTCTGATGTACACATTTTGGTCTCTCTTTTCTTTTTTTAATTTTCATTCAATTTGAAATTGTTCAGAGTGTTGACCGCTGTGATCAGCCCTTCTTCCTCTACCTTGTCCAGAGATATTGAGCAGTCAGTATTGGCTGTTCAAGATGAGGCCCCTGGTTCACAGCCCTTGCTGGACAGATGAGTTGCCTGGAAAAGTGAGGTTGCCCTGTTTTGTGGAGGTAGAGGTCTTATATGAAAGTGTCAGGAGACTAAATGTGTTGATGTTTTGGAGGGGTTTCCTGTAGAGTTAGGACAAGTATGGCAGTAGGAAAATGCATTCATAACCAGTAATAATCAATGAATAATGAAATAGTAATACCTTGTTTTTCCACAGCTGACAGTGTTTGGATGTTGCAGTTTGTGCTTATAGAGAAGGACTACCAGCCTGAACACTTGAATTAGCCAGTATTTTAGTCTGCAGTCTAACATCACTCTACAATAGAGGATAAAAGCATCTCCGCAGCCAAAGTAATGCTGTGCTAACGTCGTCCTGCTGGGTCTGGCTGAGCAGAGACCAGGTGCCCACGCGTGACATGGGAACACGTTGGGCACCGCAGCCCTACACCCCGGTCCAGCAAGGGCCCTCCCTTGGGCACAGGGGCCGAGGCTGGCGCAGCGCTGTGCAGGGGGCAAGGCCAATGCAGAATAACCCCAGAGCACCGCCAGGGAAGACCTGGTCCCCTGATTTCTGTGACATCTTCTAATGGCTAAGTAATGGCCAGCATCAATTAGATGTGCCTGCCTGTCTCTGCAATATATCTTCTCCCTGAGGCTCCTTCTGATTTTGCCCAAATAGGGTAAGTTCACTTGGTGGGGTTGCTTCAGCCTTACGGCAGGAAAGCCAAGCCTGTGACCTAGTGCGCTTCCTTACGGTTTTGGTATTGCCAAGGTACAGGAACATGCCCAAATACCAGTACCAGTGCTTATGATTTAAAAAAAAAAGTTTTTCTCGTTATGCCAAAACTGATGAGGAAGAAAGCCCCATCTTTGCTTTTGCAGGATGCCCACCATCATACCAGTGGAACAGCAGTAGAGCCAGGGCACTACTCCCTTATCCCTCGTGTCCTGCTGGTGGGTGATAAGGTGCAATGTGGCTGGTAGGAGGTGGCAGCACAAGCACCAGGCCGTGGTGTTTGCCTGTGGAGCTACCTGTGACTGCTGGGTCAGGGAGAAGCTGGAAGCTTCAGCCTCGCTGCTGAGCTCTGCTGGGGCCTCGCGGGTGTTTCACACCTGGCTTCTCCTTCAGTCCAACCCTTGCTTCAGAAGGGGCCCTTTTTGAGCACCCGTCCTTCAGATGGTGTAGGGCTGGCACAGGTTTATCTGCCTGCCTGTGTCCTCCCCGGCAGCCCCTTTCCTGAGCTTGGCCCCTTCCCCCCGCGCTGGCCGGCCGGCCTGCCCTGTGCCACGCGGTGGGACGGAGGTGGGACTTGGTCAAGCAGGAGGCTGGAGCCCGGCATGCCGCACAATGGCCACTTTGTGCCGCGGCCTGACCTCATCTGCCCACCACGCCGCAGCTGCACCCCTGGCCCGTGCTCCGTTAACCCTCAGCGCGCTGCCCGCACGCACAGTGGCGAGGCAGGGGCCGCGCTTTGTTCCCTACACGGTGGGAAGGCCGCCCACCATTCCCAGCCTGGCACCAGGGGCTGCAGAGGGCAGGCGAGGCAGGGCCCTGGCTTCCCCAGCGCCCGCCTGACACGCAGGCGTTGGGGCCGCGCCGCTTCAGCTGCCTCAGCGCGGGCGCTGGGAGCCCGTGGGCCCTGGGAATGGCACCAAGCTGGAGTGTGTGCCCTGGGAATGGCACCAGGCTGGAGTGTGTGCCCCGGGAGCGATGCTGGAACGGAGCTCACACACCAGCGTTGGTATCTGCCTCACAGGAGAGGCTCCTTGCTGGCCTCCCACAGAGCCGATTCATCCTTGTGGCTTTGCTGCTTTTATTTCTCTTCCTTTTTTTTTTTTTTTAAATCTTTTTATACTTACTTTTTAATGATAGATATTCAGACATGAATTCATTTATTTGCTCTTCCTAAAACTTTGTTTCCTGGCAAAGGCTTGGAAACTCTGCCACGTCATACTCAAAGGGCACCAGCCTCTCTGGAGGGTCCTCAGCAAAACCCGAGAAGGGCTCCAAGCTTCTGGCATTGCTGGTGTTCTCCTCAGTGCTCGGTCTTCCAACACCGCATGTTTACCAAACACAAAGTTTTCAATTTGGAAGCCCTTTTCATTAAGTTAGTGCAGACCCTTATGAAATCCTTCATTCTGAGTGAGGCTACTGCTCATCAATACTTAGCATTTCATAAAAGTTATTAGTTTAATGCAAGTTAGTGGAATGATGGTAGATAGATACAGAAGCTGAACCGAGAGCTCCTATGCATAATTGCACCCCAATAAAATTTTTTTGGAAAAAGTAGTAGTGAAACAGCATCCTACTGAAGGCATGATCATAGGCTTAAAACCAGCAGTAGATACTAAAATTAAAAGAGCTATTGTTTTGCCCTATGGAGGTAGTGAAAATGAAACCATTATAAAAATAGAAAAGTGTATATAAAAAGCAGCTAAGAGGAAGGATGTTCATTAATATAGAGAATGATATTTTACATTGTACACTTAAGAGATTATCCATACATTTAAATGTTTGAAAATTAAGCTGTGATTAAGCCTTTAAATTACTCATTGCTGATTTTGAATACTTTTGAGCTGCAGTAATGTGACACAAATTCATGCTTCTTAAGGATTAAGCTATTCTTAGAATGATTTTGCCTTAAGAAAAGCTCTATTTTGTTTGTTAGTATATTTTATAATGCAGCCTGTGCGTGCACCACTAACTGCCTGGGTTAGATTCAGAACTGTTCAAATCAATGTTAAAAGGCTTAGTGCACTACTGCTGAATTGGAGATTTAACCCAATTCAAGGCTGAATTAGAGGCTGTGCTTCAAGGGAGGTAGCTGCAGTGCTTTTTCTCTGCTATTAATGTGGTATTTTGATGTGGCAGTGGTGGGTAGCAAAACTCTACCAGCTCAGGGGTTCATTGCAGTGTTTTGTTCAGCAACTATGCAACCTGCAAAAGGAGCATTTCCAATCCCTGCAACATGCTTCAAAACCCAGGTCCGGGACGGAGGGAGTCACTGGGTTATGAGCAGAAAGTGTTTGTGTAACAGGAGGTGGGATTGGTGGGAGGGTTCTTAGGCCTAGTCGACTCTGCTCTGTTCTGGGAGTTTAACCCTCAAATGTTCTAATTCAACCTTATTTTTCTTAAACAAGGTGTAACTCCTATATTTTCCAAAAGGCTTTTCATGTTTCCTTAGTATTTTCGTTTCCTCCTGTCAAGCAGAAGCCACGGTATTTATAAAATAAACTTTCCATCATACAAATAATAGTACTTCCAGGTTGTAAGTTATTTCTATAACGCCAGTGGTTCTATCTGAGACCAGCAGAAGGGACTTTTTAATTGAAATAGGAAGGCTGAGCACTGATGCTGCGCCTTTTTCTTTCTTCCATTTCCTTTTCTGCAGGTGGAAGAAAAGGTTTAAGAAACCAAGCCCTACAGTTTATTCTCAGCTCTGCAACTAATACGTGACTTTCAGCAGATCTTCCTCTTGTCACAGCTCCCAGAAAATAACTTGAGAAACTACAACCACACTTCCAGATTGGCCTGGTGGTTAGGAGTAATCCCACAGATACTAAACTTGAGCACATTACCCTTTTTTTTTATTTTTTAATAGGCCATTCTTGCTAGATTTAGGCTACTAAGAGTCTTGTAGCCAAATAAATGTTATTTCAACTATCTATGGGAAGGGGAGGAATTACTGAGTTGCTGCATCTCGTGGCTGGCTTGTGACGTGGAAATCCCTAGAGAGTTGGGATGAGAACAGGCTGCCTTGGAAAGTCCCTGCGCTGTTGCTAGGCAGCAGTGTGTTTCAGCCTCCTAATCTGAAAGCCTGTGCTCCGCTTTGGAAAAGATTTGACTCTGTAAAGGGAAAACTGAGGGATGGAAAACCAGGCAGATACTTCACTCGGTGGCTTTACTGTGCTGAGTACGTTATGCATAGAGCATAGAGAGTGAGGTAGAAGTGATTTGGTTCAAGTAACACCTGGGAACTGGCCTTTTATATTTGCATTTTAGCCTCTATTTTGGGCCTTCCTGGAGCTCTTGGATGCTTGTAGTGGAGCTGGATGAGCACAACTAAGTGCCTTTGCTCTGCATCCGGTCCAGTGGAAGTAGGAACGCCTAGGAATTTCAGTCAGGCTGGTCTGCTGGGGTTTCCTTTTCAGCTTCACCTCTGTGTGTGTTGCCCTGAGAATGAGGAGGTGCCAGGCCCTGATTTTTCTGCTAAGCCCATCACAGTAGAGCCTGCCAAAGATCCTTATTAACCAACACAAATGCTTGTTATCCAAGACAATCCCCTCTTAATACACACTGTGACCTCTTTGAACTGTAGCAATAGTAAAAATAGGATTAAGATCCTCACAGAGGTAAAGCATCACTACAGTATCAAATAAAATAAGCACTCCATTTTCTGCCAGTAGCAAGGAAGTTAGGATAAAGCTGAGCACTTGAATTCCTTCTGGTGAACTCTGACTGTACCCCCAGCCGCGGGCTAATGTTGACTCTTTGGTCAGCCTTTGTCATCATCTTTACAGGTGGCTGTAGAGCTGTAATTCTGTTCTCTGATGTTTGTCCCTGTGTGTTTTAATAGGAGGCTAGTGTGAGTAAAATTAAAGTCTTGGTGCCTCTGGTAATTTGTAGTTGAGAAACGATGCCTGTGTGGCACCCTGATGGAGTTACGGGAGGAACCCATGGATAGGACCTTCCTGTTCACTGGTTGTAGCTGCGTTGGGCGGGAAGGTGCTATGTCCTCCATGGCCAAATGTGGCGAAGTTGAGAGTCTCGCCCATGACCACACATCTTGTTCTGTGGAATATGGCAGGATACGTGCTGGTTGTCCAGCCCCTGCTGTATAGCTGCTGTCCTCTAAAGGATAGAGTTTCAAATCAGGAACCCTTATTTCCACTTCCATTGCTTGATCCCACTCTTTCTCCTACAGACTTTATCCCTTCAGTGAGCATTTGGCTCATGCTCTCTAGGTTACCTTTCCTCATTCCCACCAGACAGCGTTTCAGTGGTTTGTATTAAATACTTATAGCAAGAGCAGAGCTTTGCAGGCCCTCATGACTGTTTGCTGTCCTTCCCTACACCCATGGGATTTGTTATCCTCAGCAGCTTATCCCTTCCCCTGACTCTTGTGCACTGAGTGGTCATGGAGGGTCCTAAAAAAGGCAGTAAAAGCCAGTCTTACAATAACTGCCTTGCAGCACAGCTGGGAACAGAGCTCTGTGTTGTTTTATAGGAATTAGATGAGAATTACTTGCGTAGTGGGAGAGTGTGGGCTTGGGTTAGTCTAGTTCAGCAGTTCTTTTGTCTCCTTCCCCCAGGTTAGAGCTAAGACCTGTTAGAGTCCTTCCTTGTGGCTGTACTGGCCCCATAACCTGTGTTTCTAAGCAGACCTGAGGGGCAGAGGCACCAGGGACTGCCACAGGGGAGCCTCTTGGTGACGAGTGAAGGCAGCAGTTGAAAGAGCGAGCTCCAAATCCTGGCAGCATCACCCTTCTCCTTGATGCCTGGACAGTGAAGGGCATCTCCTGAAGGCCCCAAACTGCTCACAGGCTCCAGGACCTGCTCAGGTCCTGCCTGTTTTCCAGGCTCATGGCGGGCTGTGGGTGTGCTGAGGGTTGGACTTGGGCCTCATAGGCTGGTGCGCATGGAAAGAGTGGAATGGGATTGCCTTCCTTCAGCTGAGCATTCTCCTGGAAACATAATAATTCTGCTTCCTCCAAATTTTGGCTGCAATTTTTGTTTTTGGTTTTTTTTTGTGTGTGTGAAAGTTTTGATTTTTGTTTTGTTTTTTATAAAAGATTTTTGTGTTTCCAAGGCTCCCTTCACTGCGTTGCTTTTGTTTTCCACTGGAAAAAAAGGAGGAAGACTACAACTAAAATGGAATAATGAAGCAGTAAGGCTTCACTGTTTACCTTCCATTTTAGTAGGATGATGGGATGTTTTTCCTCAAGTCTTCTGTCTTAAGAATTTCATTAAAAGAAAAGAAGAACTCTATTGCTTTGTTAAAATTAGGGAGTAAAAGTGCTTTCCCACACTTTACATAGCTTTCCAGTGGTGAAGGATATGAAGCAGTCAGGGGTTAGGTAAATCTGTTATTTCTTTCAAAAGCTGATGAAGAAATTTCTTCCTGACATGTTCCCACCACAAGTTTTCACTATGAGAAAAAATAATTGATGTGCATTTTATGGAGAACATGTTTTCTGTTGAAGCCTTATCTTTTTGCTTTTTTTAAAATAAAAATACTTCTAACTTTCAAAATGCTGTCTCAGACCAGTGATAAACCTGCAATTTACCTGAATATTTCTGTACTTACATAGGAAAAAAATATTTTTAAGTATATCTTTTTTGCTAAACTCTATGGCTCATACCTTATGGCAACTTTAATAGCTGTTATGGTATATAGCAGAGGCATTTAGGACTGTGGGCAGGTGTTTTTTCTTTTTTTTTTCTGCCTTGCTTTGTAATTCTAAATAAATAAACATCAAAATAAATGTTAAATGATGGGAACATCCACATTTACATTAATTAGACCTTCTTTTTGCTTTATAAAAGGAAGAAAAATTCACCTGCTGAAGGGCAGTGCCTAACCACTAACAGGTGGAAATTGAGAAGAAACTCCTTTTATGCAGTTGTTCCATCACCCTCTCTGTGTAATTGCCTGTACTTTATTAAGGCATGTTTCCAAAAGACTACAAGCTGGGCTAGAGCATCTAGGATTAGGTGGATTGATTGATGGCCATCTTTGATGGTTCTTATTGTCCTGTTTTTCATGTCTCACTTAACCATCTTTTTTTATTATTATTATTGTTTATTTACACATTGATGGAAAGAGACTCCTTACAGCTTCCCCTTATCCTGTTCCCTTCTGCTACTGCTACTAATCCCTGGATTCTGCTTCTCTTTCAGAAGATGCTGCTCAAGAAGAATTGTGGAGCGAAGACTAGAGTTATTAAAATTCGTGTAAGTTGTTTTCTGGTGTAGTTTCTTCATCTTTCCACATATTTCTAAATGTGGTGATTCTCTTTGAACCCAGAAAATTATTTCTAGAGGTTTATTTTTGCTTGATCAGCTGCATAACAAGAGTCTCTAATTTGGAGCATTGACTGCAGATACAATTTAGGGTGGATGCTGATGAGGCTATTAATGGTCTTTCCATTTTGGAGACCAAGGGTACAAAAAGTCCTTGGTGTTAAGGTCTACGTCACATGCTGTGAGTTAGTACAGTTAAACATTGCTGCCCTATAGGGTGTCATTTGGTTCCCTCTTGACTAAGAATTGTTGATCAGAGGTAGCAATGAGTGGTGTTCAGCAGGAGTGAAGCATACTGGTGGGTAGCTCTGGAAAAGGCTGTAGCTGGGTGCTGCCCTGGCATCTGCAGAGCTATGTGGGACACAGGACTGGATGAATCAGAGGAGAAGAGTTAGGTTGCTTGGTGCCTTTGCAGCTGGGATGTCATGGCAATGTCTGAGCATCTCTTGCCTTTGAGTACCCATGTACCCTGAAGGGCTAGGTTGGCTTGAGATCCTCCTGCTTGTGCTTTGTGCTGCCTGCACTGCTTAGTCCTTGCTTCTACTACCCCATCCCCTGACTATTTAGCCAACCTTCATCTCTGTCGTGGGCACCTTGGCTCTGTGTCAGACACTGCTCTATGACGCTATGGGAGAGCTGTGTGTGAGCTTGGTTGCTGCAGCCAAACCACATGCCTCGATCTACTGAGTCCCCTGTGATCCTTCACATGTTTGCAATGCATGGACAAAAACATCTCAGGGAGAGGAAAACATCTTGTGATAGAACTGCTACTTTCATGGGAGTCATAGCCAGCAATGATGCCTTGAATGAGGGATGAATGACAGAACTAGATCCTTCAGGGTGTGCACTTTGCCCAACAGAAAATGGAAGCAAGGCTTTGTGTGCCTGAAATTGCTACTGTCTCTCTCCATGCTTTTGAGTGTCCCTCCTCATCAGTGCTTTGTAGGTGATTTGGGGAGGAGGAGCAAATAGGGCTGTCCAAAGCCTTATGCAGGGCTGGATGGTGTTTTTCTGCACCTGCTACGTTTTCTGACAGGGCACTTCAGTCCTGTCTTTTAGCAGCCTCACCATGACCCAGATACCTGATTGCACATATTAATCTAGGTCTGTTATATATTCCCTTGTGCTTCTGCCTGAATTACTACCAATGGACCTACCTCCTCCTGTGCCCTGTAAACTCTCCCCAGACTGGGCTGCCCTTCAGGTGTCCTGCTAGTCTAATCCTGCACTGTGTTTTAGTACAGGTTGTTTATCGTCATCTTTTATCCCTGCCCCAGATGCTCTTGGTCTTGTCTTTTCTTGATGTCCTTGGACTGCAGTTATTTCCAGTGCAGGTTGATAGCAGTCCCCCAGCCGCTGGGCTGCCAGTGACACCTCCGTGCGGTGGTTTCCCCTGACACCATGAACTCATTATTGCAGGTTGCTCTGTGCCCCTGGAGAATCTGAGAGACTGGATTATCCTTGTGCTCCCTGCAGAGCCCAGGTCAGCTCTGAGTAGAAACTGAGAGCAGGTCCTTCTGGCAGATGGTGAAAAATCCATGTTTCTCTACCCAACCTTGCAAACTTAGACAATGAATCTCTCTACCTGAGGTGCCTATGTGTTTTGCATGACAATAGCACGTTAGCACATGATGCTTCACAGTCTCTAGTTGGTTTTTCATGATGGCAGAGCTATTAGGCAAAGGAGCAATTTCGTTTCTTATTTATTTATGTATTTAAGTAATTGCAAATCTCCACTTTATTCACCCAGTATAGAAAGGAGGTAGCAGGTCCCTGGCTGAATACCTTTCTGAGATGTCCCAGCTCTGGAAATGGCTGAGGGATGGACCTCTTCTCCCACCACAAGGCAGCCAGTAAGGCCTGCTTGGCACTGTTTTTTCACAGTGGTGAGACAGGAGGAAATGGACATAACTTGAAACATGGGAAATTCTTTCTCTAGATATAGGAAAACAATTTTTTACTGTAAGAATAGCTGAACACTTGATCAGATTTCCCTGAAAGGTTACGGAGTTTCCATCTTTGGAGATGATGAAAACCTGACTGGACACAGTTCTGGACAGCCTGCTCTGAGCAGAGTTGGGACTATGCAGTCTCCAGAGGAGGCCTCTAACCTCAGCACTGCGGCAATAGGGTGATTCTTGCTCAGCACTCGGTGAGTCAGAGCACATCAGGGATGTGCTTAGTTGACTGGGATAGAAATCCTTTAGGAGGAAGAGCAGGAGGCAAGATACCTGCCTCACTGCTCCTGGGGGTCTTTTAAGACAGATTCACTGTTGCAACCTGGCACTGTGGTTAGAGTGGAGGAAGTGAGGATGGGACTCTCAGTGCAAGCGGGCTGGCAAGCAAGCTGTGACAAGAGGAACCTGACAACTGTCTGCATGTCTGGACAGAAACATCACCATGGGTGCCAGTTTGGTGGCTGCTTATGTTGCTGCAGCCCTGAGAAGCCCTGCTTTACCATCAGTGCTTTCTCATCAGAAGTAAAGAGTGTGTAGTCTCTTCCTAAACTCAGGTGGGCAGCAAAATCCAGACAGTGTGGAAGTGGATGGAGAGACAGTGAATGAACATCTGTTCATTCATATGAATCTGTCCTCATATCTCATATGAGGAGCAGACAGAGAAGCAGTGCTGCCTCGTGGTTTATGTAAGGGGATGAATTCAGGATCTCTGTTTTCTCTTCATATTTCTACTGCAAAATAGCTTAATGGGCAAAGCATTATGTTTTCCCGACGTGCTTTGCTTGTGTGAGGGTGATGGTGACAGTGACTCGTCAGCCAGGAGACATGCTTAGGCTAGTAATATCAATGAAGCATATTCATAGTGCTTTGATGAGCACAGTGTCTCACGTGGTTGTGAGATAAGGTTGACTTTTACAAAAATACCATCCTGACTGGTATTTTTGATAGCTGATGTCTCTGAGCTTTGCTGGTGTGTCAAGATGAAGGGTGATGCTGTCTCCTGCATCTTCCCAATAATGCTTATTGTCCCTCTACTGAGAGAAGAGCCTTCCATGGGAATATCAGGTGGAATATCTCTGTCTCCTGCACTGGGACAGACTATTTCAGCCTTTGAAAGCGTTCATGCTCCTTAGGAC
>JAUBOD010000525.1:2253126-2285106 GCA_032353885.1 Nothura maculosa
TAACTGGCACGAGCAGAGGTGAGGGCTGTGGTGTGAGCACAGCACCACGAGCATGGTCAGCCCTGCATAAGGCTTTCCAGGGCCTCTGAGTCACTGGAGCTCCTGTCTGCAGGGTGAGGCCTCCTGCTGGGTTTGGGTTATTATTTGGCTGGAGGGGGAGTCTATAATTTCTAAGCTGAGAAGCTTAGAAGCTTCTCTATTCTCAGCTGATCTCACTGGAGACATGCAGGTGTTTCCCTTCAGAGCAGAAAACAAACCCTGCAAAGAAAGCAGGGTTATTGTGCCAAGGTACAGCCCAGAAGCTCTGAACTCGTCTGGCTTAACCACCTGCAGGAAAGCGAATGGGGACTAGCAGTTGTTTGAAGGCCACAGCTTCTCTGAGATTTAGGTGGGCCTGCTTAGGTTAATGCTGTTCTTCAAGTAAAGTAAATTAATTTTGTTCCTACTGCTTCTGTATATAAAAAAAGAGAACTCAATCCAGAGAAATGGTAAAATTGGTGATTTGAGCCTCTAACAGTCCCTTTCTAGGTAAGAATACAAGATCAGTTCTTGCTTTGTCCAAACACTTTCATGTATCTATGTATATATGTATGCACACGTACACATACACACACACGATGTGTATGTATGTTTCATTTGAACACGTGGAAATCTCTGTACTCCTGCAGGTGCCCACAAATAAGGTGCTCTGTGCCCACATGGCTCTTTGAATAGTCTGGATGTGAAGCCCATCTGCAGGACACTCACTATCAGAGTGCTAGAAAACATGATGATGCTTAGAAAACACATCTATCACCTTGTTTCCAATGGAAAGCTGAATTTTGACCTATCTAGAAAACAGGCAAAATCCAAAGTGCTTCTAAAGCCAGAGCTGTCAGCCCAGGTGAGATGCGTGAATGAGACTGGGTGTAGAGGTGCATTTGCAGGTGTGTACAGCAGCAGCGACACAAGGAGGATGTACATATACATTATATTTGTGAAAGCAAGAGTGAGAAGAAGCATGTTTTTACTATTTCTGCACAGTAAAGTTTAGGAAAAGTGAAGAAAAAATATAAGTGCCTGTGTCCTTGAAATATTTGGGAGCTTCCACCACTGAAGTAAAAAGAAGCAGGGACCTGGACAATAGCGACTCAAAATGCTGCCCCTTCATTATAAAACGGACCATGATTGTACACCTTTCCTCCTCGGATGAGAACTTCAGGGACATCAAATAAAACTGGCAGGTGGCAGATTCAAAGCAAACAACCGGAGGCAGTTCTCCACAGAGAACAGGGTTGAACTGAGGAACCCTGTGCCACAGGACGCTGAGCCTGCTAAATATTTACACAGATGCAAACATGAGAAGGCAGAAAAAAAACATCCCCCAAGAAACACTGCATGTGCAAATACCACCTCTCCTTATGGAAAGCGTAAGGTGGGAGAGTTTTCTGGTGAAGGTTGCTGAATGCCTGCCCTGTCTCACCCTCCTCTGGGACAGTGTACACTCCTGCCAGGATCTGAGGTGGGTTAGCACCTCCAACAAGGTCTAGTGGCTCCACTCCTATTTCATAACCTAAAGTGCACTCCATGTTATTAAATGAGAGTAGTTTAACTATGTTTTGTTTCCTCCAATGTCTTTAGTTGATAAGGAATGATCTGAATTAAGTCCAGTTCTCATTCTCCCACGGGATAGTACAAGGCCTTGGTCACTTCAACTTCAGATCTTTGTAGGTGAAGCTGGATCAGCCTGATGGGGCTGCTGGCATCAGGGCATGGCCTGGGCCTCCTCCTGAGCTAGCCACATGGCTGCAGGCAGGCGCTCCTCAGCGTGGGAGATGGGGAGGCCCTCCTGGGAGGAGCCTCGCATCAGTCATGACCTTCCCCACAGCAGCTAATGGTGCTTCTGAGAGGCCAGGCTTGGCCAAAACACCCACCCTGAGCATCTACAGCCACCTAAAGCCACTTGCAAGGGGATGCCTCAGGCTCTAAACTTCCCAAATACTCTCATCTTAGTGGGCCAGGCACGTATAAGATGGCAACCTGGTGTCCATGTGACATAGGAAAAAAGTGAGTCTGGTTTGAGCACTATCTCAGCTTTACAATACACATCTTAAATGTCCAATATGCTTGAGGGTTATAGTGGTAATTCAGAAAAGCAATGATGAGGGTCTTCTGGTGATTGGTAGCCCCCAGGCTGCGATGAGAGAGTCAGAGAGAGGAGGCAACCAAAACAGCAAAGCTCCAAAGGGGAAGTGGTAGCCTCAGTGACATGAAGGCATATGTTCAGGCATGCTGGTATCTCACCATTTCCTGAGGTAGATTTTAGTAGACTTATTCACGAGAGGCAGTAAGGAAATAGAGAATTGAGACGCTTTGAGAGCTAGCTGATGCTGTAGCTGCAAGCCAGCCTGACAGCGCTTGACCACATGTTTTCAGTTAACCCGGGACAGGATGTGCAGATATCTCCAGACATATGAGGAGCCCAAAAATCTGTTTTCCTTTTTGTGGCTGCTCACATCATTGCCTGCTGTAATAATAGCTCGGTCTGTTAGTGGGTTGGCCAGTATTGATTGCATGTTCCCTCCTGACATCTTCACAGCATAGTAGCTCCGAGGTCAAATGAGTGGAGGAACTGAAAGTGCCATGAGAGCCGGGTGCCAAGGGGAGAGACAGAGATGACAAGACTCCCTTTACAAGAAAGGTAGTCATCATCCGCTGCAGGAGGAAATTTGCTTTCTACATAATGGCCCCTTGGGCACTTCATTCTCCTCACTCTGATACGTAGTGCAGATACCCTGAAATGGGCTAGCTGAAACCACCTCCATAGAGGAGGCCACTCCATAGAGGAGCCTTGGTAGATGTGGCAAGCTAAAACAGTGGGTCTCATGGGTATTTGCTGATCACTGAGGGGCAGTGAGACTTTGATGCCCTGTCTTGCGTCTCTGGCTCTGTGAGAGCTGTTTGTGTTCCCCCATCTCAGCTCTCTTGTATTGTCCACTTGGGCCTATTCCTCTTTTTGCTTGGCCTTCTTGACTGCCTCTTCTCTCTTTAGACCATGTCTTTGTCCAGGCTTCCCCATGTCTTCACCATCTCTTTCAGTTTCAGGTTCATCCAAGAAACAGCACTGAGCCACTCAAAGGCTTCAACACTGGGGTCTAGGCGCAGTTTCTTTCTTCTCAGTGTTCCTTTCCTGATTTCCTTCCTTGGCAACCTTGTTTCAGTCCTCAGTATCAATGACAAGAAACTATTAATACAGATAAAACTATCACTCAGTTTGAGAAATGGTTGAAGCATCTGGGTCATTTTTTCAATGAAAAGGATATGAAGAGTCATTCACCTGGGACAGTTTCATGACAAACAAGTGACATTTGGCAGGGATCTTTCTTGACATAAGACTGCTCAGCAAACCTGGATTTAGGCAGTGCAACCAAATCAAATACAGTAGGACAAATCCTTGGTTATATAAAGCTGTTTTGAATCCTGAAAGCTTTTGTTAGGTCTTCAGTGGCGAGAGTTTACATGCCCTATTTTGAAGAGAGATGTTTTGTCCTTTTCTAGCTTTAAACAATTCCCCAAAATAAACTCTCTGCTATTTACTGGCATTGTTTTCTTTCTTGTGTTCAATGCTGATAAATAATCAGACCAATTATATTATATTCGTGTCTGCTCTGGTAGAAAATAATTACAACAATTACTACCAAATCAGAATGCTTCTGTTTCTCCTGGTGTCATTAGCATGTCCCAA
Source organism: Nothura maculosa (assembly GCA_032353885.1). Taxonomy (NCBI): domain Eukaryota; kingdom Metazoa; phylum Chordata; class Aves; order Tinamiformes; family Tinamidae; genus Nothura; species Nothura maculosa. The sequence goes on from JAUBOD010000525.1 coordinate 2,256,851, forward strand.
ACATTTTGTTCTTGTGGTTTAAAGTGCAATAATAACATAGTCCAAGTGCAATACCCAGTTCAATGGAGCTTCCCAGCACAGCAAGCTTCCCAGCCATGATTGCCTCTGAGATGCTGCTAATTTTCAATCATGGTGTCAGATCCTCTTCTACCGCAGGGAGAGCAACTGCTTAGCCTGTGATTTACCCAATTTATTCCAGTAATAACCGGGCTGGCTGTGCAGCCATCTGTCTGTTCAGCATGCCTGTCCTGCCCTGCACCCTCCACTACCCTGCAGACAGAGTTGTGTCTCTGTCCTTGTGACAGCAAAGAAAGAAGACATCTTTCACCTTGCTTATGAAGGAGGTCTCTGTGCTCTCAAAGCAAAAGGCACTAATGTTTCCCCCTCTTCTCTGCCCAGAGGAAACAAGCCAACCGTGATCTCTGAATGCCCAGACTGCCAAGTGTGTAGACAGCAATGGTGCTTTAGGAGTCATTTCCACCAGGCAGGGAAGCACAAACCCATGGACTCAGCCTAGGCAGGGCATGGCAGGTTACTGAATTTTCCATGCCACACTGGTCTCAGCCTGGACTGGCCCCATGGCAGCGTGGGCAGAGGTCCTCCCCTTAGGCAGCCACCTCCACCTCCTTGCTTTTTCAGGTAGGCTAGAGCCTGTCATTTACACTGTGAGAACTAGTTTAGAGCCCACTGCCAGCAGGGAGGTGAAACGCCTGCTCTTTACTGCTCTTCTGCATGAGACCTGGCACTGCCACTGCAGCAGTGCCCCCAGTGCTGCAAAGAAAAGCAACCTCCCTACAGTGTTGCAGTGGGGAGGTAAGGAAGCTGAGGCAGTAAGGAAGCTGAGGCAGAGAGTAGTTAAGGGAAGGACCTGCTATAGGCTAAGCCTGTTACTGCTCTCCCCATTCCTATTTAGTGCAGGTCACCCAAGGCACCAGTGCCAAACTCAAAGGTGGAGCCCACACTTAGTCTTGTCAGTGGACTATATTGACTGGATCATTATAAAGCCTTTAATTGAAAAACCAAGTTGTCTCTGCCCTGTATAATGTTATTCAAACAGACCTGCACACAACTCCTTGGAAGCAGAAGGTACAAACCCTAGATCAACAGTATCAGAATTGCTTGAAACTACTGGGTAAAATCAAATACAAACAGAGCAGAGAGCATTTGAAGCAACTGTGGTCTCAGGATAGACTCATTCCCCTTAACAAAGCCAAGAGAAGGGGAGATGATGCATCATTTTTGTAATGCAGTGAGGACATGCAGAAGCTGGATTACTCAGAAAGCTCTGAGCAGCATGTATGGTTCATATTAAATAACCTAACCTTTCTGTTTCCAATGGTATTTCTATGGCTCTCATTACTGTGGTGTTCTACTAACTGTAACTTCGTGATTTCCTTGGGGAGACAGTGCAATAGTTAAGGTAAATAGGATTTACACACGTCTTGTACCTACCAAAGTAGTGGATTTTCCTATTGTTTTTGATCTGTTATAGCACTATGCAGAGAGAACTTTGCTTTGGAGTTGAAATGCAGAACGAGTTAAGTAAATTATTTAAATCCTTATAAAAAACTGTTGGTAGCTTGAAGACTTTACCCTGCATCTTTGGAGTCTGTCTTGATGGCCTTTCTCCAAGGAAAGTCTTTTCCTTAGAGGCAGAGGGTATTTTTTCCCAAGCTCCCAAGGTTGTTTGTTCTTAGATGCAGTATGTGCTCCCAGAGCTACCAACTCTCAGAATCATCAATTTGATTTCCACGGCACTGAGCAGCTCAGTCACCTCTAGAAGACATAAGGGAGAACAGCGATTTCCTCAGCACGGCCTGAGCTGCGACCCCGGCCTGAGGACCCTGGTGGCAGGAGCCCTTTCCAGCTCTGTGGGACAGACTGCAAGGCCTGATGCAGGATGAGGCCTCCCTGTGTCCTGCCGGCCTTTGCCAGGGTTTGCCAGGTGCCCACGGGGGAGGCTGCCTATCCTGGAGGAACAGAACTGTCCTGGTATGACTGGAAGGGCAGCTGAGTTGGAAGATCAGGGCTGAGTTGAGCAGGGACAGGCTGGCAGAGTTCTGCTTAGCTTGACCCAAGGTTTTCTGTCCTTACAGTCTCTTTGTGCAGAGCTTCCCTGGTCCTGTGGCACTGGGCGCTCTTGCCTGCACTGCCAGTTACTGGCAAGGAAACCTTCAGCTCTCAGAGATGCTCACAACAGCCTGGAAAAGATCGGAAAGGGAGCGGTGTTGTTTCTTCCTGCTTATTCCAGGGCAAAGGGAGAGTCGGGAGTGGCCGTGACCTTCGCTAAGTGTCACAGCAAATCCATGGCAGAGCCGGGGAAGGAAACTCAGGCTCCTGTTTGCCAGGACTTTGTTCCTCTGCCTGGGCAGTGCCAGCCCCTGCTTCCCCCAGTGCTGCCTGCTGCACAACACATCACGGCATGAGATTTATTCAGAGCACCCACAGCACTGCCTTGGCCTGAGGGATTGGCGGTGGCCATTCCCCAGAGTATCACTTGCTTTTAGAGCTGGTATTCTCCCATTTTGCCCACAGCTGATCGCACATGACATGAGGCATGGAGCGCTTGAAGGGCTAAAAAAAATCATTTTTTTTCTGACATGAGAAGGGTATTTTACATGAGGGGATGGAGCCTTGGCTGAGTGTTGGGCACAACTGACCAAACCCAAGTGCAAGGCTGCTGTTTTCTGACTGAGTTTCTGCCTGAGGCTACTTTGGAGTTTGCAACTGGGAAGGGAACCGGGTGGCTGCAGGGTCCACGCTACTCAGGGAGCTCGAGGTAGATACTGCAGGGCAATTAACCACCCAAATTAATTCCAGATAGCTGGCAGCATCTGTGGCTGGAGTTAAGAGGAAAACATGTATTATAATTTGTGGGTCATGGGAATCCTATTTCCTTGTGCCTCTGCCCATACATTTTTGGCTTAGGGCAGCGCCATGTGAGTATTTAACTATGAGCACAGTATTCAGAGAGACTTGTGTTGCACTTTTCCCTCGAGGAGCCATGAGCCATGGTGTGTAACAGCTGCTGCATAGCAGAGGGAGAAGCTGGTGCTCACGGCAGTTGAACGGCTGTACCTAGTGCCGTGCCTGACCTGTGGGACCGCACCCACTGCGGAGAGTGCACTCGTGTATCCCTCTGCACTCTCCAGCTTCTCATGTAGCTCCTGGGCCCACAGGCCAGGAGGCAGCAGGAGCCATCCATCTCCTTGCAGCCTGAGCAGGACTCCCAGGAGATCGAGGTGGGCAACCCAAGGCACCTTGCGAGGCTGAGCCAAGGGCTGCAGCACTCCCGGGCTTTTGCAGATGATGGAGCTCCTCTGTGGAGGTGAAGCCAACTGAGGCCTTGTTGCAAGGGGCAGGAAATGTCCTGACCACGTGCCATGGGCTTTGGGCGTCTCAGCTGGGACCACATTCTGCAACTGCAAGTGGTGGCACACCACAGGCTGGTAAGCCCTTCTCATCCCACCTTCCTGTGGCATGTCGCAACTGCCTGGCAAAGCAGCAACTCTTTCCTTGCAACAGCCACACGGAAACTCAACTTTCAAGGTTTTAGGCCTATAGACCCTTTCCTTTTTTTCTGTCTAAATGATATTTTTCTCTGGCGTTAAATTTTGGATGCATCTTCTACTTTTTGTTATTGCTGTGATTCCCATTAGGGCTGGCCCTCGGCCTAAGAGCCCCAGATCTGAGTCCACAAAGAGGAGGGAGGTGACACTCCCTTTGGGCTACGCGAGACTGGGTCTTTTTGGCCAGATCCCAACCAGTGCAGGCTGAGGAGGAGCGAGGACTCACACTGGTGATGGTGCAGGATGTTGACGTATCCCTGGGTTTTCCTGGACCTGCCGGTTGGGAGGTGCTCGTTGTGCCTCGTGGAGCCCACATGGGGCTGGCATCGTCCCTGGCCAATGGCCAGGTCTCCTAAATGGAGCCTGTTGCTGGCGGGTGCCTCACACCTTTCAGCAACATGAGACAACAACACATTTCCTTTCGGTGCTGGCATGGCTGGATGGTTTATGTGCTGCGAAAGAGCGGAGTAATATTTCTTCCCACTAGAGAAGCAAAAGTTTCTTGATTTCTGAGTTATTCCCTTCCACGGTATCTAGTAAATCATCTGAGCCTCCTGAGCTTGGGCCAGCAAACACAGAGATGGAAATACACAGGCTGTAGCTCAAGTTGTCCTTGCCTGCCATGAGCTAGGCCGGGCATGGCAGCGTGGGGCCCATCACTGCCCTTGAGACCATCATCCCTGAGGTGTCTGGAAGCAGCACCTGGCACACGACACCCCTGGGTTTGCAAGAGGGAAAAGTAACAACAGAAATGCTGGCAGACTGGGGCATGGCCCTAGCCTGGGAGCGCCGTGACAAGAAACGTGTCAGAAGAGGATCCATGGTGTCGCGGTGTCGCCCTGTCCCCTGCACGGCAGCGCGTGGCTGGGGGGGGCAGCTGACACTTCTGGGCGCCCCTCGTTCCCCGGGGACCTGCCAGCCCCTGGAGCGACCGACACGAGGCGGGGGCAGAGTGGCAGGGCACAGCAGGAGGCGCTGGGGTGGCAAAGCTGCCATCCCCAAAGGATTTCCCGTTGTGCAATCAGTTCCTGGAGAAGAAAAACAAGCCGCAAAGAGACGTTTGATTTTTCTTTTTTTTTTTTTCCTTTATATCTTTTAAGAAGGAAAGGAAGAAGAAAGAGCAGCAAGGGCCATGTGCAGAGTTCAGAGGCGCGCGGCGCGCCCCACGCCTGGCATGAGGCCGGTGCAAAACAGGCCACGCTGGTGCCAGGAGGAAGAGGAGGGAGGCGCTTCTCCCTGGAGACTCTGTAAATGTTCAGGCCCTTGGCTTGCGCAGCAGCAGGACAAAGTGCACCGCCAAAACGGCATCGCGCTTGATGTCTGGGTCACAAAAGCTCCAGCTGGGCCTCGGCAGCCCTTTCCACCTCCCCAGCCTTGAGAGACAGCAGCCGGGGGCCAAGCTGGCACTCGCGGCCGGCGCGGTGATGGGGCCCTGGGAAAGGCTGCCTGTGTCCGGCTGCTCTCAGCCAACAGCCCTCGCAATAGGGAAGGTGCCTCCCACCCCCTGCCCTCCTCAGCCGCACCGAGGGCTGCCGGCTGCGCCATCCATAACCCGCAGCCATGGAGGATGGGAGGCATGTGATGCCTAGGGTTGTACAAGGCAGGATAGGGGGCAGCGGAAACGCCTTGCGGTACAATACTCTGTTGCAAAAAAAAAAGAAAAAAAAAGGGAAAAAAAGTCCAGCAGACTCTTTTGGTCAAAGAAAAGAGTGGATTCCCCTTCTGAAAGGATCCTGCATGTTCACAGCCTTGCCATTGGAAGCAGTGGCAGGGAGTGGGTCTTGGTGCGTTGGAAGGCATAAAGGCAGATGGACAAACAAGGGCAAATGCTTTCAAAGAAGTGGTGAGGCAACCATTATGCAATGAAGACCAACAACAACAAAAAAATGGATGGCATGCATGGATTTGCTTTGGAAAAGTGCAGAAAATTGCAAAGCACTATAAAAACAAAAGGCCTTTATGTCTCAGCTGGAGGCTGAGGTGATAATTGTTGTGATGAAGGAGCAACAGAGCTTTTGGTTGGATATCTCAGCTCCCCAAAGGAAGGCTCTGCCACAGTTTTGTCCGGGATGTAGGAAGCTGTGGCACAAAAGAAACCCAACCACCTCCTTTTGCACTCCAGTCTCTGAACTGCTTTGAGGCTGAACCAATTTTTGGGGATAAGCCACAGGCTACCTCTGCTTTGCAGCTTTCACCCCACAGCTGCTGCTTCTAGGTTATGGTTCTTTCCTCACTTTCTCCTCCCCTGGTTCTTCCATGTGTGACCTGAGATTGAGTCCTCAATAAATGCTTGGTACAATGTCTTCTTAGAGGAAATTTAGCATTAGCATTTTGCTGGTTATCTTCAGCCCTTACATTCTGCTTTAAATTTGAATGACATTAAAAACGGGAGGAAGAAGTTAAAATAAATAGGACACTTTGAACAGGTCAAAATAGGAGCAGACACAGACTACCTTGATACTATGCTGAATGCCACGGTGCACCCTGCATTGACACCCCTAAACCACCAGACACCACTAAACCGCTTGAGACCACTAGACAAGAGAGGTCCAGCCTCTCTTCTAGGCAGAGGTCTCTGGCTGAACTGGTCTCCTCCAGGGCACAGCCACACTCCCAGCTTATGTGCGTTTGCAGAGGGGCTTGGAGGAAGCCAGTCATTTGTTTTCCCATTTAAATACAAAATATGTTCTGAAGGAGGAGGCAGCCATTCTTGCAAACAGAGCCATGTTAAATGCACTTGCTGGGAGCATTTCAGCGTTGTTTCTGAACAGGATCCTAAGAGTAGTAATCCTCGGCTTTGGCTGTGCAGTGTGTTGGGAATGAAGAGCTCATGTGTGAGGTGCCCAGGGGACCCAGGGCATAGGGAGTTTGCACAGTGGCCCATTGCAAAGGCAGGAACAAATGTACCCAGCAGAAATGCCAGGCTTTTAGAGCCCCAAAGACGGGCTTGCAATGTGCAGGGAGGAAAGGAACCATCATAGACCGGGAAATCTTCCCAAACGCCCGTCAGACTTAGTGGCAGCACAGCCAAAGGCATCGTCCCACAGGGCAAGGCCACCTTTGCCCAGAGAGCCCCTGCCAAGCCCCCAAGCAGCAGGTGCAAGGCTTCCCCTCGCAGTCAGTAACTGTGCTTTTGGGTGGCATTTTGTTCCCCCTATTGTTTTACCCACTTTCAAAGCATGCCCTACTATAATGCCTTGAAGCTCTTACCCTGGCTGTACATGGTTTGCTTCTGATCGGATGGGCAGTCTCCCACTGAGCAGAAAATAACCTGAGCACCCCACAAACCACTGTGCTGAGGTTTGTATAAGCGGAGGTGATGTAGGAATGAGGTAAAGACACCGTATGACATCCACATGTGACACTGCAAGTAGTAGCAGACCTTTCCCAGGCAGCTCCAACCTGGCTCTGGCAGGCTGGTTCCTTAAAATGCACTTTGTAGCCCCAGTGGGGTCTGTTATTTCCTGGAGAAAGCCACGCATGGCTGCACCAAATCTCTGATGTTTGGAAAATATAAGAATGTCATGATAAATAGGGCTTTTAAAGGTGTTTTTTATTACTTTTTTTCTGTTTCTGTCTGACCTGAACTGGAGCTGGGCACCCTGCAAGCGCTGCCAGTTCTTGCCCCAGAGGCAGCCGCCTCGGTCGTGAGTGATGGGGCCCCCCTCAGCATCGCCTTGGGCAAACTATAGAAATGTGAGATCACTGCAGTCATTCCACTGCTTCTAGGAAATGCTTCTAAAAGCTCCCAGCTAATCCAGTGTGACTTTGGGCTGCTGTATCCAGTGCTGCTTCTCCATTTCTGATCAGAAAACAGCATCAGGATGTTAATGGGAGGGTGGCAGGGTTAACTCCTGTACTCTGGATTAAGAAAGAAAATCAGAACACAACTCTTTAAAACAAAATAAAAACGAACAAAAATCTTTAAAAGAGAGGAAAAGAAAGCCCAGCAGCTCATGTTTGAGATGTTATGAGCTGCTTTCCAAAGAGCATGTTTGTCTGTGTAGGACCCAAGGTACCTTCCACTTGCAAAGCTGTAGCAAAAAGAAGTGCTGTCCCCCCCACCCCGGTTCAGGGTGCTCTGGAGGGCAGCCATGCTGAAATTGTGATTAAGTGTTTTGGGCCATGCCTTTCACTGCAGCCTGCCAGATAAATATTTACAGCTGACCACGGAAGAGGAGGGGGGAGAAGGAGAGGAGAGACATCTGTAAATTCTTTGGAGCCTTGCTGCTTTTTAATTTTAATTTGATTCCTTTTGTTGCTGTTGTTGCTTTTCCATCCACACATCATTGTCCTTTTTTTCCCCTCAGCCTATAGGTAGCTAAAGAAGAGATCTTTTTTGAGGAAAATAGGTCATTTAGAAAAATCAGGGGCCAGATTCTAATCCTCATGGCTGTGGTGTAAAATCCATAGCTGTGACAAACCAATCCTGCGGAGAGCTGACCATAACCTTTGGTTTCCTAACCAGCATAAATCTGGTGTAACATTATTGATTTCTGTGGATTTGCTCTGAGCCTCATTGTCTCCTGCCTTGGTTTCTTCACAGTTGACCCTACCCAGTGCTTCTGTGGCTGTTACATCAGTGTTGCATCCTCTGTTTTCAAAGCAATTCTCAGGTGCTCAGTGAAGAAGGTGAAGAGCAGCAGCTCAGCCCAGCTCCTCGTGCCAGCCCCAGCCCTTGGAGGTGCCTTTGCTGAGCGCTGCAGAGAAGGGTGAACCCAGAGCATCCAAGGTAGATGAGGGGCTACAACCTGGGGGCTCTCTGCAGTCTCACGTAGGAATATATACATCCTGCTCAGAAACATATGCAGGAATCTGTAGCCATAAAAGCCACTGCACCACCCTGTAATCCAGCCCAGATGTGCCTCTCCTTTCATGGTGCACTCGGGGAACTCCTCCGAGTCGAAGCCGGCAGTGATTGAAAGCATTGCTCACATTTACTCACCCTAATGAAAAGAGACCCACAGCAGACTGATAGCACTGGTCCAGAGCGAGGAGGCTAGCAGCAAGGATTGACATCAGGAAGGGGGTTAGTGTTGGAAGCCTCTGAACCTGGACTGCACGGTCACCAAGAGGCCTTCTGAGGTCACCAGCCTGAGTCAGGAGCTACCCAGAGAGACACACGTTACAGCATGCAGAGCAAGCCATGCTCTTGCTGGAGCTCCAAGAGCCTGGTGCAAAGATCTGCACAGCTCGCTGTGCCTCCAGTGATAATGTGTGGGCTCCTCACTTCATTCAGGGCTTTAAACTTGGGAAATGTAAACTGAGTAATGAGATGCTGGAGTGGACTTCTATGCTGACCCGTGTGGGAGAATAGGGCAAGGGCTTTATGTTTGTTTGTAGGTCCTACTCACACACAAGCCACCAGCATTTCCTCCTCCCCATGTGGTAGCAGCTAGGGGTTGTGGGAGGAAGGCCAAAGATTTATCCCTGCTCTTATCAGTGATGTTCTAAGTAGCCAAAAAGACACATTTTGAAAACTTCTGTGCTCTCTGCAGAGTCATCTGGGAAGTTACTCTTTCTATTAGTGTCATAAAGCTTCATAGCTCTAAATAGAAAGCTCAGAGGCAAAGGTCTTGTCCCGAGGGCTTTGCAGTCTCAGCACAAAAGAGAGTGGTTATAAAGCAAGTCAGAGTCCAGGAAGTAAATTTATGGCTGGGAAGATGGATACGCCAAGATCAACAGTAGTGTGAATGTCAAAGTGTATTGAACAGGGTTACGCCGTTTTTACAGTGCTATAACCACTAAGAAATCTTGGACCTAAGCAAGCCAGTTGCTTGAGGGCTGCTATGTCAAGTCAAGGCCCTGGCATTTATGCTGCCAGCATCTGGTGACCTGAAGAGAATCAGGCCCTTTCAAGGGAAGGAGCAATGCTGCATGTCAGTGACTGATTTTTGCAAGGCAATCTTATGCTTGGGGTCATCACTGGGTTCTGACAAAGACAGGGTTTTATAGTCACATTATCACGTATTACCTCCCCATAGCTCCCAGTGGTGATATTACCTCGTGCAGTGCTGACATGGTTCTTGAGTCTTCATTTGTAGACCATGTGGGAGCCTCTGGGTCCTCCAGATGTGATGAGAGAAGGATCAAGCTTTATGTAGCTTTTGGAGGTTTGAGCAAGTGAGATGATAGAAATTTTTTTCCTCCTCCTCCCAGTTTCACTATCCTTCTTGTATCTGTCTGACTTCACCCATTTCTCTTAGCCTGGAAAGTAAGGTCACTCAGTGATTACCTTCTTTATTCCCTGCCTAATTTGTTCAGTCTGTCCTAGGTCATCCCTGCTAATAAATCACCTAGGCAAGCGGTGGCAATCCTTTCTAAAGAAGTGTTTGGTCAAAAGTTTGCTGTTAGGAACAAAGTAGAAATAGCTGATACGGTCTTGGGGTTGGTGTTGAATGGCACAGCTTCCTGAGGACATTTCCATCCCTAATTTCGGAGCTCCTCCAATCCTCAACAGACATCACAACCACCAGGATTCTGTTTCTGCAAACAGAATTAATTGTTTTGGGGGGAAAATACTGAGGACCTCCAAACACTCATAAGTGCTGTAATGCAGCTCCACTTTGCTACCTGAGATACCTGAGACAAACTCACTCATCTTCTCTAACCCTTGAGATGTTCTCTTTGACCATACATGGAGCTCCATCTCTGTGATTACCTATGGCTCTTGTCTTTCACTTCATGACAGCAGTGATAACAGCTCCTAAACAGAGAGGAAAGCTTGCACGTAGCCTTGAGAGGGGAGATTTGAGCTACAAAATTCAGTTTGAGCCCTTAAGACTGTTACTTCTTTGAACTCTGCAAACAGCATGGGAGAGCTTGAAACATGTTTGTTTAAGACTCTGGCTTCTGTAGCCCCCCTTCAAAGTGTCTACCCTGCATTGATTCACTGAGTGTCTTACTCCCTGCCAACCGAGGAAGTGGTCCTGTAGCCAAGTCACTTTGCAGGTGGCAAATGTGCAGGAACATAGGGACCAAAGCACCACCAGCTCCTCCGGCCTGAGGAGGCAGCTCCCCAGCAGGCTGTGCTGGGGCCCCGGTATGACTCATGTGGCCCCAGCAGATACTACAAGGGAAGGAAAACCAAAACCACCCTGTGGCGACTAGATGTGGCTGATTCCTGGAGCGGAGAGGCTAAAGATCATAGGGCAGACCAGGGCCTGAATCACTTCTTGCTGCAGCCCTATGGGCGTCCCTCGTGAAATCTGTGGTGTCACAGCAGATGGAGCTGGAAGCTGAGGACAACTGGGCCTCCTGAATCCTTAATGTCCCCTCAGACCCAACAACGGGCATCTCGCACTGCTTGCACGTGGCAGGTGCTGGCCCAGTGCCTCCTGAGCCCAGTGCTGGTGGCGAGAGTGTATTTATAGATGTGAAAGAGGGAGCCTGGGGCTGGCACCCCTGCCCTGGCAGCGCTGCTCGTTGCTGCTTGCCTAGGTCGGGTTTCAGGCTTTGGGCTTGCAGGCTGTGCGCATGTGTGTGCTTTTCCCTCACTCAGCAGCTTTCCAGGAAATTAATTTGTGTCAGTTTGTTTCTGTCCTTCCTTTGCTTTTTGGAGGGCAGGAGCTGGAGCTATCCCTTCCCTAGGTGGCAAATAAGTAAGGATCACATTGCTAGTGACAGACCAAGCCTTTGGGGCATGGGTGGCAGGAGCGAAGCCAGGACACATCTTGGTCCTGGGACAGGGTGCAGGCATCTATCTCGCTTCTCCCTCACTTCTTCATCTGGGTCCGTGTTTCAACCCACTGCCAGACTGGTGCATTGGTGAGTGGTAGCTCTGCTGAAAATTGTGGGGGAGAAACTGAAGATCTTGTCACTGGACACTTGAGGCTTTATGGCAGCTGGGAAAATGTAGAAGATTGAAAGCCTGGCATGGGCACCTGAGATGGGTATTTCTAATAATATGCTAGTGGGTCAATCAATTAAAGCAATAATGATAGTTAAATCATCAACTGTGGTGCCAAACGTGACAAATTTTTTGCTGAATAGAGGTCTTTACACCTCTTAGATCTGTTGTTTTAGGCTGTCTTCAGATTCAGGAAGACAGTACTGCTTTATTTAACTTTATTACACACTTTGAGTGTGGTTTCTTACAAGAATGAGAGCTGAAATCTTCATTTTCACTTAAAAAAGGTATTTTGGAGTCTAAATAAGTGGTTACAGAACAGCAGATTGTACAGAAGCTGGGTTATTAAGAAACAGTAAGAATGAGAGGCAGTGACATCCTCTATGGTCCCCAGGCTTTAACACCATGCTTTGATCACCAAAATATACATTGACTAGAAAGTGGTGTAGTTGATCTGTTTGCAGCTTAGGTAACATGCTCACAAGCATCCTAGCTCTTATTGTGATGCTGCCAGTTATTAAGGAGAAGTAGTCCAGATGAGCTCATGGTTGAAAGTCCTTAGAAGAAAGGCCTGGATATGATGGATATACATGTAGTGACAAGACAATTTATTTTTTTCTGTCTCAGCAGGATTGATCACTCTGCCCTACTTCTAAATGGCACTGTATTGGTCTTGACACTGCAGGGACTTCTGGAGATTGGTTTGAAGAAGTGGTGACTTCACCATGCACAGAAAACTTGAGTGTGGTCCATGCATCCCTCCAACACCTAATTTCACTCTCACACTTACTTTTAGCTATGGATATATTTTATTTTATTTTTTTGTCCTAAATTGCTCTGCCTAGAGGTCCTGCTTGCTAAACTACAGCCACCTTATTGGTCCAGAGGAGCTATATTTGGCAAGTAGGTGGGTGATCTCCCGGTGCGTAACCGGTGATTTGTAAAACACTTTTTACATCACTCCAGTTGGATGGCCATGGAAGGCTTAGGTTGACTCAGAAGAGGTCTAACATTAAGATTAACTTGGGGAAAATAGTGGTCCATATGTCTTCTTCTGTAAACTACGAGGCTGTAAAGGCTGTGAATGATTGAAGGGAGGGAGGTCCTCCATGGGGTGTCATTCAGCAGGGGGAAGGTTTCTCCTTGGAGAAACCCTAGGGAAGAGGAGCCCATCAAGGGGTAATGGAGCTGTGGACTGCTAGAGGAGAAAAACTGAGTGGTGAACTGATTGTTGCTTCATTATCTTTTCACTGTCAATGCGAAAGAGGTTTTGTGTCCATGAGTCTTCGTGAGGGTGTATGTTGTCTATTATGTCCTGCTTGGATCTCTCTGATGTCCATCGTCAGTGGCAGGTAAACAACAGGCCATGCCATGGTGGGTCCAGCAGGATGTGTGCGTGTGTGTATACGTATGCAATGGAGACACCATGCTGCACATCAAAGGAAAAACAAATCTTAAAATGTTAGTTTATAAAGCATATTGTTGTTGCAGTGCAGCCCATGATCTTCAAAGGGGCCCAGATTTATTGTCTCGGCACAGTTCGGAGATACTTGTTGCAGATTAAAAATGGATGAAATAAGGAAGGGGGCCAGGCGTGTAAATTACTGAGTAAATATAAGAGCTGTTACATTTTCTGGCTATATGGAGTTGGATTTTGTTGTTTTCTTTTCCTTTGCTAGTTTTTTTATTATTATTATTTTTTACCCTTCCCCCTTACAGTTGTTCCTTAGAGCCAAAGGGTCATGTCTGTGTTTTCTTGTGTGGCCACATGGAGTATGTCCTGACGGCTCTCCTATCTCTTAGGTAAAACCTGAGATTATCCAGGCACGGTTCTCGGAAAGGAAAACTCATTGCAGGCAAATCTGCTTTGCTTTTATTACTGGAGGTACCGTTTAATCTCAGCCCCGAACTGTTTCTCTCCCCACAACTCTTTTGCTGGGAGAAAAGTCATCAGCTCAGTACATGACAAAGAAATCAACTCTCCTCTGTGGATGCAGATTTTAAAGTGAGAAGCAGCCATCTGGATGCTGCTCAGCTGGCTGTGCAACGCAACCTGACCTGTGATTTCCAGGTTGAGGTTTCCGTTCCCTGAGTGTTGGCACACACAGCCTGTTGCAGCAGACATCCACCATCCCAAAAAGCCTCAGCCTCCTCTGGGCTGGGTGTTCGCTTGGGGCATCAACCCACTTTTAGTTCCCCGACAGGGACCATTTGTGCCTGATGCTGGTGCCCTGTGGCCTTTGGGGCTGGGGATGGAGCAGACAACCTGCCCCTAGTCCTGACTGCCTCCTTTCAGCTGTGCCTCTGGCATGATGGCAGGGGTGGCATGGCAAAGGGATGGGTTGGGATGTGGAGTGCTGAAAAGTACTAAAAGTGACTTATTTTTGACTGCATTTGCCCACATTGAGCTCCAACCCCTTCCAATTTGACTTCAAATCCTCTTTCCTGGGCTAGAATAGGGCTGTTCACAGGCTGAACTGGTAGAAAACTTCAGATCTTAATGTACTCCATACTGCTGCTTATTGATTATCTCTAGACAAAACACATGTTTGCAGTGTCCCTGCTGGGATGGGACACTGGCTATGGTTTGCTAGGCTAAATCCTGGATCAAACATTCTGGGTAAGTAAGTGCTTTCTCTGAAGACTTGTGCGGTGGATGGAGAAGACAGTGACAGGGTGGGAGGTATAAGATCAGAGAGGGCAAGTGAGGTGTGTGATGGAGGCTTTTTAGACAGCTTTGATATGAAGCTGCTTGCACTCAGTTTATGTCTGTTGGACACTGACCCACACTGTATTTGACAGTTCTTTCTTTGAAATTTTCATTATCTGTTAGATATCTTTCTTTCACCAGGTAAATCCCCATGCCTCAGAGGTAACTCTGAACTCCTCCTGGTAGGTCTAAGGAATTTTAAAGAGCCAAGATTTATAATCTTACTTCCTTTTACTCCATGCTTGAAGGGAGTGCTCATGATAAAGTGAGCCCCACTGTGTGAAGTTCACAACCACCAGCACTGGGATAGACCCTTCACATGTGCCATGACTGTGCTTAGTGTTGGGGCTAGTTTGGGACACTGTAGTGGAGGAAGACATGGCTGCCAGTGCATGGATCTCCCATTAGTGTTTGTCTTGCAGCACCTTCAGCTAAGTGTCCAGGAGCCTTCAGATCAAGGGGTATCCTTATTGATGGACCCCACGGTTCAAGCCAGGCTCAACTATTGCTGGCTAACTGTATGGGGACTGTTACCGCATCCATCCTGGCATCTCTTACCTTGGCATCCTGCAGTCAATTGCAAAGACCACATACATTAAGAGCTAGTTGTCTCCAGGGAGGTTTGTGTATAGATTTAATATAACAATTATGGCATGTAAACAAAATACCACTTGATTATTAAAACCATATTCACTGAAACCAAGCTCCCATGTGAGAGATACATATGCATTTAATTGCTGCTAAATTTCTGCAAATGTACTTTCAGTAAGGCACTGCTATTATTTAACACACAGATCATAGCAACTACTGAAAGCTAGAGCTGAAAATTAATCAAACAGGTTATGGCTGTTTCCTTGTACAGTCAATTATCCTTGCACTGTTTTCTGCATTTAGCAGCTAGCAGGACTGTGCCTTGCCTGTGCTGGCTGACTCCAGCCATCAATCCTTGCTTCGAATTCATCCAGTGGTTTCACTTGAGTTGTCCTCATCATGGAAGGTAGATGAACTGTAGCTCCTCTTGACAACTGTGAGCCTGGCTCTTTCTTGTATTGATTTCATTAAAGCTGGGAATAGCATTGCAAATGCCAGTGAAGCTCCAGGGATTTAACAGTCCCTCTGTGAAGGAATAGTTAGGATGATGCCACTTTTGCCTGGAATACCCACTCTGCCTGGTCAGTATGCCCTTGACAGCTCTGGTGACTCTTCAGCTGCTCGTTGAGCTGCTCATCATTGCTCATTCAGCTTAGATCAGTTCTGCTTATGACATCTGCAGCAAAGATGCATGCAAAAGACACAAGATTAGGTTCTTTTGAGCATCTTCCAGACACAGCCTCACTCAGAGCTCTTTGTTATGCTTTGCTTTGTGTACTGGGAGGAAAAGAGATTGGTTAGAGATGAAAAAGAAGTTATTTTATAGATTAATAAAGTCCCAGAAATCTGGATCTGGTCCAGGTGCTACTTCCCAGGTCTTTTCAAACTCCATTTCCATCAGAAGACATCTTGAAGGGTAATCTCCAAAACTGATGTTTTGAACTGTAATCTCAGTCCAAATGATTTGTACAGTAATCTCAAAACTGATGATTGAGCATAGCAGAGCTCAGATTTTGTTGGGGAAGCCTGTGGTATTATAAACTTGTGATTTCCTTGGCCTTTCCAACATGACAGTCCAAAGCCAGTTGCTTTTGACTGATTGTGGTAGGGCTTCTCCGAAAGCTGCTGAAGTAAGGAGTTTTATGGCTTGAGGATGTGAACATGAAGTTTGCTGGACTGCAGCACAGACACAATGTGATGGCACTGAGAGCGCAGCTACCTGTGCTGTTGGATGCCTGGCCGGAGTGTTACCTGCCAGAGTCATGAAAAGTTACCAGGAAAGAAGGGCAGTGCACCTAATGATAATATTCTATTTCTGCCAGTGCTGTGTATCTCACCAGATGAGGCTATTTCTGCTCCCTGCACAAAAAAACCCACAACAACAAACTGTGAAAATCTGAGGTGCTGCTATCCCCATTTTACAGACAGAACCTCAGAGCCTCAAAAGTATTTGCCAAACTCCCAGTTTACCTACGAGCATTCAGTACCTAGATACCTATCTGGATCTAACTTGTGCTAATTTGCAAATAATTTGCTAACATCACACTAGAAATCAGATTTAAACTTTCCAAACTTCTGTCTGGTGCCCTTGGCCCAAGCCACCTCTGTCTGTCCAGAGAGCAGGTGACTGCTCACCCAGGAGCCAGAGCAACAGCTTGTGACTGTTTGCCAGGGCTCTCCTTTGACTCAGCCTAGTCTGGGAACCCCTGTGTCGACCAGAGGGCCTGGGAGGCTGGCAGAGGGGGAGACTGAGAAGGACTGTGTTCAGAAGAGATGTAATATCAAAGTCCTGACCACACACAGCAGTAGATATTCTCCTTTTTTTTTCACTGAAATGGGTTGCCACCCTTGTTGTTTCCAGTTCCCAGTGCCAGAATAATTACATTATATATGTCTTAAATTCCCTCTTTTGCAATGACAACTGGATGCAATTTCGTTAGGATTCATATAGATGAAGCACTCGCATTGTTGGAAGCCATTCAGTGAATGCTGCTGTTTCCAGAGATGGTTGCATCTTAGCAAAACCCTGTGATTTCTAGAAACCTTTCCATAGTCTATCATGCAGTTTGGGACTAAGTCAGTCAGCAATATATATGAGTCCTGGGAAGGATCTTTTTGATAAATGCTTCTTATTTCTACACTGCAGATTACTGAAATGGAGGCACCATACTCTTGCAGAGGCAGAATTTAAAAGACAAGTCTGAAGTTCTAAAGATTTCATATGTTCCTGGCTTTTGGGGCAGGAAATGCCAAACCAGAACTGAAACCTGCCCTTGAGGTTTGATTCTGGTTCATGCTTAATATTAATATTACTTTTGCTAAACAAATTTTCCCTGAGTAGCTCCAAGTAGCTAAGGAAAAGTCTCAAGGGATTTTATGACACGGTTCTGCGTGAACCATGGAGAGAGAGGGTTGCTTAGGAAATCATCCATAGAGAGGCAAAAAATTTCAATGATTGCTTTTTTGGGAAAATTACTTGGAGGCCACACGCATATGCACTAAGGTGGGATGTTTGGCAGAAAAAGGCAATATTCCTTTTGGTCAGAAGACATAGGAAAACAAATAAATACTTCCCCTAGGAGAAGGCTGCAAGATGTGGAACAAAATGCCCCTCTGACAATGGAAAGTAGTGTCTCCCTCCTGCCTAACACTGCTTTGTGCTTGTGAAGATCAATGGCATTTGATGCCACTTATTTTTCAGACCGTTCTTGTTTGTAGACAGGTGGCTTGTGAAGACTTTCCTGCCAACACCCCACTGAAGCGTTCAGGCACTGAGGACAGCTTGCAACATGCTGCCAGTGTACATCTGGGTAGCTAATGAAAGAGCACGGTATCTACAAGGACCTAATGAAGTTCATCTCCTGCCAAGCACATGTTTGGGTGATCTGTGAAATGTTCAGTGCATGAGGAGAGGAGGGAGGATCAGGAGAAAAGCCAATGCAGCTAGGACTTGAAAAGCATGGCCCAGGAGAGGTAGATGACAGATAAAAGAGGCAGAGGAGGAACATGTGTTGTGGTTGGGGGATGGAGAAGAAGAAAGAAAGAACGTGGTCATGTCTTTTCTAATTTGGGAGGGAGGCCTCACAAAAGATAGCTTGTTCCAAATAACCAATCTTTGCTTGAAAACACTCCCCCAGTCCTTGGGAACATCAGAAATAGCTCAATTGTCAACCAAATGCTTTGCTGACTGTGGAAAGCACCGTGCCTCTGTTGGGTGGGTGAGGACCAGGAGGTCCTGTGAGTGAGGCAGGAGGACCAGCGTGCCTCTCCCCACAGCCATGGGCGAGTGGCCGGGAGGACATTAAACCCTCCATCCTTGCTCACCTTCAGGTTCCTGGCTGCCACCGTTTGCACCAGGAACCGCATTTTTCTCTCCTGAAAGCCGACAACTTCCTTGGAAATGGCCCTGGGCTTGTGTGCGAGTGACCGGTAGACGAAAGCAGCGGATGCTTCCCTAGTGCCACGTGGCTGGGGGACAACCCTCCTCATCACAACAGCAGGCCTGTGTCTGAGGGCAGGAGCAGCCCGTGCCGTGACACCGGGCCTGGGGTGGCTTCACGTCTCTGCGATGCCTCCCCAGCCCTGTTTTTGCTTTCCCTTCTCGAGGCCAACGTGCCTCAGGCCCCAGCACCGCCCGGGGAGCCGTCATGCCCGCCGACCAGCTACCCATCGCTTCAGACAAGGTACTAGTATTTCACAGGCCAGATGTTAAAATAATCTCCCCCTCCTCCTCTGGGTTTTAATTGATCCCTCCAATCGCCCCAGCTCCCCAGGAAAGGACTGGAGGTCTTTGCCGAGATTAATGAATCCCAGAGCAGGCTTTTCATGCCTTCAGCTGTAGGTCGTTAGGAGCTGTTACGGTCTCTTAATGAGAATGTACCCCCTAGTGCCCCTCGCTACCCCACACGTCATCCTCTCCCACAACACCACGGGAGTCAATGTGCCTTTTTAATCCCCTTTTTTTTCGGGTGCCCCTTCCATGCCTCCCACAATGAGCTAGTACCTCTATAGCAATGCAAGGTCTCATGGCCACACTCCCCCACATGGCCTCACCATTGCCATACCTCACAGATGCCTTCACATGTCCTGTGCACGCACGGGCATCTCTTGCTCACTCTTATACACATCGCCTTAACTGCAGAAGCTCTGTGAAATTCAGACATGCAGAGCAATGGGGAATATTTGTGAAATAGGCTTGATTGATTTTCCTCTGTTCCAAGGGTTTCCAGATTTGACATGGTGCTGACCATATCTCTCCCCAATGTTCAGTGCTTGTGATAGCATGCTGTTTCCTAGAGAATCTTCCTGACTTGAGTGCTAAAGGTGCTACCTGTTTCCTGAGGGAACAAATCTCAATTGCTTGACTGGGGAAACCCTCTCCTGGGGTGAACACTTGGAATCAGCTGCCATTCTCCTTGGTTTCCTTCATTGTGGGAGGTGGATTCCCATCCTCATATGTCCATGTTATGTCATATTGATGCTTGATGTGGCTGTAGGAAGGGAACAGGGACCCAGGCAGCTGCCTTTTGATGAGCAGCACTACCCTTGCAGCAGAGCATATGGGAAGGTATCAGGGAGACACATCTGTCTTCCTGTTGCTGTTTTCCCCATTTTTTTTCTAACCATGATAATTCCTCAGGTGACCTTACGGCAGCACAATCATCCTTCCCCTCACCTTACATAGCACAGTATTTTCCAACCTGTGGTCCATGCAATTTGCAAGCCAGTCAGAGCTGGTCAGTGAATAGTGTGGAAAAACAATACAAAACATAATCTTCCTACACACACATTTTCATGCCTGCAATCAAAACAGAAGGAAACACAAAAAAAATAAACAGATGCTCAAAGCTGAGCTCAATTTTTGCTTGGATCTGTATGAATCATTGTGGTGACTGCACCATATGATCCTTTCAGTTTATTCAAACAAGGCCGGGCAGACCTTTGAGTAAAACATTGAGAAATGGTGGTCTAATGCATATGAGACACTGCAGAAACTATGCAGGACTGGCAAGAAACAAGGTAAACATATGTTCCTGAGGTGAACGAAGTGCTAAGGACCAAACCCTCCTCTGTTTAATGTTAGAAGGGCTGCTGTTGGCCTCTGAGAAGTTTAGCAACTGTGCTGCGTTTTTGTGGGTGCTGTAAGAGAATATTCTGCACAGCAGTGAAGGCTGGTGCCCTGGGATATTGCTGGATTAGGATTTATTGAGTGCTGAGAACAAGAGAACCATGTTTCAAACCCCAGAGATCCAGTAGACAAAACACCTTCTGTCTACAGAATGGAAGACAGAAGGTGCTGGCCACACCAAAGCCCAAGGCAGCTACAAGATATGATGGCTGTCCAATCCACAGTGTAAATCCTGCCTTGTTTGCTTAGTCTAAATGCAAATAGGGAATTTGTCCCCAAAAGCAGGAATGAGTCTAGGAGGCAGAGAGCTAGAACAAAAACTGGCAACTGCTACAACTTCAAAACTCCTTGCCTGGTCGTGGGCAAGTTATGCTTAACTACATCTGTCCACATTCTTCAGTGCTCTTTGTTTATTCTTGAGGGGCAAGATCAGCTGTTCAGCCACCAAAGCATCAGCAGTGGTAGCCAAAGACTTGGCCTAGAAACTCCACAGACCAAAACGGAGAGTTCACTCTGCTGTGCCCCTCTTGAATGTTGGTTGTATTTGAGGATACAGTCCACGTAGATGGTGCCTGTGTGGTCTAAGTACCCCTTGTTGCTACTCTTGCCTTCCTGCTTACTTGCATGTTAATATATTTGTCCCAAGATGCGCTTGGGCATCTGTTCCTTATTTCCTGTGTATGCTTTTGTTTTCTTGCTAAATATGAAAGGAGATGAAATGTATTGAAGATCTTGATTTACAGCTTTAGTCTTTCACTAAATCTGTTAAGAACTGTCTTCTCCTCTCCCCCTCCTCTCTACTCTTTGTGATAGAAGGAAGATGTCTAGTAAAAGCATAGTGAGCTGTAACATGGGCATTAAAACAAAGACAGATCCTTGTCATTTCACAGACCTCAGCAGAAAATGGGAATTCCAGGCCTCAAGCTGATCCCAGACATGTTTTTGATGATATCTTTACCCACTTGAGCAGTACCATACGGTCACAATTTGATTTTTCCACAAAATCTCTTCTATCAATTCAGAGCTGCTGGTTAAACTAGAAGCTTACTATCTTGCAGTTTGTTGAGGAACAGTCATATAAGCATCAAACTGACCTCCAGCACCTTGAAGAGTGACTTCTTTTGAGTGGGTTGTGTCCCTCCTAGAATCTCTGAGCACCTTGTTCTACCCCTTCGTTCAGCAGTGCTGCTGGGATGAATGGGACAGCTAGGATAAGAGCACCTCCAAGGAAGGTCACTGTGATTCCAGGCTGTCACTACTGAATGCTTATATGAAGAGTAGCAAGCTTTCACTCAGTAGAAACTACTCCACTCGCTAGTTTACCCATCGATTTCTTACTCACATACCTCAGGACTTACCTCTCAACCATTGAAACCTTAAATATCATGGAAAAGATATTTCTCAGCTTCTCGAGAGACCTTTACCTTGAGTTTATGACACAGCTTGTTTGAACAAGCTATACCTAATCACTCACCTTATTTGACGTCAGCTAGGGCTGTGACTGCAGGAGCAAAAAGAGAGACCAGCTTGTGTCCAACTGACTACACATGGCTGCTTTGACATGTCCTGCTACTGAGGGGGTTCAACTAGCACGCTCAGCCCTCTGGGTACGGTGGTCATGTCACACATGAGGAGATAGGAGTGGCTCAGCTCTGAGTGAGGTAGCAGAGCTGCCTTAAACCAGCAGTCCTGGCCAGGCCAGCTCCTGCTGGTGGGATGCAGACCCTCAGGCAAACACCTCTAACATGCATTCTAGATGAAGGAAGATGCCAAGCACCTCAGAGAAGCTGCTTTCTAGCACACGGGATACAACACTCCCCTGATAAGGTTGGCAGCCACAGCGAGGCCTTCGGTTAGAGACAAGATGTCTGCAGGTTGCTGGATGCCCCTGCCAGTTGGGATGCCCATGCCAGTGGGAATGCCCGTGCCAGTCGTCAGTCTGGCACATCTCTGAGGCCTGCTGCGAGGAACACGTGCAGCTTTCCCACACTGGCTGGCTCCAAGGCGGCCATCCCAGCTGGACTCGGCCTGTTGTGTGGAGAACCGGCAGCTGTGGCACGGGGCGAAGTGAAACATCATTTCCCAGCCCAATGGACAGATTTGTTAGGTATACAATGAATTACCAGCTCATACAGTGTAATAATTGTTCACACATTGTTTCTCTGCCTCTTTCACTGTTTTCTTATGATTCATGCTGTTTGGTTGCCCAGTTAACAGTTCCAAAAAGAGGTTTTTAAGCCCCAGTATTTTCCCCCTCCCCTCCTGTTTTTTTTTTTTGCCTGGTTTATGGGCCTGAGAGAAGTGTTTCCAATCATGATAATATCTTCATGTTTTGTTGACAAAAGGTCAACCTAGCAATAAGCCAAACTGGTTTTAGGAAAAATATTTGCTTGTTTAGTAAGGGGATGTGTGTTGGCGATCAAATTTATGAGGGTGAAATTGAGTCTGGTTATTTAAAAGATGCTGAAATAGGAGCTTCCCACCCACTCACAAGGGGAAGAATAAGAGCTATAAATTGCTTTAAACTGAAGGGTATTTAGAAATAAACTAAGTTTCTGTGCAAAAGGTAATAGTATCCAAAGCAAGAAATGAAAAGAGAGATTAACAGACAACAGCTTGCTCATTCTGTCACACAGAGCACTCATTTCAAACTAGCATTCCTAAAAGAAGAAATGTGACAATTTGTCCCAATATCTAACCTTCCAGTTCCACAACAACTATTTACTACTGGCCAAATGCTCATTCAGACTCACAAGAAAAGAGCCATCAATTTAGCTGGTCACGCAAATCCAGTTTGCAGCATGCTCTTTGCTGTTTTCTCTAGCTTGACTTTAAATTAGTTCTAAATCATACTCTGCAAACACTTAAATGAATAAGTAACTTTACCCATGCCAGTAACCTCATTGAAATCAGATTTTTTTCATTGAATTCTGCATGAAGAGTGTTGCTGAAAAAACATGTTTGGACTCAAAAACATCTCCAAAAGACCTTGACTTTGCTCTGAAAAGTCTACCCAGTAGTGTAAAAAGTTGTCATCTATCTCACATACAAAACAAATTTCAGGAAAGGATATGTCATGTATAGATAAAAGTATTAGGATAATTCAGATTAGAAAGGGCTTCTGGAGGACATCTTGTTTAACCCTTAGAAACCATGGACCAGGTTAGGTCAAATTGCAGAGTAGTTAGGGCTGGCAGGGACCTCTGGAGATCATCTAGTCCAAGATTCCTGTTCAATAAGAACCACAGGTTGCCCAGGGACTTATCCTGTCAGATTTTGAATCTCTCTAAGCACAGAGATCCCACAGCCTCTCTGGGCACTGGTCTTGATGCTGCAACAGCCTCATGGGGAAGATTTTTTCCTAATATCCGAGTGGAATTTTCCTTGCTGCAACATGTGACTTTTGCCTCTATCCTCTCTTTGACAAGTACAGGAGTGTCTGTGTGTGTATATATACACATACACACAGATGCATCATTTCTTAAGCTTCTTCCTCTGTGCATTCCTCTAGCTGCCATTCAACAGACAACAAACTAAACGGAGCCATGGTCTGACCCAACAGAACTATCCTTATTTCTAGTAAACTCTGCACGCCTGTGGAAAGAATCTGATATTTTCCCCTTCCTTCTGCCATTGCACAGCTCCAGTTGCTTTATATTACTTAGACACGCACCCCTGTCATGGCTTGGGATGCAAAATATTTTTCCTCTTTAAACATGACTGTTACAAAATACAAATTGGAGCAAGAACTGTAGTTATAAAAAACCTTTCTCATCCAGTCCCATTGACGCTGGTTGCCTTTTAGAAAATACATAGAAAATACATAGAACATAAAGCATATGTTTGCAGCTAACACAGAGACAAGGCATTCTCAAGGACTTTAGCTGGTTTAGGCTAATGCTATGGTCATTATAGGTTTCAAGAAATTCCAGATGGAGCAGAACTAGGATAAAACAATGAAATCTCCTTTGCTGTGAATTTTGTATCATTTTTCAGCAAGATCACAACACTATCTATAAATATCCTGTGTTTCTGTATAGTCATCATAGATCAACTCCTTCCTAATGGGAAAGAGCTAGTGCAAAATGCTGTGGGATACACCACTTTGGAAGTTGTGCAAGCCTTCATTTATAGGACTCAGCATCCTAAAAAGAATGAAACTCCATGAGGTCCCAGATAGAGGCAAAAATGAGGAAGCTGTCTGAGTGCTGGGCAATCCTTTTGCTGGGAAAGCCATTTCGGATTTCATACCTTTGCTGTCTGCTAAAACAGTTCATGTAATCTAGCCTGTGAATGGAAGATTAGGGAGAAATACATGTCCAGAGCTTTCAGGCACGCAGGTCATTTCTGATAAAGTATACAGGAGATTAAAACATCTTTACCTGGCTAATTCTCTCCCTCGTGAATGTTAGAGCTCTTTTCATTCATGCTTTTCTTATTTTATAAAATGAGAGCATTTATTCATTCAGAACTGTAACCCCTTACCATTAACTTGCAGCACAAAAAGGAGGTACCTTTGCATTTGCCTTTGGGAAACAGTGCGGGTACTAATCTAAGACAGAATTTAAATTGCCCTTGTTAACCAGGATATTTTTTTTGGTGAAATACCTTTACATATCCTGCCCATTTGCTATATTTCTGTGGCACATCCAAGTATGTAGAAAGGAAACTCCTGTGGACAGGAGTTGTTCAAATTCTTCCTTTTCCTACACAAGAGAGATCCAGTCACACTCCCTGCCTGCCTCCCAGCCAGGGTATCTCCCACAGCTCCAGGGAAGCAGGACATCTTTCAAACCAGGATATCAAAGCTCTTCACAAACACAGTGAAGTCCTAGAGCCAGCAAAGGAGATGAGAATTTGCCAGTGTGTTTGAGAGAGAGCTAAATGTAATTTACTAAGTACTTCTGTGTTTCTATGAAGTTAACCATGTTTTACTGGTGGGCAAATTGGGCAGCAATATGAAACATATGGGCAGCTGTGGGGAAGATAGGAGGTTGCAAGTGAGTCAGGATAAAAGCTCAGTAGTTGATTTTGCTTGGGCCTGAGCCTGAACCGTTTAATACTTATCTACATAATTTGAACAACAGCAGAGAATCTGCAGATCATCAACGCTTCACGGTACGTTTCCTCGTACGCCTGCTTCTCAAGAGCAGATGACAGTTCTCAGGCAAATCTGCTAATTTGGAGAGATAAAACGGTTTTGTCTGTTTTGTGGTGAGACACACCTGAGAAGCCAAGAGAGCTGTTTGAGGAGGAAGCACAAAAAAGAAAAGGTCTGGGTACTTACAGCTGCGCTTTCAATGCTGGAAAACAAATCATCCTTCCCCCACCGACCCCAGTATAATTACACACTCTAGTGTGTAAAGCCATCAGGACGTTATTGGCTCGCTGTTACGGAAAAGCCTGGATTGTGTTTCCTTGAAGAGGTGTAAAGAGAATGGAGGTTGTAGTTTATATTTGGGGAATAAAGAGATGAATGAGTAAATGATGAAGATTTCACATCAATATTCCTTTTTCAAAGAGACATCATCCCTGGTTAGTCATGAGCCAGCAGCTCTGCCCTTTGCTAGCTGAGGTTCCCGAGAGCAGATCTCAGCACTTCCCCAACTCTGCTCCAGTTGGGGAGAACAGAGAGGGAGAGGTTCTGGTCCAGCCGGCTCCTCCCGGCTCCCTGGCACTGCCACTCTGGGCTGCCAGCTCAGTGCCCGGCAGCCTGCACAGCTCGCTCCAAAGGGCAAAGACAGATACCCCCTGAGCAGAACAGCTTTATGGTCTGCGAGCCAACCCTTGCAGCTGGCAGGGGTGGGATGCCAACGTGCACAATCAGTTTGGGCCTGGAGCTGAGCCAAGCAGAACCCGGCCTAGCCAGAGATAGGACCTATTTTGCTTTGCCATTTTGTGCTTGGTAGCTCTTCAGTAGAACATCTCCAAAGAAAAGGAGCAGCTGAAAGGCAGGCACCCAACAACAACAAAAAACCTGATTTGGATTCCACTGGGACTGAAGGTCCTATTCAAGTTCAACAAAACCTCAAAGCAGAGATTCAAGATCAGTTCCTGAGGGGAAGCAGAAGAGAGACAACCATGGTCCAGACTGGTTTTGGGTTAAGTTCAGCTCCCTGAAAAACTGCTTGTTCAATGCAGGAGCAAGACAGAAATA
Source organism: Nothura maculosa (assembly GCA_032353885.1). NCBI lineage: Eukaryota > Metazoa > Chordata > Aves > Tinamiformes > Tinamidae > Nothura > Nothura maculosa. Next base: position 2,282,855 of record JAUBOD010000525.1, read on the forward strand.
CCAAGGAAGTTTGGGAGGATGGCTGAGTTGTGAATGTACCTGAGGATGAAGATTAGCAGAGGAATTGGCTCAGCACAATGTGATTCTGCCTCACTGGGAGCAATGAAGATTGAATTGCTCTCAAAACACAGGAGAAATAATGGCAGGATAGAGGAAGGCCAGCAGAAACAAAGTAGGCTAGCCTGGGTCTGGTGGAAAAAACAATACAAGATCAAATTAAGGCAGGAAAAGCTGTTTTCAAGGGAAGGCTTCAGGTGTCTGCTACTCTCTGCCTTCTGTGTGGAGGGAAAATAACCAACTGCCAGACAGAAGGAGCTGTAACAATTTATTCACTAAAACTTTCTCTCTAGAGCTGCCTCGAGTCCACTCCTTCTTTATGACAGGGCTTGCACTTAAAAACCTCCTCAGCATAAAGATGTGTGAAGATTTTGCAGTTCATAGGGACATTATGTTTTGTCGGAGTCCATGTGTTACGTTTAAACCAAGGAACTGCACATATTAGATACCGACCATATGGTCAAGACTTCAGTAGGACAATTATATTTATATACATATGAGTAGAAACATGATCCTCCCTACAAAAGGGGAGGATTGGTGTTTTTGCCTGGAGTCAGGGGGGCTGATGAGCTGTCCAGGCTCTCTTCATCACCTCGGTCAGTGCAGATGAGTTTTGACCTGCTGTTCCACAGCCTAATCTCAAGGAGACTTCCTCTGAGTAATCATCGGCCAGATGGATTCATATCATATGCTATTCTTAGCAGGCCAAACTCATTTCTAGGTGTTAATGAGAAACTGGATTTGAAACAGGTACTCAGCATAAACAGACAAGGCTCTTGAAATGCCCTAAGACTGCAGTTTCAGCAGACCGCATCCAGCAAAAGCACAAACTTGAGTTTCAAGTGGTTTAACAGGTCAAAGCAGAGAAACAAAGCGATATATTCATGTTTGAAAGTGTGCATACACCTGCGTATACATCCACACAGCTGCATAATCACAAAACCACTTCCACAATTTAAAAGCATAATTAAGCAAAGTATGCTGACATATAAGCTATTCCTTTAACTTACGGAGCACCTCTGAAATCTTACCTCACTTTCATTCTGAAAATGAAATTGAGAGATCCCTAAGACAACACTTTATTATCAGAATGTAAAAAAAAAAAAATAGAAAAAGCCCTCATGTCATTTTAACAGCCACTCTATGTGTGTATGTATAAGCTGTGCTCTAGAATGTGCTGCTCTACTGGTATCAAAATACATATTGCTTTACTTGTAGAACTGCAAACCAAAATATCTTGCAGCCAGCTGCCCAAATATTAGGTGCTTGTGGGCCTTAGAGCACTGGTGCCCTATAAATTTAAGAGTATTTATTAGGTGAATACAGAACTGGAAGTTTCATGGCAGGGGAAAGTAAGGATGATAATGAGGTAAACACATGTTGCAAAGAACGTACCAACTAATGGCATGCTCTGCACAGGAAACAGCAGCCTTAAACAACTGCGTCTTGAACACGGATGCAAGCTCTGCACACTGCTTGCAAGAGGGTATACTTGTTAACAACAACTCTCTGGGCCTTCTGCTTTCTGACAGTGCTGTAAACTCGGTTCAGCAAGGAGGCAAGCAAATAGCTTGATCTGAAAGCTCTTTTCCACTCCAAAAAGTGCCTTGTTACATGCATGAATATTGCTTCAGTTTTCTTTAGCTAAGTAAGAGGAGACAGTTTTGGGGGCACCATGCCCTGAATTACATCAAGGATTCCTTTCCTGAAAATGGAAAAGACATAGGATGCATCAGGAGCTCCATCTGGAGGTTATTTCCTCCAATCTGTGGTTTTGAAAGTAGAAAGGAAATGCTATGGTGCCTGGGTCAAAAATCACCAGGCCCTGAGGGATCCTGAAAAATGACCACATGCACCAGAAGAAGTGGCCAATGGGCCTTTGGGTTAGAAGGTGTGTGTTGTGCTAAGCATCACTTGGAGCAGAGCAGAAACGCAGGCACCCATGAGCAGGACTGTGCTGCTGGACCCCAATAGCTCATGGGTGTGCACAGCAGCAAGGCCATGATCATCATCATGTACAGTGGAGGGAGAGGTGGGAAGGAGGGCACAGGAAAGCTGGTGCTGCTGATAGCTCAGGGGCCTGGCCTCCCCACCCAGAGAAACAGAAAAGGCTGCTGCAGGGATGGCTGCTCCTTAGGAGAGCCAGGCAAATCCTGCATCACAACGAACATGCTGGCAGAGGGGTTCAGGAGCCA
>JAUBOD010000525.1:2332975-2344670 GCA_032353885.1 Nothura maculosa
ACATGTGGCTTTAGTGATGGAAACCAGCTGATACAATCAAAACCAGAAAGCTTTGCTAGATGTAGAAGACAAATGTATCTCCTCAGCGACTTTGTCTGGGACACTGTCACTTGGTTTGGTGCCATTTTTGGACTCAGGAAACAGAGAGGACTGCATTGTGGAATCTGAAGAGCCCATGGATGTGGCAAGAGTTTTGCCGTGACAAAGGCCAGCTTTCCAAAGGTGCCTTAAAGTGAGACAAAACAGTGCATCAGAAGGAATGGGTGACCATGAGGACATACAGTCACTTCCCATTTATTCCTTCCTTCATTCTTAACCTCCTTTTTCTGATCTTGAAAGACCTCTTTCACTCCCAGCATATTTGCCATATGGACATAAGAGTTGCAGCAGGAGAGGGCTATGTCACTTCCCTTTGCTTCTCCAGCAGAAAGTTTTTATATGGCAGTGAAATACTCTGGTGAGCCTCTGGCTAGTGAACAGCTGCCTTGTATTGTTTAAATGGGAAAAAAACGTTTTTTTGCCAAATGAAAGAACATACCTCCTGTTATTTCACACACCACAGCCCCCTAGAAAAAAAATGCCAATAGCTTTGACAAGAAGGCCTGCATGGGTGGGTCTAGAAGCATTTCACAGAAGCCAGATTAATATGTGGACTGCTGCCCAAGCAAGGAATAACTGGCAGAAGCAAGCACGGGAGGATGCAGTTCATTTCAGCACAGGATGGACATCAGTTACTGACACAAACCATTAGCTGAGCTGTTTGTTAGAGCAACTTAATTGCATTTTCAGAAGGAATGGGGAAAAATAATCAATATCTTTAGTTCATTTAGAAATGATAAATAACCACGGGTCTCTCTGCTGTCTCATTTATAGCACAGTTCTGGGCTGGGAGAGTAAAAGGTGCTGCTGGATTGCTTAGCTAGCAGAAACAGCCACTAAGGCATGAACTCTTTTCTTATTTCCAGGAAGTAGGAAGAGTTTCTAGTTCCCATGGATAAAGCACTAGGTGGTTGCAATATAACTCTTTGACCTTAGCCTTTATATCCATCATTTCTCCATGCTGCCCACTGCTTTTTCTGCTAAGGCCATTTTAGCCCAGCAGACCTGCAAAGATGACTTCCCCAGTCCATGGCCACAGAAATTATTTCCTTCATTCTCTGCATTTAAAGGAAGGCTCTGAATTAGAAATTCCAATACAAGGGCTGCAGAGGCAATAGGTAAAAAATGTCTTCTCTTGAGCACAATATTTGCCTTAAAGCTTGGATCATCATTGTGCACAGGAACTTCCTGAGACACCACGGTCAGTAAGAGAGGACTGGAAAGAACCAGACTGGGCCTAGTCCCAATATCAGACACCTCAGTGCAGAGACTAACCGTGAATTTTGCCTGGAAGAGATTGTAAAGCATTCATTCTGTATACCCTCCCACTGCACCAGCCACCGTACAGAAACATGATCTCATGGATAAAGCATGGAGTATTTTATTTCACCATGCTGAATTTTGTCATTTGCTGCAAGAGGCTTTTACTGGAGTTTCCCATGATTCTGTGTTAGCTCTTCAAAAATCAGAAGCTATTAATCATGTTATTAATATGGAAATATTAACTGTGTTTTATAAGGCCCATTAAGTTTCTGAGTCTGTTTTATCTCATTGCAAATACAAGTAGAAAAAGATGCCCTTAAAAAAAAATAAAGCAACCTGAAGATCTAGATGGTAGGCTTTTAAGATACACTATAAATATTGCAGAATTATGATGAGCCCACAGGATTTTTCAAGAAAGTGTATTTAAAATACAACCACTCCGAGAACAGGACCATAACTTAGTCTTGTGTTTGGAGAAATATACTGTAACTGCTTAACAAATTATAAAAATAATAGTAACAATTAATAATATATGAAAGCTGAAATAAAATGAATCACTGCATTAAAGAAAGCAATAAAAACCTTTTCCTTCTTTTGTTTCCTGTCAAGGAACCTGTATTGACAACCACATGTAATATAACAATGTATGATGGAAAAATGCTGTTAGAGAGCCTTGAGTACACAGATTACCTACCTTGTGTTGGGAATTTGGCACATGGTACAACTGCCTTATAGGTCCCTTATAACTGTATCTTATGCAGCCTACTGAGCTATGAAGGAGCTGCCATTTGCACAGCAGGGAGGACTTGAGTTTGCAACATGATGAGAGTGTTTCAGGCTCTGGGAGTGTCGAAACAGGTTTGGGGGAACCTTGTGACACCCAGGGTTGGCCAGTCGTGGAACAGACCGACTCCTAAGCATCACACCTTCACAGATAATCAGAGAAATGATTTCCCAACAGTTTCACTTTGAAAATGAATGGTGAATTTACCAGCTGCTGCAGGTGGTAAACTTTTAAAATTTGGCTCATTCAAGAGACTCTGAAAGGACAGCTGGCTTCTCCAGGTGTTGTCCATAATCAAGCACATCTCTTGTTGGGTGGATAAGCAAACATTATCCTATGTATTTGTTTTACGGTACAGAGTGAATATATCACTTGCATATGAGCCTACAGCGCACAGCAGAGTACATGCATAATATAGATCATTCCTCTGCCCCAGGCTTTGCATGATCTCTCAGCTCTGATCCCAAAGAAAGTCACACGTAATGTAGGAGCTAAGCAGAGAAGGCATCTATACACTTTGCCAGGAAAGTCAGAAAGTCTGCCCAAGGCACACCTGAAGGCTAAAAAATGCAAAGAGATTTGGGAACATTGGACATATGGTAGCATTACCCTTTACACTTTTGGCATTATTTTAGAGACATATTTCTGCTGGATTATTTACTCTGAAACAAACCGTTCACTACATTGGGGGTTGATTTTCAGTTCCTTTTTTTTTTTTTTATTTTCAGCTCCTTTTTGCTGTCTTGGGAATATAAAGGAGCCATCAAATAATAATAAATTTCATTTTTGACTACATGAAGTCTTCTTTACATTGCCAAAGCAAAGAAAATTGGCTTGAGCATAACATGAGTCTTAAGTCCCAATTGAAAATTGTTGTTCTTTTAAATTGTGTCATCTTCTATGCCTGTTCTCTGAGTATGAGATCCTGAGAGTTGGCTCCATCCTCCTTCATCCTTAGTGCACATGGCAGGCTGCTGTAAACATGTGATAAATAAGAACAGCACTATGGGTTACAGCTTGGGCTTTGAATTGATTTGAAGGGACAGTGGGCACAATGCCCAGCTCAGGGTTCCTTATCCTTCAAGCAGACAGGATTTTTAATAAGAAATTACTGAAACAACAGTATTGGAGAAGCTTTCTAAGCTGACCAATGATGCAGTGAGATTTTCTTACTTCACCTCTCTTGTTTCTTGATTAAAAATGTATTATTTTCCTGTTAGAAAATTCATTTTCATTACCTAATACTTCCCTCATTCCCTCAGTTCAGCCCTTATGCTACGTTTCACTCATATGGGAAAAAAAATCTTTAAGGATTTCCACTCTTTTCCCATAACAGCTAAATGGAAAGCTCTTTTGCCTCAGTTTTCAATAGCATTTGCATACTGATGCCATTTAAGCCCCAATTTCATCCCTTTTTAATAGAAATAGCAAATCTTTCATATATTGGCCAAGGTCCATCTGGGCCAACCTCTGTACAGACGCAGAATGAAGGGGGAGTTATTGCTCACAGGTATAAAAAATCTGTGTTTAAACAATGTGACACAACACACAGGAGGGGAGACAGTGAAGCAGGTGTGGTCAGGGTGGTTCAGCGTTAGCAGGGAAGAGAGTATCCGAATTTTTTCCCTCTGAGATGAATCCTGGAATGGAAATGACCTCTAACAGACAGGCCTGCAACAAAATCAGATCCATTTAAAAGTCAGTTGCATTTAAAATAGCAACACCCTCAAAGAATGCATCTCTCTTTAACCACTATTGCTATTCGTACCCCAGTCTCAGTTACTCACACTTTTATGCAGTCTCTTTATCAGATCTTTACTACACCCAAAAAACAGTAAGGGGAAAAAATTCTAGGTCGTTTCCATAGCTATATCTCTTTTCCCATAATCTGAATGACAGTCTGACACTAAACTTTCTATTGTCATCTGTTCCTGAGAAGGGATAAAGGAAGAAAAATCTAGCGAAGCTTCCAAATTGCAAATGTAATGATATCCACAGAGCAGAAAGCAATATCTACCTGTAATGCACACAGGTTGAAATAGAAGATGTAGAGGAGGAGAAATAGAAAGGAGAATGTGACACATACATGCAAAGATGCTTCTGACGTCTATACCTCAACTGTCCTTTGACATTGTTTGCTCAAAAACTCAATTTACTTGTTTGTGAAGGGGAAAAAAAAGCAACAGCCAGAACCAGAACGAACTGGTAGATGGAGAAGGATTTTCTTTGTCCGCTTTCCACTCTCTTTGTGTTTTTTGAAAAGCAGGTCTGTTTTGCACAGCTGGGCACTCTTGCAGACATCTAATGACACATAATGTCTAATGACAGGTAGCAGTTGGCATCTTTTAATGTTATCAGAGTGCTGATATTATTCATTTTGGCAGTTCTTGAATCTTATTCCCATTACAGTTACACAGCACAGTCAGATCCTTGCTCTCCAAATCCCAAGGTTACCAAGAACAGAGCCTGTCTCAGCTTGTGCAGCCAGATTATGCATCATTTTTCCCATCTCTCTGGTTGCAGGATACATTTGCCCAGGCCTGAAGGGAATATGATCAATACAGTGGAATTTGTAGAGCACATAAGTTTCCTTTTCAGTTATTTGCAGCGTTTTGTTGGCTCTTGCTGTAAAAACTGAATCAGAAACCATTTCCTTCATTTCCTTTCTGCTAATTTTGCCTTACTCTGTTTGCTTTCCTGCTTCCTAAGAGCTTTTGTAGCCAAGCATTACAAAAATGTTTGACTCATAAAGTGCATTTGTAGACAAGAAGTTGACGAGATAGAGGATAATTAATGCAACCAGTAGAGACACTAAAACAGGCTGGTTTTGCCAGATTGACTTATGGCAGAAATGTTAATTGGCTTAGTTGCAGTTTTTTTTCTTTTCTTTTTCTTTCCTGAATTTGTTTGCTTGTTTTAACATTTCTTTTTGCATCTGTTTTCACTAAAATGCTTGATCCTGATAACTTGCTATGGAAGAGTTGTTCCCACCTATGATGAGAGTATTAGTTCTGCAGCCCAGCTTTGAAAGGCTTTGGAAAGAGAAGACGGGAGGAATTTGGCTGAAGTGCTTAAAATCAGTGCCCTTAATATGAGAAAAGGCTTGCGGAGTCCAGCTGGCAGTATTTAAAGGTTGCAGTAGTTCTTAGGGGGATACAAGAGCAACAGAAAGCTTTCAGTGAGACCTGTAAAGGAATGGGCAGGATACCCCAGAGCAGGGAAAGTAAACAGATTTTTAATACAAAGGGATAAGCAGCTGCCGAGCGAAGTTACTGGAATGTCCAGGAGCTTCAGCATCATGGAGCTGAAATCATAGCTGCTCAACCTCTCCGCCTCTTCTCATCTGAGGGTCTTAAAGCGTGTTGAAGTTAGGCTTTTAGGCCAAAGAAGCTTAACTCTTCCTGCACCCCTCAAAAGAACAGTAGCATTCGCTGCTTGACTGCCCTGATGAGAAAACGGTCGTGAGCTGAATATAGTGTTAGGTATCATACAGCTTAATGTCAGAAAAACAACAGATATTTCTGAGAGCTTATTAGCAGGAGGTGCCAGCCAGGTCTCTGCTCACTGGCGATCTGAATATATAGCCTTACTGCTTTAAAAACACTGGACGATGTTTTGAATGGTGACGCCAACATCAGAGCAGAAACACAGAGATATGTTCAGCTTTTAAGAAGGGAGGCTAAGATGACAGTTCATTAACTAGGCATCCTACCTCTTTAGGGTGTCTTAAGAGTGAATAAAGGCTGTGGCACAAAGTAAATCAATTCTCTGTCCTGTACCTGGCTCCATGAAGACTGTAATGAAGCACTGTAAACAATCTGGATACATCTCCCAGTGTGGATGCCCTCTTGTACTGTGACCTGTCCTGCGGTGGCCCTGAGGGTAAAGGGTGAGCACTGCTTAGTCAGCTTCTCCTACTGACATCACCACTTTATTTCTTCTTTGAAGATTTTTCTATCCTGCTTTGTGAGATTCAAGGATATTTTCATCCCTTTTCATTGTGTTGCACAAAGAAAATTTGCTTTTTTCTTGTAGCTACGTGGGCAGGGTGAATGAAGCTAACTACACAGTTTACCAATAAAAACAGTCTCTTTGTGGACTTTGTGGCTTATTTTAGCTTTGGAACTACTCTGAACCAATCTAACAAAAGCCATTATAATCTGTATCTCTGTTGGGAAGATTTTTTGGTGTAATTACATCTTCATGCCCATACTGGTCATCCTCTTTTAATGTACATGCAAGATTCACAAGTGTGGACTGACAGCTTCTTCAAGCCCCAAATAAAGAACTGAAATGCATTTTTCCTAGAGTTTAGTTAGGTGGAAAATAATACCCTTCTCTAGCATGGCATGACGCCTATGTTACAGGATCTATAAAAGCCAGGATTTAGGGTTTCTTTCTGCCTGAGTGTTTCAAATCTGGGTGCAGAATATAGAGAAATTTGTTCTACAGCTCTCACAATGACTGTGATGTTACATACAGTATTAATAGTTTTGAATGCACTATTGCAGAAAAGGACAATTCACAGGAGGTTTTGCTTCCTCACTGGAACCTGTATCATGACAAATACACTGCTAGCCAAGAAAGCTATTGTAACACTTGCTATGGTTGATTTGTGACCTTAAGGCAATAATTTAGTGAGGAATGTAGGTCACAAATCCTGATACACTCCATTCAGGAAATTATTTGGTTAAGATTTCATAGTGGTATAAAAGTTTGCTGAAAATGTGCAAATATGGATCTTCAGGCTACCTCAGCTTCAGAGACCATGAAAGTTGTCACATCTCATGCATTTGGGTCCTTCTCCTGTCACTGATCTTTAGGATTAAGTAGGCTCCCTTCCCCAAGTAACAGTCTCCTCACAGTCATCCTACCTCCTTGCCTCTGGATACCCTTAGCTGGGAGGGAGGTATCACAAAAAAAAAGTGTGCAGGAAGGACAGGAGGCATCAATGACTATCCACAGCTGAACATGACCCTGCTGCCTACACAGGGGAGGTGACTTCTACTTTTGGAGGTTCCCCTCAGCGTAGATACAGAGCAGCAAGTGGAACAGATAGTCCAGTCTTGGCCAAACTTTGGCTATTAGATCCCAACAGGAGTAACCTACAGGAAAATGTAGGTGCCAGGACCTAAGTAAGCTCAAGGGTCACTAAACTCAGAAGTCACAGGACTCAGAGCAGGGCGCTGAACTGTTTTTTTTTTCAATTTAGGGGAGATGATATGCCATGTACATAGGTGAAAATTGTTTACTGAAGTCAAGGCAAGTGCAATCTAACAACCTAATCTCTAAGGATGGAACTTTGGCTCCAAAATAAGTTTATTTTACAATATATAGATTTTTTCTTTAACTTCCGGAGTGATTTTTTCAGACTTTCTGCTGTACTGCTGTGAGCTCAGTGGAGCCATGTAGTGCAGTACAGGAGAGCCAGAAAGGATTAATGGACAGTAAAGTGATTCAACCCTAAGGCCTAAGAAATTCTTATCTAGTGCCAGTTTTCTAGTTGAGAAGTACTTTGACTTAGTGGAATTACCCCCTGATTCATACCACTGTAAGTAAAAGGACAATCAGTCCTGGGAATAGACCAAACCGGTGCTGGTTTTCAATTTGACTTAGCTCGTTGCTCACATTTGAATTTTGCAATAACAAGGATGACTTGGATTCTATTTTATCTCAAATCCCAGAATGTAGCTCTGTGGAAATTTGGGTTGGATTTGCAGTCTGTCTTTGTCAGGCATAACCATCTAATTTCACCATCCATACTGAAGAAAGAATAAAGACTGAACAGTCAATGTCACCGAGGAAAGCACACAAAATATGAAGAATGTGTTAGGTTTAATATGAGCCATGCACATTGGAACAATTAAATGTTTACAACCTTAGCTTGTTGTGTTAATAACTCAAGAGGGGAGACATCATTTTTAATGTCATTTCTGCCCTGATAATGTTTCTTTATGAAGTCTGAGGCATACAGAGATACTGTAAGGTTTCATTCCTGTTGATGGGGTCTTTGCTGTGAGCGTTGTTATTCTGATCAGCTTTGACATCAAATAAAATAGCACTTATTCTCCAAGTAATCCAAGAGGCTCTTCAGAATTCATGAGGTTTAAGTCCAAATAATTACATTTATTGATCTTCTCTGTGTGAAGAAAATTTCCAATCTATTGCAGACTTGTTTGGTGTTAGACCTCAAATTAGGCTATGTCAGGAATTTCTCTTTTTCTGTCTCTTTCTTTGATGCTTTTGTTAGGCCTGAGATTGTTCACTTGTTATTAAAGGCTGTCAAAACTGCTGTAGCTGAGATGTTTGGTGCTGTAAGCAATCTCCGCAAAAGGTGGTCCCGGCAGTGGCCCAAGGGGCTGGAGGAAGGGAGTTCAGATCCTGCTGTTCAAAACCCTGATACTCAGCTGACTGCCCTGCTACTAACTTAGTATAGGAGACTGGGTGCTCATGTCTCTGGCGAATGAAGTGGGGGCAGTGCATCCTTCTGTATAATGATGTTAAAATAGAAGCACTCTCACACATGAACCTGCTCAGATATTGCTTTGATGAAAAGGTTCATGTTGCTGCTGTAGCTAAAGCATAGTTAGCACCATGACCTGGATATGGGGAAGAACCTCCATCCATGCTACATCTCAGTCTAAATAAATTCCCAGGAGTACCAAATCTTAATGGATCTTTGCTGACATGGACCTTCTTTAAACCACAAGTGGAGAAATGTGTTCTCAGGTATTTCTTGTTCTCCTTTATTCTCATTTTTTAAAGGATCACACAACCACAGTGATGGACAAGACTCAATATTTTAAAATGAGATGTTGCAGATTAGGCTCTGGTGTGCAGGCAGAGCTTCAGGCGTACATGTTCCAAGGAGGAGGTGAGGTGAGGCATTGATAAACTCATTTGGGTGCAATCATACCAAGTATTAAAACTTATTTTTGGAGTCAGCAACAAGAAACTATCCCAGCACTTACTTGCTGCCTGCCCAACTCTAGCTGTATTTAACTTGAGCAAATAAATTCATTCTATAGTTGTGGGACAGAGATGGCTGCCACAGGAGACAATGCCACTTGTGTATTGTTCCGAAGCATTATGGTGGCATGCACAACCTGCTCATGAAACTACCCACACGTAAGTAACCACAACACCTAACTTGTTATTTGCACACATTAAAATCAGTAGATGTATTTTTTTCTGGGGGAATAGAACAATTGGATTGACATTGTCGAGGAAGTTGTTTCTTATGACAGTTTTGAGTACTGTATGTATGTGATAAATTTTCTGCAGATGAACCAGATTTGCTTTTCTCAGAGGGAAATGTGGCTAGATGGCAGGTACTAGGAGTTGTTTCTTAGATCTTCTGCTATGGGGGTTGTTGCTATTGCCTGATGAATGGACTGGCATGGATAAGGAAACATGTTGTAAATGCATGCAGTGGTCCTCTGTAAAGCTCAGGACCTGGAGTCGGTCTGGAGATTTCACTCTTTAGACATAAAAATTCCTACTTCTGAAGGTAGGTCAACAAGCACCTGAGAGAGCAAAACATGTAGTATAAGCTCTGCTTCTAGCCTGGAAATCATCCAGCTGCTTTAAAAAAGGTATACCTAACATTTTTTTTTTTTTAATCTCAGTAGCTAAGAATCAAAGTCAGTGCATAAAAACACTGTAACAAAAATCACACATCTGTATTCATATATATTAGATTTCATCAAGTGTTTGATGTTTGCTGGAGAAAGCACGAGCTTTAAAGCTTGCTACTCATTGTCTCCCTTGCCTCTCTTTTCCACATGAAGTCTCTGTCACTTGACATCTTAGGAAGGGATCCTGGCAGCTGCTCCCTGAGCTGGGCTCACCTGAACAGAACTGGCCATGGAAAGGCCTTTCCTGTGCTCTGCGCCATGTGGCTTCCCAGCTCCGCCAGGTTGGTACAGGACTCGCTGTGCCTTGCAAGTGATTAAGCAAGCAGGAAAGGGATGTTTGTGCTCCAGGCTTCCTTTGAGACTGGAAAGTGCTGGCAAGAGTTTAATAAATTATGCCATTGCCCAAATATGCCTTTAAATTTAGATCTCAATTTAATAAGGCAGTCATCATATATTCTTACAGGGCACATGCATTATTAAAAAAACGTTTTTAAAGGATTAATGCACTCTGGAGCCCTACTGACACAAATCCCTGTCATTTCCAGAGCCAAAAGCCAAAACAGACCAGCTTATTCTAAGAAATCATTTTCATCTGTGTGTTTATCTGTAAATCTGGCAGTGGGAAAAATGCTAGATTGACAATCTTTTGTTTATCTACAGGAGTCCTTTGTTTATCTAGTAAACAAGAACAACACAAACAGACATAATGCTGTCTTTTCCCATGCCTAGTCAATTCTTTCTGTTTTGCATAGAGTTACTATGCTTGTGCAGAGGATCTCAAAGATTTTGACAGATTTATTCTTCTCTGTTCTTTGACAGTGCTGTTTGTTTACCAGTCCCTTCAATGTCTCCGGCAACAATTTGTAAATTCTGAAGTTTATCTGTCTTTTGCAAAGTATTTGCATATCTGCAGGTGTTGACAGCTAGAGGGCTCTTGCAGAGGAAGCTGCTCTGAAATTTTAAGTGTCAGATAGCTGTGCCACCGGGAGTGAGTGGGTTCTCTCCTCCATCACTTTGCACTGAGCTCCCAGTGGCTGCCCTCACTGTCACAATGACTGTGAAGTTACCGGACAGCTACAGATTTTGTTGTTGCTTTACCTTGAGCAGGCAGCCTTTTAAGTGGAACAAGGTTTTTAGCATCCTGAGTTTGCAGAAGGGAGGACTGATGTCAGCAGTGCTGGAGGTAGGCTTTCATCTTGAACCACATATCCTACCAGAACAGGAGTGAGAGGTTTGTGTAGGATCCTAAACATCAACTTTTGTTGACTTCCGACACACTTTTCTGACACACTTGCTTAGTCAAAAATATCTTACTTGGCTACTCAGAGTCAGCAAGAAACTGGCTACCATTTCTTGCTATGCCTGAGCACTTGTTGTATGGCCTTGGTTTGCTGCTGTCCTTCTGCTGTGGGTGTCAAGGAGCATCAGGGCTCCCTTCCCACCTGCACTCTGTCCCAGTGCTCTCTGCCTTGCTCTACTATTTCCTAGGACTTATTCATTAAGCAGCGAATGTGACAGGAGTGACAGGAGGTTAATAGTTTCACACCAGCTTATGCCTCAGGCTGGGGAGCAGAAGGTAGGTCATAGGAAACAAGGCAGGAGCCTCAAGCACAAATCACAACTAATTAGAGAAAGGAGAAAGGGAAGGAGAGCCAGGCTACCTCTGTGATCTCACCCCCACAAAGAGGGGCAATGATGGGATGGGGAATAACGCGGCCTTGCTGAGGTTGCATGACAGCAGCCTGCTGGGTCCTTCCCCCACCGGTGTGCTCACCTGGGCTGACCCCTTGTTGGGAGGCACGGGACCAAGCTGCCATGCAAGCCCCTGGCAGCACAACTGGAGAGCTTGGGGCTGTGGATATCTGTATCTTGGACCAGCCTCTTGCTCCGAGGTTCAGCACTGCTCCCGTTC
>JAUBOD010000525.1:2390717-2403961 GCA_032353885.1 Nothura maculosa
CTTACTTCACCCACAGAGATTAATAGGGCTAGAGAAGGGCAGTGTTTGCTAGTGGTGATGGAAGCAAAGACAATCCTGGAGTATTTCTAAGACCATTTTTTGTACTCCCTCAAGTCTAACTTGGTGAGGAGAGACTTCAGGGAATGGTGAATTATGCAATAAGCTGGGGAAAGCAAGGGGCATTCTCTGATGCCTAATTCAGCTGGTCTGAGCTACTCTATTGACTTTCCTGTCGTTCATCATCACCTGTGTAGACAGTTCAAGCATTCCTATATTATCATCCTAAAATAAGGGGACATCACACTCCTTTTCCTGAAGATTTATGCAGCTGAGCTGAGCTGAGTGTGAACATTTGGATCTTCCTCTGGTTGCACAATTCTGTGATCTTTCCCTAGCAACATCACAAGGCTGGGAAATTTCAATCCAAATTTAAATACTCCAATTTCCACTGGGTGACCTTGACTGTTCTATCCAATCCTTTTCTTTTGCTAACACCTAAAACATTGCATGGTGATGTCAACCTCTTCACCCTTTCCACTTTCTTTAGGAAAGGTCTTTTGACATTCTTCAGTCTTTGTAGTACAGACCACAATATTTTTTTCTACATTTCTAAGTTGTAATTCTTATCTTGCTGCTTCCTAGAATCATATGGAGAGTACTAGAGCCACAGTGTCATGTTCTTCAGTGTGATTGTCAATGTGATTGCCGATGTTTCTTTGCTCATTACTCTGCCCAATTCAGTTGGTTAAGTGCTTCTGTTATTAAATAAACACTGCTGTTGTATCAGCCTCTGGTGAGTTGCTAGAAGCAGGACACAAACACTTGTAGCATCCTGCTCCCCCTACCCCTTATGGTAGAAGTGGGGTGTGATTAGGGGTGTATGTGCTTTTGCAATAACACATTAACACATTCTTTTTTCTTTTTTTTTTTTTTTTTGCAATCACTTTTATAATTGAAAGTTTACCTTTTTCTTCCTTAGTTTCTTTTTTTTTTTTTTCCCACTTCCAGTGGACAGCTGTTCTGTGTTCAAACTGTCTTATTTCCTAAGGGTCTATATTCTCCATATAAATGTCACTCAGCAAGAAAGACTTCTCCTGCTTATACAAGAGAGATGAAAAGGAAAATATATACTCTACATTTTCGTAGGATAAAAAAAAAGATACACTTCTATAATTTCTGAAAAATGATGTGCTTCTATAATCTCTGAATTTGAGATGTAGCCAGAGAAAATTTGCAGACCCAAAACTTACAGCTTTTTCTTCCTTTCTGTGGTTTCTACACCCAGTTTACATAGGTTTAACTAATTGAGGCTAGCTCTTTTTCACTTGCATATGTGAAATATTCTTGGCCTCACCAAGCAGTGCTTGACTTCTTCTTTCTAAGTTAATTTTCTAGGCATAGAGAATTGGCCTCAATCTCTTCAAACTGAACCTGCATCCAAGAATTTAACTCAAACTCTTGCACATCATTGCAAGTAAAAAAACAAGCTGCCTCTGGAATTTAGTGGACAGTTCCAGAGCTAATGTGTGGTACAGCTTGTTGAATAATGAGAAAACTTGCACGAATCTGTCATCCTGAATGAAATTCATGGCTATTTGTGGAAGAAATGTAACTCATTATTCACTAATATTCCAATGGCTGATGGATATTTATGAAAATGCTTTCAAATTGTAAATGAGTTATTTGTGATTTGTCATTCACAGTCTCCTGGTTGGAGGCATATCTCACATCTCAAGTTTCAGCATTTCAGTCTAAGAGCAAAAATGATACCGTATGACTTTTCACACATCATGAGAAACTGTGAATCAAAGTGAACCATTTATAAACAATTATTTGAGAATTGTTTATCTCTGCTAACTGACAAAGATTACAAACAGAAGTTGAATTGAGCAGGTTTGGATCAATCCTGTAATTTTACATGATTATAAATCCTGTAATTTTACATGACTCCTTCTGCTCAAGTATTTGACTTTCCATTAAGATCTATAATATATATAAATATATAAAAATTTATTCTTTTTCCTGTACCACTGCAATAAAAAAACCCTTAAAAGTATAAACAGGATGTAAACAATACAGTAATGTCTTTCTCAACCTACAGACCCAG
The DNA here is from genome assembly GCA_032353885.1 of Nothura maculosa. Taxonomy (NCBI): domain Eukaryota; kingdom Metazoa; phylum Chordata; class Aves; order Tinamiformes; family Tinamidae; genus Nothura; species Nothura maculosa. Next base: position 2,392,825 of record JAUBOD010000525.1, read on the forward strand.
ACCCTAAAAAGCAGATGAATTGTCTCATTCATCTCAGCTGAGCACAGTATCTGAAACAGTGAGGATGACGATGTTGATGACAAACAGTAACATTAGTATTTCACCGTTAATTGAAGCCTGTAGAAAAGATGCGTATGGGAGATGGTCACATTTGAAAGACTTGGGAAACTTGGAGTAAGCAGCAATTTGCAAGTAGGATAAGCCTGTGCAATGAAGAGACCTTGGGAATGCTGCCTTCACTTGATTTTTCCATCTTCAATCCCTGCTTATGACTACTGAATGCCTTCCTAGTTGCTTTGACTAGTTTATGAATGATTCATCAACACAAGTACACACACAAAGCAAAATTGCTAAAATGTTTGCTTCTGTGAATTTAATTTATCTGTTTTGCTTGAGATAGAACAGAATTCAAGGTATATAGAGGAATTATTGAAGACGTGCATCTGTTTTGAGTCCTATGGAAAGGTTAATATTGAATATTACTTCTCCTGTGAGCAGCTAGCAATGACAGATGATGCAAGGAGATAGATCCCACCTAGAAGTGTTCTGAAATTGTTACTGTCCTCAGAGAGCCTTGCAGAATGGCAATACAAACTGTGCCAATTCATTCATGCATTTCCATTGCAAGGCGTTTGCATGACATCTTGCGCTCTTAACTAACTCATTGTTGTGAGGAAAGGGTAGAGCTGTCCGAGGAACGGAGGAGGACAAGAAGACCTCCTGTTAACTCCAGATTCAGCCATATCAAGCCTTGTCACCTTGGTATTTTCCTGGTGAGGAATCAGTGCTTGCAGAAGCAGTAGGAGGCTTACAATATAAAGTCTATTACTCCTCCTAGCCCAATTCTGATACTGATGCAGTGCTCCAGTAGAACTGGGAAGGAAACATCTCCTACGTCTTGTCTTCTAACTTAGGAGATGGTGTTTTGTGCTGTGGATATATCTGCCACAAGGCATCATGCAAAATGTAGGATTCTTTTTCCACACTGCCTTGCATTTGCAGTGTATGAGAACACTGTGTGGGAGAGCAGCTATGGTGACAAAGCAAAGGGCAAGATGCAGTGCCAGGTACCTGAGAATGTGAGGCATGAACCCACTCTTAGAGGGCTATGGATAGTTCATGGCTCCCTGTAGCTGTAGCAGTGGAGGTTTAATTGGTCTGTAGAGCAGTGTCTGAAAGTCTCCACTAGCAGATAAGGGCTGCAAGTTCTGTTCCTCTCTCTGATACCTAAATTTATCATCTCTTACTTTTCCATCTGTACAATAAGGTTTAGTTAGTCACCTACCTCGAGGGAAAATAGAGAAGCATCTCTGTACAACGCTACTAGGGATAGTAAGCAAAAGAACATGTATCAGGGATCATCTAATGAGGAAATCTATCAGTGTAGAGTGAAACAAAGAATATATTGAAATCAAAGATTTGGAGAATATAACATCAGTCAGAGGAAAACACTGGAAAATGCTTGATCAGAGTACAACAGAAAAGGGAAACAGTTTTTCAGGAGTCAAAATAAAGAAGTTGGTAAAAATGGTAGGATTTTTCTATCTTGAACTTCTTTGACTACAGATGAGTGACTGTTTAGCTTGCAGTTGCCAGCTCGGTTTCAGTGATGGTCACAACAGCTCTGGGTGTAGATGGAAAAGAAAAATAGAACCATCTGGAAGTAATGAGTCAATGATAATGCAAGATAACAGTAATTAATTCTTCAAAATAAAATTCTGCAGGAGGTGGGAAAGAAAGTAAGAAAGAGGAATGGGAATCCTGCCACTTGGGAAGCCCTTGAGATGACTCTGGGAATACAGAGTGGAAAAAAAAAAAACAGTTAGCTCCCGTGTGTAGGGCGACTAGGAGTGTTTACACAAAGAATTTTTTGCTGTGAAAAAAAAAGTTTGAATGCAAGATGTAGGCTCTTAAACTGCTGCCTTACCACTTTGGCACCAGTCTAGGTTGCTTATCACTATGCCCGATGTGCTGCAATAAAAGGGGTCTATGTCCCTAAGGCTATGGAGGGTGCCTACCTCAAAAGTATGGGATGACACACTTGGGAATCTCAGCTGAAGGACAGAAGGTCCCACAGACACAGTGATTAATTTGTTATGCCTACAAACTTTTTCCAATCCAAGCTGAAGGGAAATGAACATCCTGTGAGCAGAGGTCTTTGCTCCCCTGAAAATGTTCCTTTTCTCAAGGGATGGTTAACATTTGCAACATGCTTTATGTGTTTATGTTAGCTTTCTTGGACATAAATCATTCTAGTTTCCTGTTCGTTAAGACATTTCAAAATTGTGAAAATTCTAATAAGATTTTTTTAATACAATGCTTTCTGTTTACTATCTACTGACCATGCTTGGATCAGAAGTTTGCTGAATTGTATGTTACAGAAAGATTTTTAATATCTATTTGAACAGTTTGTTCTATTTTTCCATCTTACATAGCATGTGTCATTACTCAGATTCTGCACTTTTGTAAAGTTGTTGTGAAATGTCTTCAGAAGTTCCAAGTGATAGGTTCTCCTTTCCTGGAAAAGCAATGAGCAGATGCAGACAGGTAATGCTGTCATCTGGGAAACAACAGCAGGGAGGTATTCTGCTTGAGATAACGTGGTCCCTTTCCCAGAGAGTTTGAGAGAACATGCCTATTTCCCCTGGGGAACCTGTGACAGCTCTTAGCATGAGTCGCAGAGCAGAGCTGGCTGGGGGGAGCTTGAGAAAGGCTAGTCCTGGTGGTCTCTGTGGAGTTCCTTACTATGAAAAGGATTTTATTAGGCTTCAGGAGGAAAAAAAGTTTTTTAATGTAATGCACTGAAAGGTTTTGCCTAATAGGCTGCCCTATAATAACAGTCCAGTTGATATGAAGGTCCTGCTGTCTGAGGAATGGTTTGTGGTAATAACGAGAGTGTTGGTAAAGTAACATTCAGAATCAGCTTGGGTGAGGTGAGCGGAAATTGGGACTAAGTGTATAAAATTATTCCTATGTTGCAGAAGGGAAAGAGGGTCATATAAATAGCTTGTACAAATGGGCACTTTTGTGTCCAATGCAAAAGAGCTGTTTGATTTCAAGAAAGTTTTCAGTGTGTTTTTATATAGTAAAATGAACCCCTCTAAGGACACGGTATAGAGGAGGTAAGCAAATCTAGTGAAGGATAGGCTCAGATTTTTCAGGATTTTGTAGGATCGCCTCCAGAATGTTCTGATGATCTTTAGTCTTCCTCTGTGGCCTAAGGAGAGACAAGGGATTATGAATTTTCATCCTTTTTAGTGATAATTGAATTTGTCATACCTGAATATTGTTGATTCTGGAGGCTCAGAATTTATAATATTTGATCATAATCTGTGCTACAGGTGCAAGAATCTGAAGCAGTCCTTGTTTATGGTCTGCTGGTCCCTTATTGCTCTGAGGTGGCATTCTCTTCCCAGTGGAAGAGAATACTGTGCACCATACACTTATATACACTGAGGTCAAAACTTCTTTTGAGCTCAAGGCAATAATTTGAGTTCTTCTGAGCTCAAGGCAATGCTTACTCTAGATTATCAGGAAGACTTTCATAAAAGACTTTATCAACCTCAGTATGCAATCCTCTCTGATTTGGAGTAAAGGAGTCACTCTGCTGCCTGGCAGCCATAGTATTCTGTGATCTTCAATGCAGATCAACTGCTACAGAATTAAACATTGCACATTTCACAAGTTATTTATTTCTGCCCCTCTGAAATCAGGCTTCAGAAATTGCCTGCTTTTGTCTTGTAAGAGTAGCAAGAATCTGCAAGAAATAGCTTGGATGCTAGAAACAGAAGCAAATACTGTGCTTCTCTGTGCTGCATTATCCAGCAATAGGGGAGAGCTTCCTTCAAAACCAAGTAATAGGCGCAATTCATTTGCCCCTAGTACTCTTTGATGTATACTTAGACATTCACATGGGACTGGCAAAAGCGTCATAGATGTCTCAGATGCTCTTAAGGCATTTAGACACCTGGGTTGCTGGTACATCACCTGAAATCTGAGTCATTTCTACATACTTCATGCTGCATAGTGCTGACAGTCCTTAAAAATATGCCCCATTCCTTCAACAAGACTCGGTAGGAATGGGGAAATATTGGAGTGATTGTTGTCAGTGAGCTGCTTCAGGTCTAGTCAGCACCAGCATCTTCTCCATTGGCCGTTTCCTCTCATTCCCTCAATCTCTGGTGCTTATTTCCTGCTACGTTGCTGCGGCTGCAGTGGCCACAGGATGATCTGAATGTAGAAGTAGCCAAGGATGTGATGTGCTGCTTCGCAGGCATGGAACATCAGTTGTACTGCATGGTTGGCTAGTCTGGACTGATCCCTGGTGGTTGTGAGCAGTGTGTCTAATGCTACAGTGACTACATGGGCTCTGTAAGTTATTCTCAGGGTCATGCTCACTCAGCCACCAAACAACACCAAATATTTGAAGAGATTCCTTGTGGACTTCTTTGTTCTCTGCTGTTCCATGGACTGCATCCTTTCAGCCACAGCAGAGCTTACTGTTCTTATCCTGCTCTCTTGCCTTTCTCTCCCTGACAACACTCACCCTGTCTTTTCTCCCTTCTTTCCCAAGCTGTTTTAATGCCAGATAGATACCTAGAGACAGAAGATTCCTCCTTCCTTCACAAAAACAGTTGGAAAATTTGGCTCACCCCATTCAGCTTCTCACAAAATCATTAGGGCTGATAACAGCATCACTCTTATGTATATACTGCCTGTAGGTTTTGGTTCCCCACTGATGAAGTTTTCATTTAATCAAGCTCAGATTGAATGAAAGCAGTGCTATTAATTAAACAATGGCCCATCTGGTGCATTGCAAGCATCTACAGCACTAGGAGATTAATATCAATTATGTCAGAAGCTGGAGGAATGCTAAGACCTGCTTCCAAACACACTGCTTGGGTTATGTAAAAAATAAGACAGGAAGACTCTGATGCCACTGAGAGAGCTCTGGACAGGGAGTTTGGACTGCTGGATCCTGTTGCCAGCTGTGATGCTGATATCATTCTTGATTTTTTTCAGGTGAAAGTCAATAAGAATTTGCTGCATTGTTCCTAATTGTACCTGAGAAAATATTCACTGAACCTGTGTTACCAGATTCCTTCACTGTCAAATGGTATAATATTATTCATCTTTGTCCAAAACATGCTCTAGAAGCATGTTTTAGATACTTAGATAGATGTAGATAGAGAATTATCTACAAGGGGAAAAGTTGTAATGTTTTGTTTCACAGTTCATAGACTCTTAAAGTTCAGTGTGTTCCATTCCTAGGTTGAGCCCAGAAATTTTCCAGTGCTGATTTGAAATCAGATTAACTTTTTTTTTTCCTTTCAGATTATTTAAGACTACTGGTGAGGCCTGTGATCTCCCAATTTCCTGTGTTCATTGTCCATTGTTCTGCAATACCAGGTATCCAGAAAACCAGAACAGATTATTGCTATTAAGGCACAGAGCTGACTTCTGTCAGATGTGCAGTAAATCTGGCACATCTGGCACCAAAACCTACAAATAAAATGATATCATTGTGGGTCTTCTGGATCTCCACTTTTGACTGTGGTGACAATGGTAGGCTTATGTGCATTTCAGTCACAGGTAAACTTCTTATTGGATTTGCTTATGAAAACACACACACAAAGAAAGACAGGACTAGAATTAAAAAATGAAGCAAATAAAACAGCTCTATCATGTTATTTTTAAGGATACTGTTTTTAACAAGGCGAGGTTGTGCACAGTAAACATTGAATAGCTGCAATGAATAGTGTTCAGTCAGAGATGGGTAAGTGTCACTTCCTGGTGTGAAATGAAAAGCTGTGCCGGAGCCAGAAGCAGTGATGATAAATTTGTTAACAGATGCATGAGTTTTGCCATTTTCCATATTTAGCTCTTCAGGGACACTTAAAGATCACAGCAGAGGCTTCTTGATCTGCGCTTCCCTAAGACCCCTACTGACAACTCACACCAGGTGTTGTTACTGCAAACAGGCAAATTGAATCAAGCAAAACTGATTTCCAATTACAGGTCAGCAGACTTTCTTTAACAGGGATTAAGTCAATCAGATACTAATAATTCCCCCCCTCACTTCCTTAACAGAGTTCTGTAATTATTTTGTCTGCAGGCTGAGTAAATCCTATGTCAGACACATTGTCCTGCTCTGATTTAGAACTTCTTCAGAGAGGTGGAATAAGGAAAAGGTGAGAGAACTGAGATGGAGAAAAAATAAAGTGTTCCAATCTTCATACTGAATATTTAGTCAGTCTTTACAGTGTTTCATGTCTAGAGAAGTCTTTAGATGAATAAACTCTCTGCCTGTCCCTAAGATAGAATGGCTCCCAAAAGTTTCATGTCCCAATTATGGTCTTCTATAGGCAGATGTACTGGTGTCTCTCATGGGAATGGTCCTTTCCCAGCTGGAGAAAAGGATTGCTGAGCAGGCCACAAAACTTTTGCAGCTCAGTGTGAGGATGAGTTCTAAATACCTCCTGATATACATTTATAGAAGGTATGGAAAAAAAAGTGAATTTGGGCTTCTACCTTCTGTATAGTAGAAACCGTCTTTGGGGAAATTATTACTGAGATTGACAGACCCCTGGAAGAGGCTGCCTAGAGAGGCTGTGGAGTCTCCTTCTCTGGAGATCTTCCGAACTCACCTGGATGCCACTCTGTGCCACATGCTCTGAGTGTCTCTGCTTGACCAGCAGAGTGGGACTAGATGATCTCTAGAGGTCCATTCCAACCTTAACCATTCTGTGATTCTGTGTGATGATCTGTCTCTCGGAAATGAGATATAGGAAAAGATTAATTTTAGCCAATCATATCATCCTGAAAACAGCTTTCTTTGTTTTATTTGCTTTCTAGGTTCTTAGAATGTAAAACCAATTATTCTGCAACATAGACATCTTTCCTCTTCATAGACAGCTAGAGGGAAGGATGGATCAGCCTTGCTGCAGACATCCAACCTTCTTGTGACACCTACACACAGGAGAAAAGAGTTTCCTTGGGTTGATGCAGCGATGTTTGAGTGTGCCTGGTTTGCTACTGCACAGGTCTGATTCTCTGCTTCTCTCTCTGTAACAGAAAATCTATACATGAAATTTATTAGTCTATTTTCAGTTTCAATCCTCCTCTGTAGGAAATAGGACTTTTTTTATTATTATTTTTTATTTGGGAGGGGTTAAGTTTTGACATCAAGAAGATAGGAAGAGACTGCTGAAAAAAAGATGCCTAGGAAAAGAAATTCAAGGAAACCAGAGCCCAAATGCAGTTTATGCTTTCTCCTTTCTGCTATCAGATGTCCCTGAAAGTAAAAACTCAGGAGGCAATTGTAGTTGAGGAAGAGCTGTGAATTAACACCTTTAGGCACCATCCAAACCTAGGACCATGAGAAAAAAATCTGCTTTGTAGACATACTAGACCTTCTGTGAAAGATTTTGGAATATTTCCAATGTAAAACTTCTTGTTTGTTTAACTCAAGGTGGGGCAAAGGGATCTATGTTTCCTCTAGTCTAATAGTTTGTATCTGACTGGGTTAATTATCTTTTACTGACCTTGTAAATCTTGGGTGGAATCCATGTTTTCAACTGAATAAGAGTATGGCCTCCTTGGCAGAGACAATGAATTATAGCCAACTCTGTAACAAGACTTGGGGATGAGATGCAGCCACGTGGATCTTGTTTGTATATCTGTGCCCTTGTAAAATCTACATGTTTATTTTTATTGATGCTTTTACTGTTTGACAAATACATTTTTCTATGAAGAGAAACATAATTAACTTAAGTCATTTATATTAATCAGAAAGGGGGAAAATCATGCAAAACAGGGGTAATTTTGCACTGAACAAGGCGGGTAACCTAATGAATATAGATGATGCTGATTTATGTGTTTACCAAAAACTAAAACTTGGCTGGAGGGGAGGGTGGAGGAAGAAAACAGGCCGGAAAAATTGGCTGTTAAATGATGTACTATGATTTCTGTGGAGTCCTGCTCACTAAGTGTTGCAAATGTAAATATAACTTTTCAGTATATTTATTGGGAGTAAATTACTCAGAACAAAAAAGCAAGATTTTATTGGATTTGCTGTTATATAATGGGCTGACCCTCACTCCCACAAATGAGGCACACTGACAAGTGTTTTTATTCATTTATTGGAATGGGAGCTGTAGGGCAAGACCATATCAAACAAGAGCTCATTTGATCTCTTGTGATAACATTTTAGTAAAGATTCTTTACAGCACTGTAAAGGAACAGATTCCCAAAATGCTTGGAGTGCAGTCACAGTTCAAAAATCAGGACTTAACAGCATGTTCTGAGTAGCTGAGAATCTTTTCTTGCATGACCAAGCATGACTTTTCATCCAAAACTCAAGCAAGGCAAATGAAGCCACATGAGAACTTGAGCATACAGATTATAGGCCAAATTTAATCTAGCAGATGATAGAGACTGCTTCATGTTAGAGGTATTGGATTGAATTTGTTGAGGCTAGTCTGATGTAGCTCTTCTTATTTTAGCCTTCATCCTAAGTTCTGATGTTCATTGCGGAATCTACCCAGTCATATAGATCTACCTGAAGCAGTACCTGCTCAGCCAGCATTTTGGGGATGCTTGGGACCAAGAGTCAAATATTCTGAACTCCACTGTCGTTGTAGGCAGTGATTCCTTAAGAAATAGGGTGAAGCATGCTGGTGGATATGGCAAATCTTGCTGGGATTTACTCTTCTGTAGCCTGCAGAGATGTGAAGGCAGCAGGAAAACCTGCTTTAGAGACAGCAATATTTGTGCCCATGGCATTAGATTTGTGCCTCCTGCTGATTCCACAGAGTCAGATGGAAATAGCTTCATCAGCGGGATATAACTACTTAGAGTTGCTAATGTACAAAATCATCTGACTATGTAACATTTTCTGGTGTGCCATCACTGCCTAATTTCTACAAGAGATTTGATGCATTTTGTGAGAAAGCAAACACAGATATCAAAACCTCTACCTCTTCTCTAAGAGATGCATCAGACACTAGCTGGAAAATATAAAGGGTTGAAATGCCAAGCTTAAAGAATCAGTGACAAAAATCCTCTGTGCTTCAAAGATGCCAGATTTCACTTGTAATGCACCTGAGCAACTGTATAATCAGATGCTACATACATGGAGGGGAATTTTCCCTGATCCCATCGAATGCCGTAAAGGATGCATATTGAAGTGACTCAAAGACTCATGCTGAAAAATATGTCTTGGTCTTTTAAAGAACTTCTTTGGTGGAAGAAACAAAGAATTTACCCTCACAGATGCTTGTATCTCAAGGCTTGTCCTGCCACTTGATGTGTCAGGGAAAAGGTAAATAGTTCTTAATGCTCAACAGACAGTGGTACAGCAGACATCTCCATGTTTCCTCTTTCCTAAATGAAGGAGCGGGAAATTCAGGCACAATGCCAGCATGCCAAGAGGAAGAACTTCTGCAAATATTCAATGCATCTTTACCAGAACTTGTCATGTCTCAAAAAATGGGAAAGTCAGATATACAGCTTTGTTTGTTGAAGTTACTTAACAGTGTTAGACTTTGGAGTCATATTTTATTAAACATTTAAACACTCAATAATTAAAAGCAATAAACTTTGTTGGATAACTCTTTTATCCAAGAGACTTCCAAAGAGATTTGTAGACTGAGTACAGGGAACACAGCCTCGTCGGTGGTGGTATGTGGCAGCAGTTTAATGCTTTGTAGCTACAGAACACGTGCTGAGAGGTAGATGAAAAATAACACTTGCTACTTCATCTCCAGCAGAAAATGTGCAGAGACAAAATATAAATTTTTTCACTAATGTTTCTGCAGACATTTGCCAAGAACTGCTAGACTAGCACTCGTGCTGCTGTAGGAAGGATGGTACTTTGTTTTTACTGAAAATAAATTCAACTTTAATATAAACAGCATGTTCATGATTTTAAATACTTGCTGCCAGTCCCAGCTCGCATGAAGCTATCCCAGGTACAGAAACTTGAAAGATGTATCATGAAAGTCCTAATGTCTCTGTGATGTGGAAGACTGGACTGTGTGATCAAGTACTCTTTTTTATTTTTTCTGGCTCTGGTCCTTGCAAAATGTGTCAGATTCCGAGAGTTGGATTTGTTTGGATTCTAAGCTGCTTTGCACACAAAAAACTCTGCTTAAAGGATCTAGTCTTATGGTTACTTTTCAATACCATTTACTTCAGTGTTGCAGTTCGGTGTTTTCTGCATATATATATATATCATAGAGATCATCCTTTTTTTTTTCTGTTTCAAAAACTGCCGATTACTTTCCTTAGAGACTTTTAATGGGGAATAAAATAAAATTACCACCTAAAGGCAGAGAACAGGCCTTAAAACCTTAATTGGAAAGCTGGAAAGCTTCTGAATATTATGACTGATTAGAAGTTTAAAAGGCTTGATGGTCTTGGGTCCTCTGTTGCTGATATCTCAGTCACTGTGGCATGTCAATTCCAAACCCTAGCAATGATAGTGATTAAGCTTTAGTGTGACTTCTAGGAAGTTTGGTTGTTTGATTGTCTTATATCCTTCTGTTAAATATGATGGACACCCTGAATGAATAATATTAGAATAAGATGTGGCATAAACACTAGTAACTTGCACTATTAAATTACTATGCAGACTGTCCTTAGTGCAAACATTTTTCCGCATCTGCGCAGGGTATCTTTATTATGATTTTGTTCTGGTGCAACTAGATCATTGTAACTTGGATCTGTGAAGGTCTCTGAACCTAGGCAAAGCCTGAATCGCTGCTGTGATACAAATTATGCCCCATCAGTATTGATCATGGTGGGGGTCCTGATCATGGTGCTGATGGCCATTCCCTGTAGATAACAACCAGAGGCATAGGAGGGGCAATTACACATACGAATCTCCGTATCACCAGATTCTTGGAATAGCAACAGAGAAAAACATGAGTATATATATTGGTTTGTGATGTTTCCATATATGCAGAAGTCTTTGAGAAATGCCATTCTTAGAATAGTGATTGGTTGTCCCCAATGTTTAGTTCTGCAGTCTTCTTTCTTATTTTTAGTAAATGTGGACATGGCATTGCATTGTAGTAAGTGGTGGTGTTTGAGAATATTCTGTAATGATTCCTGCACCACAACAGACTCCCACACA
>JAUBOD010000525.1:2448987-2510674 GCA_032353885.1 Nothura maculosa
TCTTGCTCCATTTGATAAGAGAGAGATTTTTGTATTCTCTTCTATATTACCTGTGATATTTATGAATTCTTAGAGTATTCCTAGTTGATCTGCACCTTGTCTTTTTTTCTCTACTACATTTGTTTTACTATTATTTTTCTTACAGTTTTGCTGTTCTCTTCATGAGGTTTATGCAACCCAATTGCAAGATGAATTTACAATAGGCAGGTAAAAAGAAACTGAATATTTCCATTATATTGCTTTAGATGATACTGTTATATTAGCTGCTATAGATGAGTAGCTGTAGTAAGAGACTGGTGGGCTGATATGCAGTTAGATGTTTTTCAGCAATTCTCTCCATCTTAGTTCATTCATCAGTAAATGCTGTGAATGACACCCCTCATCACTGTAGAGCACTTTTTACTATCTGCTGATGGGAGAGGCTGTATAAAACTATCATATAATCACACACTAAGAGAGGGGATGAGAGAGAAAGAAATAACACTAGATTACTGGAGCCCAGCACCCACACCCTTATCAAAATGCTGGCCAGGGGCTCTGGGTGAAGCAATCACACAGCTCAGTCAAGGCTCACATCTGCCCTCGTCCATTCCTATAGGCTAGTTACTCATCAGAACCCAAACTACTCACTCCAATGAAAGAAAGAGGTTAGGAGAAGCCTCCTAGTTAATAATCTCGCCCTGGCCCAGTCAGAGAATGCTAAAAAGCACTGAACTATCAGATATCTGAGCTGTCCCCTACACCAACAGTCTAGGTATGCTTAGACCTGTAGAAGCAAAGAATGCACCCATGCTTGGGCTCATGGAGCGTACTTTCAGCTGCATCTCAGGTTGGGAGAAGTGTGCAAAGCATATGATCTCTGCACATTTATTCCACAGCCCAAGTGAAATTAAAATGAATTTATAGTATTTTCTGAAAGGTCACTGGCCAGCCATGGGAACTGGTGAGTGCGCTTCTCCCACAGGCCACACTGCTTTTTGAGTGTTTCACTTGGCTAACTCCATCCTTTGCTGGCAAGGAATAATGAAAGAAGAGGTCAGCACAGACCTGCTGTATGTTTACTCAAAAGTACCCAGGGAATCAAGAAATTTTAGATTCCCTGCTTTTGACTTTGATGACATTAACCCTGGATGTACCATGTGCCCATCAGTAGGAAGCTCAAACCTACAAAGCTTCAACTTATAGTTTTGTATACGAGGGCAAAATGGTTAGGTTACAGCATGCTTTTGCCTTTTCCTCTGCCTCAGTAACTCAACACAGTTTCCTCTACAGTTGGTCACTGCAGGAATTAGATGGAGCTATCGCTCTCCAGGATCAAGCCAAGGGCTTCAGACAATCTCACAGCTGTCCATTCTCCCCCAACTCCACATCCCTCAGCTATTCCCTGCTGATCCCAAACAGGTACTTGTCCACCTGCAGAATGGTTTGTAGCTGTTAGAAGCCCTTTGGCTACCTGGTTTGTGTAGGATCGTTTTTTTTCCTGATTTCTGCCATTGCTCTGCTGCCATCTACTAGTCCTATACACATTTCTCTTTAGTCTGGCCAGTGTGCTGAAGTAATATGGTTTATTTTATAATCCACTCAAACCCTACTATACAAGGTTTCAGGAAGAGTCAAGTTCTTTTATAACTGCAGCTATTTGGGGCACAAAGTTTATGCCCTCCTTTCATCCCTACATCACCAAATATCCTGTATATTGGTTAAATGTTCTTCCAAGGGATGTATCTGCCTGAATCAAATAGCTGAGTCATTTGCTTTCTGCAGGTCTTAGGTGCCCCTGTAATCTCATATTCTTTCCTGTTCATTGCTGCCTGATTTGGGAGCTCCTAAGGCAGCATCAGTTACCTGGGAAAGCTTATGAAGGAAAGGAGAAATAAGTTATCATTCATTACCGCTGTCTTTCTTGGACAACCCTCCTTTGCAGCAGAAGAGGCAGCACAAGCTGGTCTGGGGAGTCATTTCCCTTCAGTTTTATTATGACATTAAAACAATAATGAGGCTGTCTGGTGAAAATGCAGAGAGCTAAGTAAATGATTTATGAAGTGTTTGACTTAACAATTTTGTGGGGTTGTAGGGACAGATCAATCTTTCCAAATAGCCACAGAGGAATGTCTTTCCTTCTTCCTCTTTCTAAACATAAATATGGCAAAGCCCCAAACCAGGTTAGGGGCTTTATCTATGTATACTGAGAGGTAGCTGAAAGATTATATGCACAGGGCAACTAAGAATGGTGGAGCAAAGCCTGAGCTGGCTACAGCCTTGGCTGCCTGGTGGCATCATGGCACAGTGAGAGATGTGCAGCTCCCAGACTTGTCTGGAGCAGAGCTGGAGTCAGGACCTACTGCTTCAGCTGCAAGGTTTTCTGCTACTGCATCTGAGCATGAGCTGTTGCACCTTGATCCCAAGGGAGCAGCTCCTTTTATTTCCCATATAATCCAGATGTCCCATTAAATGGTCATCACATTCTCTCAGTTAGCTTTCAATCTGGATTTTGATTTCAGTTTCAGATTCACTTTTTAAACATCCTTTAGGATAAAGAAACCTTCATAAAAACTCCCCAAATCCATGGGATCCCCAAGGTCTTCTATTTTATCAGATATAATCTTAAAGAGTCATAATATCTAGGACATTTCAGCTTGTGCCAAAAGCATTCACAGCACCTTCTGCTTAGCTTTTGGAGTAGGTTCAAACTCACACCTGCCACCACGGCACTGAAGACCTATGCCTATAAAAAGCACTAATTTTTTTTTACCTGACAATAGATGGTGCTCTTTCTGTAATTATCTGTCTCCACAGTGCCTGCAAATACTATTTTTACTTAAAATGAATATAAAAGACTGTTTTGGACATTATGGAATTCCAAGGGGCTGTAGTAATACATTACCGTGAAGATAAATTCTGTTGTTACTCATCTGCAACAAAGACATAGAACAGATACTCATGTATTTAGTGTTTAGGTGATGAGTAGCATTTTAACAGAAAGATAAATAGAATAAGTCATGGAAACAATAAGGAATGATCTGAATCTCTTAACTACCTTGCAGCAAACAAAACTCATGTTGGTTCAAAAAGGTATGACTAAGATTAGTCATTAATTTTTCAGAATGGAGCTCTCATTCTCCCAGACTTGTTATTTTTTTTCTTTTCTAAAATCCTCAAATATTAATATTTCTCAGCAGAATTTAGAAGAATAACTATGAAGTACCTAAAATTTACTGTTTAGGTAAAAGACAGCGAGGAGCATTTGTAATACCATAGTAACATTTAAGCAAATACTGTAGATCTGTGAATTCAGTGGCATGACTTCTATTCTAGATGTTATTTATGAACAAATATAAAGCTTCATCTTGATGCCTGCCTTCTATCCTTTACCACTCATACACATTGCACAATCTCTCTAGTTTTCTTTCCAAGCTGATTTAACACTTGAACCTCAATAGGGAACATATGTTGCTCAGGCATTTTATAGAGACTGTGCAAAATAACAGCATCTCAGTTCATTTTACCAGCACATTTGGGCTCTCCAAAGATTTTCCTTGAAAAAGCTCTTGGATCCTCAAAGCTTGTAACATTGAAATTCTCCTGCTAATACCTAACTTTCCATGCATCATGAAAAAAAAACTGTGGCCTAGGCCTATAGCCACTTTAGGGATGCATATAACTACCCTACCTCAATCAGTGAGAGAAGTCTAAGGCTGCCTTGCTTCTCTTTTAGTCCTACTGTCTGCACTACTCCATCAGAGCAGTGCAACTCATCTGCATTCCCTCCAAGGCAACTGACTGGTACTCCCATGCATTGGTCTCAGCCTCTACAAGAGCTGCCAGGAGTGATCAAGGTATTCACCATTGGGTGAGTACTTAAATTAGGAATATAATCTTATAAAGATAGTTTCTTTAATGAATGAGGAATAGTAGACTTTTGAGGGGGGGCAGAGGGGAAAGAGAGGGAGGCAATTCATACTATATGAGCCAATTGCTATTTCTTCTCTCTGGCTCTTCATCCTTTTACTCTCAGATTATGTTGGTTTCTAATCCTTCATGGCTTCAGTGATGTTAGGGCACTCATGTTTCTCCTCTCCTATTACTTCTTCTCTGAGCTAGGTAAATCTTCTATCTTCAACTGTTTATACTACTTTTTTCACTTTAGTGATATACAAAAATATAAGGAGAAAATGCAATTTATGAAAATACTAGTCTATGTAATTTTATTTTAGCAAAAACTAGAAATGTGACTGTTTGCTTTCTAAGCTAAATCTATAGGTTAAGTGATACTTAGAGAAAAGCACTATGGACAATAGAAAGAAGAATCTGTTTGTTTTCTGGTTGTTTTTCCCTAGATGATAATACAAATTCTTCTGATGATCAGTGTTAAAACTTGATATGAAATGATTTGAAATATTGTAATGAATTCTAGGTCAATTAATACCATAGAATATATAAAATCAAAATGACTTACTATAATTTTAAATCTAGTATTATACTAGGTTCTATGAAAAAAATTGAAATGAAAAGCAGCCAAAATGGCATAATGATAAGTATACCCTTCTCAAAATTTTGGAATTTAGTAAAGATTTTTTTATGATGATTGTGGTGGGAAAACATTCTGCTATGTTCAATGAGTATTTCTGATCTATTGGCCATGGGGGTATTGCAAGGAAAAAATACGTTAGTGACTTGGAAATAGTACTCTTTTCTACTGACTTAACAGTACTTCTATTGTTTGTAATACTCATATTTTTCAGGAACAGTATGAAGATGTGCTTTAGTATAAGCACCAAACTGTCAAGAGCAAATCTTGTTTTCATTTATAGGTTGTAAATCTATAGTAAGTCTGCTGAGTTAATGAGATTACTAAATGTACACCATTGTCATTAAGGACAAATGTTGGCCTGTGATCTGTAATGCTCCATATACACCTAATATCTCATAATTGGTCACTGAAGAATGTACACAATAACACTTCAGTGGAGGACACAGAGGTACTTAGAGCCACAGTGAAATCAAATGACCTTACAATCTGTTTATGAGGGACTGTGTCATCTCTATTCTGAGGCAGATGGAATAATGAGTAGAAGAACTTAATCTTCATCCCAGAGAACATTTGCTTCATTAGAAACGAAAATGAAAATAATAATAAAAGTGAAATCCTCCTCAGCTGTTGCGATTCTGTTTGTTTTCCTTCTACAGATCTTCTGCATACTTATAGGACTCTGATCAGTCCATCCCGCAGAAAAGGATTCAACTGTAATATGCTATAAGCAGTCCTTGAATAAAGATATAATACGGATAAAGATTAGCAAGAAAAAAAAGTTTCTGTCAGTTGTGCTATGAATAAAGCCGGCCACTGGTCTGCATGCTTGGCAACTTTCCTTATGCAGTCAAATCCAGGTAGGTTCTGTCCTACCATAATTCTGCAGGTGTTAGTGGGCTGCACAACTGAAAACTCATCACTGCTTTTGTCCTAGCTTATTCTAGTCAAAGAAATGTGTAGATTTTAGAGATGTTATGGGATTCGGATAATTGAAGAGAGTTTTTGGATCTTAGGAACCTCCTTTCTGCCAGGTATATTTAAGGCCTGGTCCAGTATTGGCAGGTTGGGTGGAATAACAAAAAGGTATAACAAGTCACTGCCTGTTAGTATGAAAAATGAAGATGTAGCCACTAACATAAAGGTTTGTCATGGAATGGGATAGGTGCCAGAACTAGCAAAGTTAAGTTCTGGTATTTGACTTTTCCCGGGTCTCCAAGGGATGTAACACCACTGAAACCAAGGGAACCACTGAAACCAGTGAAACCATGTACACTGGTATCAGTCCATAAGTTTTCTCCTGTCAGTTTTACCTGAGTTTTGATTAAAAGTACTGCTCAAGAGAAGAAACGACCCTATCTGCTGGTTCTTGCAGCAACCCGTCCACCCAATCTTTGGTTATGGGTTACAATTGTTCCTTGAATGGCAGCATTCAGGTCTATAGATATCTTGCAGCAATCATGCTCCAAATTTTCCATTTCTTGTTCAATAAAGACAAGAGGAGAGACAAGGTTTATGCTCTGAAAGGATATAATTAAAGTTTTGAGGACAAATAGACCAAAGAGGAATGGGAGAAGTAAAGTAGGATTTCTAATTTCTTCCATTTTGCGCATAGATTGTTATTTTGGTTTATGTACTATCAGTGTTTTTGTAGCTGAGTGATGTGTCTCATGATTGGTATACATACTATGTTAATCCAGAAATGCAACATGTAATGTAAGAGTTGTACTATGGAAAATGGTTTATACCATCTAAAGGCACCCTGGTATAGAAACAGGATCGCTAAACACCTTCTCATGGTCCAGTGTGCAAACCCCGTTGTTTCTTGTTGCTGTCAATATTAAAAAAGTGATATTGTGATATTGTTATAGTGGCTATATAAATTTGGGATTTTCCTTGTCTATAGCTTTGTTTGGTCCAGCATCAGAAAGGTCAAGTATATCAGTTGACTTTTTCATATGCTTGAAATATTATTTCATTTGCTGAAGGAGCTCAGTGGTAGCATGTTTTACTTAAGATCAGCCTAAATTTCCTTGTGATCAAATCCACTAAGTGCTGGTGTCTCGCAATATAAGCAGATCCTGGAGACGTGATTCCAATCCATAAATATCTTGATGCCTACATTGCATAAGAAACAGTTAAAAATGGTTTCTGAAGCAAAAATTGTTCCCTTTAATAATTGATTTTTTTATTATTAAAAAATACTAGCTAAGTCGATGATTTCCCAACAATAGCGTCAGTGGCTTAAATTTCAGAGATTTGCTGTAGAAGAAGCATGAAGAATCTCTAAAGTTAAACAAACTAGCATGAAAACTAGCTAAATTATAACTAGTAAAAGCTGTCCTTTGATGGAAAATGCTAGGCAATCTTAAGCTTTGGTATTATTGCCACATTTGCCCATGGGTTTTAATGTAGTGTCCTGTTGGAAAGGCACTCAAGTCTTCACTAATTCAGAGGCACATATTTCAGGTAGATCTCTATTCTCCCAGTCCACTGGAGCTAATGTGCAAGATAAACTGCTCTTGTCTTAAAAAGAACAATACCATAAATAAATAATCAAACGAAATCTGATATAGGCTCTAAATCTGTCCATGCCATCATTTTTTTGGTATCTAAGCACTTTGATGTCACTCAGAAAGAGTTTGCTCTTCAAAAATTGCTTTAATTTAAATTTTAGTGCCTAATAAACAGCCTGACCCATAGTTCTGTTCTTTAATGAAGCAGATGGAAGCTGTTTCAAGTGTCAGTGCTTGGAGATTTGTGGCTGCACTTTCAGGAGTAACGTGTCTCTCTTGTTCACTAGCACTGTTTCCTTGCAAGAGGACAGTTAGCAGCCAAGCTGCTGAGCCATAGGCTCTGCTCCAGACTAACCCAAAGAGTGGGTATACAAAAGGAAAAGTCCTTCTTGTGCATGTGAGTTTGTGTGTGTGTGTGTGTGTATATATGTGTGTGTGAGGGGCCTAACATGTCTGGGCGTCCCTGGGAAGCAATAAGAAGCAATGAGAAAATGTATGATAGGTATGATGACCTCAGCTGCAATAGGACCAATAATTTGGGTGAATGATATGACAGGTATGACAGAAGAAAAATACGCTGTTTTGGGAAGTGAAAGAGAGGTGACCTGCTCAGCAGCCATCCTGGAGTGTCAAAGGGATCAGAGGTAGTGATGTTGAGAGCTGAATGAGAGTTGGAAATCCTGGCACAAGAGTTTGGGGGTATGCAGAATGATGACTTCAGTGCCTTCATACATCCCCAAAATATCAATAGCAACAGTTCCACACAACCTGGGACTCAGCCTTTCCTCTCAGCTACAGTGCAAGTCTACCTTGGCCTTAATTTGGCAGAGAGATGCTGAATCATGTGGGCCACAACCACCTCTGAGGACTAGAGCAGGTCCCTCTCAGAAGAATGAGGGTTGATCCTGATGTGCATAAATAAACCTTGTGCTTTACATTGTTTCATTCTTTTACTAAAGCAAGGGTGAAGCAGAATGACTGAGCATCATCCCCATTCATCCCATGTTTCTGTGTTAAACGCTCTGCTCTTCTTGCTCCATAAATTCCACAACAATCTCTAACACTTTGCTGATAGTCAAAATATTATCTGCTGAATTAAGGCTTCTGGTGCAAATGACCTTAATCCAGTTGTTTACTATGCTAATAATCCTGTCATGGGCAGTGAGTTCTGCGGTTGCTGTTGGGGAGTTTGTCTTCTTTATGCCATGCAACGTTCAGGTCAGCACCGCTGAATCAGATGGAAAGGCAGCACGGGCCGATGCTGACAGCAGTTACTTGTCATGTTCCTCACACAGTGTTCTGAGTCGATCAGCGGAGCAGAACAGGCTTCAGGACACTGTGGATCAGAGTGAAGTTGGGGAAAGGGAACAGAAAGGTCAGATCAACCAGGACAGGTCTCCTGATGTACTAGAACACAACTTACCTGGAGTAAAATGAGCTGGGGTGGTAGGAGTGCAAGCAAGCCTTCCTCTACTGCAAAGGACATAAAAAACCCCACTCCAATGCTTAAATTAGTTGAACCCTCTCTGCCTCCTTTCACAGAAGGCCCATTTCCCTCTTACAGCCCTTCTGTCACAGCATCCCATTCAGGTGAAACAAGAAGAAAGATTTTCATCTTAAAATTCAGCAGACGTGTCAAGGCTTAGCTCCTGACAGAATAAAAAGCGCTAGACAGTGGCAGGGCAAACATCTTAGAGAAATCATACTGTTTTCGGAGAAAGTGCCAGAAACAGCTCTGTATAGAGAGACACCTATAGTGCATGCTCAGGAAAAGCATATATGAATAATCCGCACTGCAGCAGCATGGACACAATGCTGCCTCCTCCTGGGCAGAGTCAGAAGGAGCAGAGGTGTGACACTGTCCCATTTGCTCACGGGACTGAGCTCCCAGAGCATCTGCTCACCATGCCGCTCTCTCTCTTACCCACGCAGGGCTGCGTATTCACAGCTTGCAGGCAGCAACAGTTGTCATGATATTGTCTGTTAATACCCTCTCTAATGCCTATCAAGCATTGCACTGAATCTGCTTTAACATTGATTGTCTGTTACTGTTCTTGTGCAGACTGTGAAAGGCAAGCACTTTCCTAGCACTTAATCAGATGACTTATCATTTCCTCTTAACACAATAAACCTTTGGCTGGGTCTTCCTGAAGCAAGAGATCCTTGTATTGCTCTGAGTGGAGAAGTATATGCCCATGCTCAAGAATCCTTACAAAGCCTTTTGGATAAAAAATTAACAACAGACTATATGCTCATCTAATGGTCACACACAGGGCTCTAATGAAACCAGAGGAATACAGCTGATTTATGCTAACTGTGAGTTCATTCTCAGTTTATACTGTTAAGTTAGAATCTAGTGCATTCTGATAAAGACCATATATATTACTGCTCTAATCATTTTGTCTCCTATTTATAGGGTCTGGACCTTCTTTAACCGGGGCTCAATTAAGCCAAGTTCTTCTGTAGCGGACGATGTTCAAAATTAGTGTGTCAAGCAAGACCAGGACCTTCATATTAAAACACCAGGCTTGTTCCTGGAACTCCTCATCCCATGAATAACTTCACATCTCTCATTGTACAAAGAGTCCAGTTGTGTCATAGTCGGTCTTGGAGTCCCCAGCACTTAGAGGAAACAAGGTGCAAGTGCTTTTCCCCAGGTTGATGGACTCCTTCCCCTTGTGTCACATTTCCCCTCTCAACTGAGATGGGGTTTCGGGGTGATGCTGCAACCCCTCAGAGAGCCAGTGCTCCTCAAACCAGGTTGTCTGCCAGGCTTCTGCCATGAGCTAGGGCCTGGGGGGAGAGAATGCAGCAATGCTTCAGTAAGGGCTGATGGGCTGCGTAGGATGCAAGGCAGGCTGAGGAGTTTTCCAGTGGCTGCACAGTCTGTGATTACTTATGGAAATTGTAAGAAGATTGATTCAGAAGTGAACCTGACACCCATTTCTTTCTTGTACAGGCTGAGACCTCTGTGACTGTGCAAGAGCTCAGAGGATTTAATGCTGAAAGAGTTAAGCTCTTTCTCAATGTTTTAAATGAGCCTTCTGCATCTTAGATTATGCCTGTAATATAACTCCTGGCTCTTGGAACAGTTCTGCAGAATACCTTCTTTGTTGTTATTCTGTGCGTGAGGAAGCTTTGATGTGAGCCCCTTCAGATAGCTGGCAGAGTCCGCACCTGTCGGAAACGGAGGCAATAAAATAGAGATTCAGGCTTTAGTAACGGCTCACTGAATTTATGGAATATATCTAGGTCTGTGCTAGGCTGACGAAGAGCAAAACCTGCTCCAATTCTTCAGCATATTTGTTACTCACATACTGAAATCAAGTTTGGGTCTCGCGGGTGGGGTGCCTTTAAAGTGAAGTAAAAGAACATGGTGTAGTAAGAACCCAAATCTGACCCCTGTATCCTGCTGTACCCTCACCTTTTCAGGATTTTAAAGGACATGACAGAATGATACACTCCTTTTTCTATTCCTCCTGGTTGGAAGAAACTCCTTATCCATGAAAGAAGGAAAGAAGGAAAGAAGGAAATAAAGACCACATCAGTTAATTTTTTTTTTAAACAGTGCTTCCTCTAGAGGGAAAATTACTTTGGGCTTTGGAATAGATTGGAATGTGTTGGTAGAAAGTGGGTCTGGTGAGAGCCCCTTAATCTCCTTGTTGCCTGTTAGGAAAGCTTTTGCCAAATGGTCTGATACTAAACATTCCCCAGATGAATGCTCCCAGTCTCACAGGTTTTAGTCCATTACTTTAACGATAGTTATTCATCAGTAATGAACCATGCAGTTAACTTTCCAGAGACAGCATGACTAATTGAAGATGAGGCAAGTGGTTCTTTTAATATTATTATTTTTCCTCCATTTGCTTTCAATACCTCTTCAGTCCTCAATGAGATCTGATATAAGTTTTAATTACCTCTGAGAACAATAACCTTATAAAGGCCCTACCTCTTTATCTGCAGCAGTTTGCCTAGCAATGAGCTATGTTGTATGTTCCAGGTCTCTGAAGGAAGATAAGGCTGGCAGAGATGGTAAATTCTTGTTACTCACTGAAACCCTGGAGCAGTAAATTTTTAGAACCATTTCCACATATCCTTTCTAGCCAATCTGTCTTACCTTTCCATCTATTGTATTTTTCCCCCTTGATATCTGTATGCCACACAGAGAACAGTGTAAGTAGAAATATTAATAACTCTATAAATTTTTCTCCACCCTCTGTCTCCCATCACATTTGGATATGGGTATTTCTGCCTCCCTTTATTACCTCACCTTTCACGGTTCTCTCTTTCTCAGCACAGATTATAACACTTTGGGCAGAGGACACAGAGGAAAGAGTCTGGAGAAAAGTGGAGTCCAGACCTTTCTCACACAGCATCTCACACAGTCTTACAGAGTATCAGCCTAGATGTCAGGGTAAAGGGTGCTTTATAAATATAGGAATGTGTGTAGTGAACAAACTGCTTTCAGCTGTTGCCATAGTGGCATATTATTTATTGCATTGTAATAAGAAAAAAATATTCCTCAACATGCAGAAAAGTTTTCTTGAAGAGGCTATTGAAAAAAAATAGTATTTCTAAAGTATATTTTGTAGAGACTTTCAAAGCTATTTCCATTTTACAGAGTTCAAAATAGACATGTTTTATTTGTTCTTTTTTTTTGTTATTTTTAGAGTGCATTGTTTTTGGTTATTTTTTTTTTTTAGAAAGTGTTCTAGGAATTGTTTGTGATGAATTACCAAAAAGTTATAAAAAATCCATCAAGAATTTTAGAAGAACCAAAAAAAAATTCCTGGTGACAACTTCAGTAATGATTCTGAAGGTGCGCTCAATAATGTCATTTAAAGAAATATTTCTTTTTTAAAAGAAATATTGTGCTAATATTGTGTCTATGAACACAAATTTAGTCTCTGATGAAATGTAATTCTGCTATACTTTATAGAACAGGTTTGGATTAAAAAACAGACTAACTTATCACACCCCAAACTTGAGAGAGCTTACTTAAGTTTAAAGAAGAGTTTTAGAGTTGTGCTTTTTTTTTCCCATCACTTCTTGTCCTTTTTTAGCCTTTGTCTTTCCATCCACTAGGACATTGGCTCTTACCCTAAGATTTCTAGTCTCACCCAAGATGCCGTGAATCTCAAGAAGAATTTTATCCTCAGAAGACCTGTAGCCCATGTCTTAGGTTTTCAAGGGATATAACTTCACAGCAGCCAGGAGAATTTAGGTAGTCCCTTCCCATTTAAAATTAATGGCAAGTGAGTCTTTAAGTCCCTTAAGTGGATGTGAAACTTGCAGATAAGAGACTTAGAGGTGCATCCCCATTTGGATATTAGGCAGAATCCTATTGGTGCCGCTTTAACTCCACTGAATGGGCCAACATAAATGCAGATGCACGGACACATAATGATACTAAGGCTGTAAACAGCTCTTCTGCCTCTCTCCCACAGGTAAAGTCCTGCTGATCCCCTCATATTTTGTTTTATTTTATTATTGTATTTTATTGTATTTTATTACTGTATTTTATTTATTTATTTTTATTTCTTTTCCATATACACTATGATAAGGGACTGCTGCAGATACGTAAAGCTCTTTACGGGTCTCTTGCAGATGACAAGGTAGTTTCTATGGAGACAGCAGATGAGGCAGCAGATTTATGCAGCCAGTAGAAAGGGATGACCAGGCTCCTACGCAGAGCTGAGCCCTCTGCCCACTGTCATTGCGCACAGGTGGCAATCAATAGTCCTGTGTGGCGCCACATGCACCCCTAAGCCATGCACTTCCTAATTAGCACACTCCCATGGTAGGCCTCCTGTAATTCTGGAGTCACATGAAATCACTTCTAGACTCAGAAGTTGCTACGAATACCCCAGGGTCACAGGCTCTGCAGAAATAATTGTCGAAAGGGCAGCTAAAAGTTCAGTAGATCACTCTTTGTGAACAGTAGACCAAAGAAGAGCTTGTGCTACTCTGGGAATGCAGGAAGAAGATTCAGTCATATATACTTTTTTTTTTTCAAGTATTTTGAAAACTTTTGGAGAGAATACTTACTTCTTTGCCACAAATTTATCCTGTGGCAGAGCACGGTGGCTGCCCTGTTCCTCTGTCTGCTTGCGCTGGCTGCAGTCCCAGGCTTCCACACCTGTTGATGTTGAGAAATGGGAGCTGGTGTCCAGGCACAAGAAGAACTTGAGCAGATTATTTTTACAACAAATTTGCTTGGCTCATCTCCAAATAAACTTTTAAGGAGAGTGTACCCACTGTGAACAATTCTGCATTATTGAATCTTCCCATGATTTAGAGTGGTAGTTTGGGGGGGGAACAGAAGAAAGTAGACTGTTTAACAAGGGAAATGAAACGTTTTTCTTTGTGAAGATGACAGCTGGAGACTTAAAATGATTGTACAGAAGCACAGTGAAGGTTCTCGAGACCAGAGTCCTGATTGATGCCAGTCAGTAGTGAGTATATGGAGAAGACATACATGAGAACCAAGCCTACATTACAAGAATCCTCTCTGGGATGCCCTCCTGGCACAAAACCATTCTGACCTTTCTCTACCAGGAGCACTGTGTTCCAAGGGACCCGCTCCCGTAGCCAGCAGCCATCACAGGCAGTGAGTGCTGCCGTAGCACCACAGATTGCTGTAATATTAAACTAAATTTCATGGCAGGAATTGAAAGGCAATACTTTACCTAGGTTGGGAATCGGAGTAGACAGTTACTCAATATCACATTTTTTCAAATGTTCAGGCCAGAATTCTAAGTCCACAATCGTGGCTAGGGGAATCCTTTTGCAGTGACAAATTTTAAGACCTTCAGTGATGAAAGGTTCAATTTGACCCTCAGCCAAAAAAGAGCTTTTCCAGCAGCCAAAGGGCATCTTGATTTTCTGAAGAGTGTCCTCAGCATGTTGAACTGTAAATATAGGTCTTTTCATCATCATTTGATACTTTCAGAATGGCTTGCTAAAAAGTTGAAAAAATAATTCACTAAATCTGCTTCTGTCTTCTCTGGAGCAGCAATCAGTGAGACAGAAGACCAAAGCAGGCTATTTTCCCTCACTGTCTTTGAGTCATCCCTCAAAGGGATAAGGGATGAGGATCAGGATTTTTTTTATTTCAAAGTGTTCTACTCTACTAGAAAAAAGATAATCATTTGGTTAATTCACTGTGGCATATGTCTGCTCCCTTCCCAATTATCATGTCATATTGGCTCAAGTGTATGAGCTAGCAGGAATCTGTCACCACACAGAGGGTCTTGTAGGGCCAACAGGCTTGAGAGATGGACTGTTTTCTTCACATCATATTGCCTGAAGGAGTTGGATTTTGATTTGACTTAATGTAGAAACATTCCTATAGCTTCTATCATTTCTTTCTTCTCAGCTTTGTTCCATGTGGGATAGTTATGTTTTCTTTACCTTAAATGTTAGGACATATAACAGCGAGGCAAACTGAGTTAGTTTTCACTACCAACAGCTTATTCTTCAGAGGTATGTTTGCATGTTTGCAGACAGAGCCACACTAGGAGCATCTTGGGAAACTGGGAAGGAATGCAAACTGGGAGTGCTGCAGGAGGTGAAGTAACAGATTGTGAGATATGATAGGTCATGCAGATAGGTCATACAGATCTCATGTACATGAGATGTGTCTTGAGTGGTCCCTTGTCGATCATGCAACAGCAGAATGGCACTTGGTACGTAAGTCATTTTCAGCTTGGTATTCACATGCGCTTACATTTCTGTTAATCTCTTTTTCTATTGCAGAAAAAAAAAAGGGGTTCCTCTCATTTCGTACTTATGAAATGAAAATTTTAAAACAAGAGTTATATTTATCTGTTTTACTTTCAGTAATATATGCACAGTGGCATATCTCCAATTGAGACAAACGTGTGTGAGGCCTCACTTGGGAGGACGAGAAGGCATGTTTTTTGGTCATTTGGTGGAGCAAAGTGTAGATGTCACAGAAATACCCAGAAGATAGAGAAGATCCTGATATCTAGGATGAGTCCAAGTTTATCATTATTGACAGAGATTTTTGATGTATTTTTGCAGGGAAGGTAGTTATGCTCAGAAATGTATGTTACTTTGTTCTGGATTCATTAGTTAAATAACATGTATTTCCACATGTTTTCAAACACAACAGCCAGCTTGTTTAAGACACAACAGGAATAAAACAAGTAGTCAGTGTCTTCTGCACTATTTGTGATTTTTTTGTGTGTATATGTGTGACTATGTTTTTCTTTTTAGAAACAGCATGTCCTTTAACCAAGTAGTTAATTACTGTTTGTGTTGTGTGTGACTTTCAGACTTTTGATAGTTCCTTGATGGTGCCTTTTAGTCATCAAATTCCAACGAGGGGAAATCAATATTTGCTTTATATCTTCTACTGCAAGAAAATATATTCCAAAAACAGCCTACAAACTATGTCTCCTTATTGATCTGTTTGCCTTAGTCTTTTGAAATGGTAAGATTTTAAAGCATTCTTTTATTTTAGAGGTACTTGTTTCTAAATTCAATAAAACCAGAATATTTTCCCCATGGAATCTTCTATTAAAACCTATGTAGTTAGTGCCACTGACGTGCAGTTTTGTTATCAATCTGATTTAATTCTAGTTAAAAGAGTAAAGAAAAGAAACTCTCCTAATTACTAATGACATTTAAAAAAGTTCGAAGAGGTAGCTTTTACTTAAGTTACTTGAGAAAAATAAACAATTTTATTCACAGAATGATAGAAACAAGAAATGGAATAGGTCGATTAGGATATCTTCTCCTTTACCCTCGTGATCAAAATCTAGCAACTACTGGAAAACATTTCTGGCAAATATTCAACATGTTAACAATATCTGTGCAGCACTGGGTGAAATTCACCCTTAGGCAGCGATCGAGCATAAAGTCTATGACCTACTGCTTACATCATTTAAGCTCATGCGATCTTTGTTCTGTAAATGTAATATTTTCTTCAGCTTTTCATGACATAACCAGAAGCATTATTTTTAATGATATTGTGAATTCTCCCATCTGGTAATATTTGCTTAAGAATGCCCCCTTTTTCAGGCAAACTGCAGAGCCTGAAAAGCAAATATCTATGTTGTTCCTGCCTCATTAGTCTGTAAAATGAAGGTCGTTGAGGGTTACTCTGTTTCCAGCACTAAATCCAGAGCTCCTCTAAGTATTTACCTCAGGGACTGGGCTTCACTGGCTAGAGGCAATTTCCTGAGTATCCTCAGTGAGTGTAACCTTGAGTGAATTTAACTGGGGTGCATATTGGCCAAAAAGTCAAACTAATAATATTCTAGTAATATGTATGTATATTTGTAGGTCTGAGTCTCTTTTATATCTATAAAGTTCAATTCATCCCAGATGCTTTGCTCAAAAGCCTAGGAGAGAACAAATCTCAACTATCATGTAGGAGGCATACTGTTTTTAAATAGCAACCCCTATACGTATTCAGCATGGGTCAGAAAACAAAGCAATATACCTTCTAGTTTCATTTCCATTTTATAATGAAGTTTGCATTCAAGCAATGCATGATAGGATTAATCAAGGTGTTCGGCTTGTATTTCAGTTCTGTACAAATCCAATGCATATTTCCTGAGTGTGAAGAACTGTATGTACCTCTCATAAATACTTTTTTCTTCACTCCTAGGAGCTTAAAAAAATTCAATACCTTTCACTTGGGATTTGATTGGTTTACATTTATAAAGTATTGAATTTGCAAGTACCGTACCTTCTCATAATTCTCACAATGATGCTTATTACCTAAACTGCAAAAAGAACTAACTCATTATTTTTTAAAATGTAGCATCAAGGAAGAAGTCTCTTTTCCCTGAATACAAAATAATCCTTTTCTGACAGTCTGCCTATACTACACCTACTTCTATAACTCTTCTGTGTAGCCCTACAGTTTCCTCAGATACCATTAGCTGGCTGGGCAGAAGTATTCCTCACAGGCAAAAGTATAAAAGCACAAGAATAACTGTCCAGACACTGATCAAAAGAACAACAAACCCCACATCCTGTCTTTCATGGAAATCAATAACATGGAAACTCAGTAAAAAATCAAAGGCACAGAGCAAGCATAAAGAGACTAGTCCTTAGGATGGTTCTTCATCTACTGTTCTGCAGATGGCATCTGAAACATTAGGTGCAGAAGTGATCTGGGGTGCCAACTTTCTGTGAATTTAATCCTTTCCATCCCTTTTATCCTTTTGACCTTCACAAGCGTTTTGTGGCAAGGAGTTCCACAGTTACACTAAGCACTTTGGCAAAAGAAAAACAGCTTCTAGTTTGTTTTAAATCCATTTTAAGGGTTTAAAGGCAGGGCATCATTATATTGGTAAGCTATATTATTCCATAGTATCGGACAATACAGTTGTACCTTCCAAAAGTATTGTGTAGCTCAAGACAGTTTCACTTTTTACTGTCTGAATTCAATCTTACCTTGTAAATTAAAAAACAAACTTGTAGCAGTAATCTGAGAGACAATTAAAAGGAAAGGAAGGATTTTTTCTCCCTAAGGATCTCAGTTGTATCAGGTTCAGAGTGGGCTAAATCCTCTGTGTCAGAAATGAATGTTCAAAGATGCATGGAAAAATCCTACTTCTATGCATGTCTAAGAAATTTTTGCTTTCTCTACATTAGCATTTCCTTTTCTAAGGAGAAAAGAAAAATAATTACTGACTGTTACTGAATTGTATATGTTAAAGGTCCTGCTCTGTCCCTGATGCTTTAAAGTTATTTTGTAAGACCTATTACTAAAGGAGGTTGGTTAATAATTGAAGGAATAAATACTCATGCTCTCATGCACTTCTGTGTGCGTATTTTAAACTGTGGATTCAGCTAGCACAATATCTTCTACTTAGGACTGCATATACATTTAAAAAAATCCCGAGTTCTCCCTAAGGCTGGACTGAAGTTATCCTTTAAGACAAAAGCAACTTCACTCATTTCTGATTTCATTGTTACTTACTAGCCAATCTCTGGTCCTCCTACTTGTCTGGAGATATCTATATATATTGTGCCTTGCTAATGAAGAGGATTTGCAGTAGTTAAAAGAAATGTCTGGGGCTATACATGTTCCAGGCTGCATTTGAAAATCACCATCTCCTTTCTGTGAAGCCTCTTTTATCTCCTAGGCTCCGTGTTTTGGCAGTGAGAAATCTTTCCTTCAAAACACATAGGCCTATAAATTCCCAATAACTGAAATATCCTCCAGATACTGTTGTTCCTCCTTTTCCTTTTTGTCACTTCTTGTATACTCTTTCCTTTTTCCATTTATTCATCTCTCTCTCCTCTTTGACTCAGATCTGTTGTCTGCTTAACTTGTAGCACAGAGGGGTAGACTGGTGGGTTATGAACAGGAACTGCCGGACAGTATCCATCCAGTGGCCAGAAAGAATCACATTGAAAAAATATTATAATTCAGATGATTGTCAGCTTAAGGGGCCAAGTTTTGCTTCATTGAGAAGATGATGGGATAGATTTGTCAGTGATTTGTCAGTGAAGATTTTGCCTGGTCATGAATTGCCCACTGACCTTGGCAAGGCTGTCTGACCCAGCATGCTTTTATATACAAGAACAATATCTTCCACTTCCTTGCTAAGATGACCGTATATCATTTTGCACCACTAAATTAGTTTGCATTAATTCTCTCCAATTGCTTAAAGCTTGAATGTCTAGGAAAAGGCCGCCATTTTGAGAGACTCAGAGAGGCAGAACTCAGTCGCCTTGGTAAGAAGTAGTGACCAAGTAAGAAGCTGTATGACAGACAGAGAAGAGACAAGAAGAGAGAAAAGACAAAGTAACCCTTCCATCTGAGGTCTGTTCAGCTTCCAGCACTTCTGACAGCTGTGGTATGAGTAATCGTGGCGAGCTTCACCCACTTTGCAAGATCATCTGAGCATGATCTTTCCCAGTTCTCAGTCACTGTGGCACAGTGTGCACCACATCCTACCCCTGGAGACTAGCACTCACTTTGTTAGTTCTCTGATTTTGTAAGTACCACAGTTCATAATCTGCAGCTCAATGAGCAGCTCATCTGGAAGTTAATTAAAAGACAAACTGTAGAACAGATCATTAGTTCGCACATGGGCCAGGAACGAAAGATCACTGTGGCCCTGCAAAATTAGCAGCAGATGCCTAAACAAATCTCTGAGCAGTCCTAACTAGCACGCCCTGGCATCAAATATTGTCTGCTAGAGTACCATGCTAGCACAGCTTGCTCAGCACTGGCTTTCTATATTTTCTCATTGCACAATGCCACTGGCGGTACAAAGCCAGGAGAGTTGCTGAGAACATACAGCAGGTAGCAGGATGAAATTCCAGAGTTTAAATCTGTAGTAATATTTTTACTAGCTTTCGAAATCAAAGAAAAATGTATGCAATGGATGGATGTGATGAAGAAAAGTGACTGACAGCCTTCTACTGCCAGAAGATGTTTCCATCTGCAGAAAATGATATAGTCTAAAAATACCAAACATCCAACCGGCCCAGAGCGGTAGCTCATGGTGCCTTTTTGCCTCTTAATAATTTTATCAAGCACATATGTGTTTTGTCCAGTGATCCCCTTGTGTGAGAGGATTAACCCTACATATATGTCTATTTTGTGCCTCTCTAGAAAACCACTCTTACAATCTTGCCTTGGCTCTGAAATCTAAATAAGTAAATAAATAAATCAAATCCAGGAAGGTTGCCTGAGACTGCTGCTACCATTTTTGTTCCGGTTCACTTCTGTCTCTTCTCTCATTTCTTTTACTTGTCTGTGAATTTGTGTCTTGCAGTGAGCTTGGAATCTCTTTAGCCTAGAAACTGTATTTTTGCCTAAGTGTATGGCACTTATACATCTTCAGCACTTTATGGCAGCTCTGTATGTTCTCAGAAGTTGACAGAGATGGAAGCACTGCCTGCTTCTGGTACCGTGGTGCTGTGGAGAGGACACAGAGCTAGACAGTGCATAGGAAGATGTCTGAGACTTGACAGGGAAGGGACCAGAGGAGACAGTCACCTGTGGGATCCTCATACTTGAACTGGAGAGGGGTGCCATAAACATAAAAATATCGTGGCCCAGGACTGGTGATCCTGAGCTTTGGAACATCAAAATAGAAAAATCATAATTACAGTAATTGTAGATGCTTCACTAATGTCTGTGAGGACACCAAAATTAGAAACACAAGTGGACATGCATTGTTTAAATGTATGGAGACCCGTTGCATTTTGCATGCCAGAATTTGGTCTGGGAAGACCTGCGTAGCTGGAAAAACCCTTGAACCTATAAATATACATTAGTCAGCCCCAGGGGAATTTGAGGACAGGAGAGATCTTTTAGTGCCTTTTCATCTCTGGTCAGGGGAGAACAAAACAAGCCAGAAAGGCAGAGGTGGAAGGTGAGATTGTTATGACTAACTGAGCCCAGAAATCTTTGGAGAGCCATGCTATGGACATTGCTCTCTACGTTAAATATTCAGCTAGCTGACTGGAGAGGGGGGAAGAAAAAACAAGCAACTTCAAACAGCCTGGATGAGTGAGTCAATAAATGACTGCTTTCTATTTCCTGAGAAAGAAATACCCAAAGGAAAAAGCCTGAGCTGTGTATCTGTCTACTAAGCAGCCAAGAAGAAGAAGACAACAGTAATATAGAAAAGTATTTTAGTTATTTTTTTGCAAGAAAAAGAAAGACTGCATATGTGGAAAGAATTAATAGAGAAATTAGCATGAAAGGAAGAGCTGGTTCATTTTCTACAGCTGCTGACAGAGAAGTAAGTAAAAAATGAAACAGAGCTAAATTACACTGGTATAAAACTTTTGTAACACAGACATGAATCAGATTTTGTGCATGGTTTTGCCTGCATGTAGGGGCATGGCCAGGCCAGCTCTTTATCTGGGAGAGGATCTGTAGGTGCCAGTTAAGGCCACACAAAATTGCCTTCTCTACTTGCTCTCTTCCAGACCTCTTTTGTCATAGACTTGAACTTGAAAGGGTCAGTCTATCATATCACTGTACAAGTTTCCTAGTATGGAGATAGGATTCAGTTAGGGTAGGGAAGTGAGAGCTAGAAAGGTTTTTCAGATTTTGAGGACAGTATAAATTAGTGTTCCCTCAAATATACACACAGTACTGAGCTCAGACCAATTTTATCCCAGTGTAACATTTATATATGTGGGGATGGACCCTTCTCCTTTAGCAGACAAAACCATTAAGTGCTTGCACCAGAGGGGTAATGAAAGGAGGAAATTTGTAGGAGGCCTTGAAGGTTATACACCCAAGTGTCAGATTCTTTGACAGTGCTGTCTTATTCTGAGCTAAATGGTGCTACTAGACACAAAGCATGGAGAAAACATGCCACTTTTCCTTTGTAAGAACAACAGTAGGTCCAAATTTTCTGTCATCAAAAAAGTATACCTAGAGAAAATTACAATGAAAGTGCATTTGATGCCAAGCTTACCGGTCTCGGCTTATGTGCCAGCTTCCCAGAGAACACAAGTAGGTACAGCTCTGCTAACTTTTGTAGTGTTGATTTACAACAGCTGATAAACAGACTACAAATGTTTCCATTTAATTGAGATTGAGGAGTGACAGGGATTCCAAGGCATCCTCCTCTTTAGCTGACATCAGAGAAATGAATGTTTTACCAATGCAATGATTCTAGAGGTACTTCAATAGGACAGATTTGTGTCTGAGTCCTATTCATGTGCCAATCTACAAAAACAGCAGCCTGCAAAGGCAGGTCTTAGAGTAAGGTTGTGAGCACAGCTGTCAAGCACAGGATGTCTTGAAACCAGCAATGAGTTAAAAATGTGCGGCCAGTGTGGAGGAGAAACTCAAAACAAAGATGTTTTCATTGTAATAAATGAAAGGACTCAGATGGCTCCTGCCATTAAAAAACAGAGAATGTCACAAATCCCAAAAGACTGAGCACACGTAATTGGACAGATAGAAAAGACAGCAGCTTGGACAGTGTGTTAGCACAGGCTACTCAGAGAACAGGTTTAAAAAAGAAAATCATGAGTACAAGCAAATGGAGACAATAAAGGGGAGAGAGAAAGACTGATGAAGGAGATGACTCAGAAGAGAGCAAAGAGGTGCTGGAAGAGATGAAAAAAAAAAGAGATGTCAAAGCTGCACAATTTCAAAGGAAAGGCAGAAATCATGTCTGGAGTTGTTATCACATTTCAGAGATGGGTGTCTTTGGTCAGGGTGAAGGATGATGAAGGTTCACTGCAGGATACTGGTTGCTAATCCAGCTCGGTTCGTGTTCCTGGGCACATGTCCCCAGAAGTCATTTGGTAACCTTCCCAAAGTGCTTCCTGTTATGGATAGTATTAAAGCCATAGCAAAGGAAAATGGATAGCGGCATGATGCTGGAAAATGAGATGCCCACAAGGACTAGAGTGTTCAGAGTTACCCCGAAGTACCTTGGAATGTCAGTTAAGTAACCTGTCCTCTATCTTAATGCTATCCACTGTACAACTTGGTGATTATTCTGGCTGTCAGGACACGGCCTTTGGGCCAAAAGGCTCCTGCTGAGACACACATTTCTAATCTTTCTGAGAAAAGGCAGCCTCCTCATTTTGGGAAAAAACACAAGGAAAATGACCAAACATTATTTACTCATCTTTGGGTAATATAAATGGTGCTCTGAAGACATTATACTTAATCTTTGCCTTGTTTGAAGACTTAATATCTGATAGTGTACCTGTGTTTACATGCATTGAATTCAGTAATACCTTTTTAGGATAGTAAAAAATCAACATGCTTTACCTTCTCCTGCCAATTGAGTTGTAATGGGGAAGCCAGATATCTTATTAGGACTTCTAAAAATGTCACAAAATCTGTCAGAGGAGATAAGCTACTCTGCCTTAGAAAACAGCATCCTTCTGGCAATTTTATCAAACGTGACTATATAGTGTAGCATACAAAGTGTACTGTGGCTAAAATAAAAAAGTGAGGAGAAGTTTATGTGTAAAAACAGTATTTAGGAGGCCAGATTAATATAAACATATAGAGTATTTTTTAAAAAAAAAGAACACCCCTCCCCCCCACAAAAGAAAAGCATACACCATCATCCTTGAAAAAAATCCTAGGGAATAAAACAATTTATGCAAAAGTTTGGAAACTTGTGACTCACTTGTGGCTACCAAAATAGGAAAAAAATCAGCTATAACCCTGAAAAAAAATCTTTAGAATCTATTTTATTCCAGATTATCCTTTCCTAAAACATTCAGCACATTGAAGAGAAGGTCTAAGAAGCCCTTTTTTGCTTCTTAGTTGAGTAATAAGAACCAGAGACACTTTTCCTTCAGAATATCACTTTCTGAACAGTTTATGCTGAACATAAAAGCAACTATGTGACTTCTGGTTGCACACATAGACAACTTGCTCTAAATTACATTATTTGAAAACTAGATTTAAAGCAGTTTAAATAGAAGAGAAGTCTTACTGAGTCAAATGAGTACCAACACTACCAAAAACTCTTGAGAAGCCATCTGTGTCTTCTCCCAAGAGAACAGTTTTTGCATATGGGAAGAATGACAGTTGGCTTTGAAAGTGTAAAGAAAAGAAAAGAGATAAGCACAAAGCACAGAGAATCAGACATGGGCAAAGCTAAACATTAGAGATGGAGTAGGAGCCTTGGTTATTCCTGTATTATGTCATGGTCTTCTTAACCTTTGGGTATACTTCTATATCACAGCATTTGTAGGTTATGAAGAGGCTCCAAATTTATTTAAATTAAGTAAACTAAGGATTAGTTATACTAACAATGCTGGTGCAAATCAGGATCCCTTGATTCTCTAGCAGTGCTTCAGAGACACTGGACTCTCTTCTGCATGTGAGACTGAAAGCGAGTCTGGTCGAGCAGAATCTTTTACCTTCCAGACCTGAAAAAAATATTTCAGAGCTGAATATCCACTAGCCATGGATACTAGGGTTAAAACAGCTTTACCCTGTGATAGTTTATGTGCATCTTAATGGCTCTTATCAAATGAGTATATTCCAGAATATAGGCTTTAAAATAATCTACACTGTTCTAGAGTAGTTGTTCATATGTTAGCGTGTAGAACAAGAGTTCAAGTACAAGCATAGCCGTTCTGAAAGAATAAGCACAGCTTCTCTCTGCAACAGTGCCAGCCTCTTTTAACATTGCTTTACTGCAGAGGAGTCTGCTCTGTGCATGCAATCATAAAGCAACAGCTCAGCTGTCCCCGCCAACTACTTCTAAGTCTTTAGCATTAAATACATTACAGTTACCTCTTGGCTGAGGCAAGAAAGGTGAACCAGAGAATAGGCAGCTGGGCCAACAGACAGAATGTACTTTAACACCAGATTGAAGCAAAGAAAGCATTTTGTTTAAGCATGCCAAACTGAAGTAATCCTGAAATATCTCCCAAAATGGGTAAATATATTTTGTTTGTAGTAGATGACTAAAATTTCATCAAAACTGAACATTCTTTAAAAGACTGAATTCTATAGAAATTGTACTTCTTATTGAAAAGTTATTCCCATGGAAAATTCCTGGCTAGATCTTTTCTCAGACTTAGGGAGGTGGACATTAAAAATGCATCAGATATTCTGGGAATGTGATAAGCAAGGCTAAGAGCAGGCAAAAAAAAAACTCCTACAGGAGAAAGAGGGATTGTGAGAAAGAAGTGCTTCTCTAAAGAGCAGCATCCCCAAGTCATTTTGAAGCTATATATACAACATGATCAGATATATATGTACTATATATCAGGAAGGAGAGAGGACTTGAATAGTATCTTATGATCTGATTTATGTTATTGACTCTATATCACACTTCATTTGATTCAATTGAAGTTTTTCTTTTTTTTTTTCAGTCACCACTTACTATCTACATAAAAAGAAGATGGTACTTTAAGGCTACTCCAACCATTTTTAAAAAAAAATTAAAACAGTTTACTCTCTGAGTACTGTCCATGAATACACCATTTCTGATATGGCCAACTATGATGAATAAGGAAGACTGAGAATTTTCAGTTATTTCTACTATGATAATAATACTAATTATTAATATACTATTGCTATATTATGTAATTGTATTACTGTAATACTATTATAGTAACTAATAGATACTATAATAATAGCATTATTAATATCTGTAACAATAAAATAATAGTACCCATTGTTGCTTCAAAAAGTGGTGGATCTGTGATTCTACTACGGGCAGCTTTCCCTTCCTTTCAAAGTTCCTTAAAAACAGAGGACTTGTTTAGCAGAGAAGGGCAAAATAAGGTCCTCTTCTCCGATTACTCCAATTTGATTGGAGCAGGTCTTTGAACAATATTGTACTATAAGAAAAAAGACTCTTTTAGTACGTAATGTGAGCTACAAATATGTTGGCATTGAGAGGATGGTTCCTAACTCAGTGTGAGTGTCTGGTGGCTACAAAATGCAGTTTCCTGGCTCCTGCTGAATTTCCCTCCCGAATGGAGAGAGGCAACTGTGTCATGAAAGGGGACAAATGGGTGTTTCACTTCCAATAAGGCTGAAAACTTATCCAGGGGAATCAGTGCCTCAGAAGAAAGGTACCACTCTGTGTCTACAGAGGGAGAGTGTTTGCCTGGCATATGGTCAGCTCCAACTCTGGAGAATGCCCAAGTTATCCAGGCTCTTCTCACTTTGCAGTCTGCCTAGAGACTAGAAGTCACAGCCAAGCATAGTCGAGATGCCCTCAGCTAACTGCCTGACTGTACTTTGCCTCTGAGTGGTTTCTGTCCTTGGAATGATAGCCTAGTCTGGAGTGACAAATGCAGCTCACTGCATAAGGTTTGAGTTCATACAGGCACTGAGCTCACTTGGCACTAATTTTGTAAAATGATGTCCATTTAGTCAGTACTGAAGGTAGCTTGAGGACTTACATTATTGTAATATAAAATTGAAATACCATCCTCTATCCACGCTTATGCACATTTTACAATGTGTTAGCTCATCCCCTAGCAAAGAGCTCTTGAGGTGGCTCAACCTTAGCACACAGCTCCATGCATGGGTGAGAACTAAGTTCAAGTTCAGAGAGAGTTCCCTTCCTTCTGCTCCATATTTTACTGCCCAGAAGGCACATTGCCAAAGCAAAGCCTGAGAGATGCTGTATTGCCCTTGTCTAAGCTACAGATAATGAGGTAGGCATTTAGTCTCCAGGGCTGTCAATCCAGCAACTTCTCATCTGCATTAAAATTGGTCAAAGATGTTTTTAAAAGAAAATATAATGAGGGGAAGCACTTAGGAAAATGAAAAGCTTGGCTGCCTTTTTATCACTTCTTAGTCACTTTGTGTCCTTCTCTGATGAGAGCTATTGTCATTCAGGACAGCTTATCCGCTCCTTGTGTTGGGAACAGATATGGGCTTGGCACCTTCTTCCCCTCCTGGTGACAGCCAGATATAAACTCTGCTCATTTGTTCCCTGATAAGCTTGCCATCCTGCTTCAGAAGCTTCTCATATTTCATTTGGCTTGTCAGATAGAAGCCGCTGGTGCAGTTCATTCACAGAGATTATTTTTTGTTTTGCCATTATATTAGCAAAGGAAATTTCTGAGTTGCCTTCTCTTCTTCTCTGTTCTTGGATAAGCATATGGTTTCTATTGCTCTTGTCATCTAAGGTTCTTCTAGGCACTGTCACAAGTGCTGAAGAGGTCTTGTTACTCCTTTGTTTGACTCATATATTTTCCTCATTTTCCAAAGGCCTAAAAACATGAATGCACTTATTTTCAGAAGCAGTGATTGTCTGCTACTTCCATAAGGTGCTGGAGCCCTTGACAATACAGCCAAGAGCAACATGACTGAGACCATCATGCTAATCAATGACTGCTGTGAATAGTAATTAGAGCCAGGAGTTCAAAATTTCAAAGCTGAATGCTGTCCATTGGTATAACATCTTCCTTCCTCCCTCCCTCCCTCTCTTCTTCTCTCTCTTCTTCCCTTCCTTCTTCCCTCCATCCCTCCCTCCCTTAATTACAGCTTAAGGGAAAGAAGAAGGGAATGCATTTGCTCTCATGATACAAGCCATAACGAGAGAGGTTCTTCATCCAGAGACATAATTCAGTGGACAACTGAATAGGAATGGCTTAGCAAGGCCTGACTGCATGCACTAGTTACTACAGAAGGAAAGAGCTACTTGAACATGTCATGAAGATATTAAATTGTGGCATGACAAATAAAATCTTGGTTGTGTGGCAGGACAGGAGAAAATATAGGCTGCTTTCTATGCATTTTAACCTCCGGAGAGATGAGGAAAAAGTGTATTGGCAGGCCATCTTTGATTTCCAGATAAAGATATTAAATGTAAAGTAGACATTCTCTACTGTAACTGAAACATTTCTACTCACAGCAAAATCTTGTCTGGAAATGTTTATTTAAATTACTGGCACCAAGAAAAGGATGGAGCTTCCTTCAGTTTTTCTGTGCTTGATGGAGTATGGATTGCCCCACCTTCAAGTTCTTGTGTCCATTATCAGAATTCACATGTTCCTTGGTTACAGCTGGCTCAATGAGTCACCATGAATAATTCATCTAATTTACTCAACCCTCTTCCCTGGTCCAGAATTATCTTCAAACAGATTGCAGTTGTCATAGATTTGTCTATTAGTGAAGGCTATCTGGATGCATTTTACTCCCTGTTTGTGCACTGTCCTGAACTAAATGCTGAGTATTCCCTGTGCATGTTCCCAGGATATTTATCCATATCGCTGAGTGCTCCTGACTGGGTTTCAGTGCTCCTGAATGAGCCACCAGCAGAAGAAGGAGTCTCTAATAGCTAGAGCAAGAAGCTGAGTCTCAAGTGAGCATGAGCTCCTTGGCATGCATCACATGCTTCCTCTGGGATTGGTTTAGGTAAATCAGTCAATCAGCTGCTTTGTATCTTAATTTCCTATCAATTTATTTTGGCCATATTTTTACCTACCTATTGTCCAAAATTAGACTTGAGCATTATGCATCTTGCTGAAAACTAGAGTGGAAGAGATTTTCACATCTCTCACCATATGTTTGGGACTGTATAGGGGCCCATTTTGATATAGATAGAAGTCTTAAGACTCTTGCCTTCGGGTGAGAGACCATTTTCGGAGACTCTTCTGGAATCACCAGTACTGAAGAAATCTAGAAAATCAGAAAGATAAAACAGGGACTAAAGGCAAGATACTGCCTTTAGGACC
Organism: Nothura maculosa; assembly: GCA_032353885.1. NCBI lineage: Eukaryota > Metazoa > Chordata > Aves > Tinamiformes > Tinamidae > Nothura > Nothura maculosa. The sequence goes on from JAUBOD010000525.1 coordinate 2,477,182, forward strand.
TGCTTCCTCCCTGCCCTCTGGTAAGTCCTTGACTAGAACAAGATGTCCTTGTTTTGCTGGGAAGGCAGAATAAATTTCTGATTGAGACTGTCAGAGAGACAGAAATAATGGACCTATCGGAAGAATCTGTGTAATGAGGATAAATTCCTTTTCTGTTAGCCAGTTCTGTTCCATAATTATTCAGTCAATATGCTGTTAAACTTTAAGAGGAAAGTTTTAGGATTTTTCAGGTGCCCACTGCATCACAGAGATCTATTTCTGCTACTGTCTGTCCTAATTCAAGCTCCCAAGATTGTCTACTAAATGAGAGGTGTTCTAGGCCTTTTAGAGGTTCAGAGCACCTGCAGTTCCTGATAAAACTAGAATGGTTAAAGCTGAGGTAAATTTGGTTCATTATATTCAGCTTCTGTATCACTAGTGTGCCCAAACATTTATCTTGCAGCAAAGCCCAAAGCATTTTGAATTATTTTAAATGCAAAAGATGCTGTGTATAGATGAGCATTATTTTTTCTGCATTTTCTTCACTTGATAAAATTTTCTTCATCACTAGTACATACATTAATTGACAGAGCACATCAAGAGAGACAGGACTGTATGAGAAAAAGAAAGTAACCAAGCAAAGTGACAGTATCACTGATGCATCAACAACTTTGGATGCATCAACAGCACCATTATCTTTCCTTCGTTCTTTTGTTCCCATTTGCTCCCTTTGTTGGAAAGGTGAAGGGTTTATATTTGGATTTGACAATCTTCAAGGTCTTTTCCAACTGTAATGATTCTATGATTCTATAAAGGTTGTCTCTGCTCTACAGGCAAGATGCCAGCTAAGCTCCAAGATCTCCCAGCTGCTGTGCTGCTGACTTGCTTGAGTGTTTGTCAGGGATGAGTGATTTCTGAGCCCGAGCTGTGGCCAGACTACCATAGAAAACTCATTGCATTAATCCAAATCTATAATTGGCAGGTCAGAGGAGGCAATGGGATAACATTTTATCCTCACCACAGCTATGAGTTTTTGTTAATGTAGGATTATAAGAATAATGAACAAACCCTGAAACCTGTCTTCTTTATTTGTTAGTTCTAGAGTAACAGTAATCTATTATTGTCTGCACAACGTATTTTCTGTCCAGCTCCTTATCAAAGATATTTATTTATGCAGTGCACATAGATATGCCCATTGGTATTGATACACAGATTCTCAGCACATCTATTGTGTTTTACATGCCTTGCAATTAGCTTTTGCTTTATCCGCTGTGTGCCTACCTAGCTGTATGAATGCCAGGAAAAGGAAAGAATCATGACGTGGAGAGTACAGAAGGTCTGGAGAATTACTGCTGGAAAGTGGAAAGCAATTTGCACTCTGATGAAAGCAATGCAGGGCCTGATCCTGTCAAATGGTACTGTAGGGAGCTGCAGTAACTCTGTGCTGCCCAGATGAAGCCTGTAATGAAGCGACACTGAGAGCTCAGCAAGGTTTGGGGAAAAAAGGATGGAGCAATATCATAAACCTTCTGCAACAGTGCAGAAATAGTACAATGATCAGGGAGCTAATAGAATAAAAGAGGCAGGAAAAAAAGAATGTATCAAAAAAATGGGATATATGTCCAAGTGCTCTGAAATAGGCAGAATTCAGGCCTCAGGCCACTGGCAGTTTGTGTAAGTGCAGGCAAACGAAAAGACAGAGTAGAATTAATCCAGAAGATCACCATCAGTTCCTTCCTCACAGTCACTGCAGAATTTCTCTGTGGATCACATTCCCTCTTTAACCACCCAAGCACCAAGCATTCTCTTACATAAGATCCTTGGTTCAGCTGTGACTCCTCAACGTCTCTGCTTCCAAGTGAGGTCTTCCAAGCGAGCTTTAGCTCTTCCGCTTTTGAATATCTGTTACTTGTTGCATTTTTAAGCTCTACGGGGTTTGTTACAAAGACCCTGGCAATATATTCAGCAATAAATACATTGCAGACAGCAACTGCAAGTCATTTTGCAGAATCACAGAATAGCTGAAGTTGGCATTGTGCTTTGGAGTTCCTCGAGTCCAATCTCTCTGCCCAAGCAAGATTGACTAGAAGAGGTTGCCCTGGACAGTATCCAGTCAGGTTCTGAATATGTCTAGGGATGGAAACTCTACAACCTCTTTAGGCAGTCTGCTTCAATGTTCAACTGCCCTCACAGTGAAGAAGTATTTTCTTGTATTCAGGTGGAATTTTATTTGTTTCAGTTTGTGCCTATTTTCTCTTGTTCTGTCACTGGGCACTACTGGAGATTCTGGCAGCATCTGCTTTACTTCTCATCATCAGGTACTTATACACACTGACAAAATTCCCCTTGAGCGTTCTCCTGGCAGTTTATCCAGTTTTCAGCCTATCTGGCTGTCTGCTTATTTAGACTGTACACACCAGCTTGTCTATGAGGATGATATGAGAGACAGTGTCAAAAGATTTGTGGAATTTCAGGTAAACAACATCCAGTCTTCTCTATCAACCACACAGGTCATCACAGTCATTTGGCCTGTGAACAACAGGAAGAAAATGTCAGAGCTGAAAAAGGCTCAAGAAAGAGTGCTACGAGAGGTCTCCCACAACCCAGAGGACCACAGGGTAAGACTTTGCTTTAAGACCTTGCTTTAAGCACTGTGTTTATTCACATGTGGCAAAGCAACAGTATATATCTAGGACACCAGAAGGGTAGCATCTTGACTTTACCCTTACTTTCTCTGAAACCTTGTCAAACAGAGGAAGACTGATTTCTCTGACTCTGCAATGTTATTTTCACTTGGAGTCTAGAGAGCAGCATTCATCCTGTACCGTGTTCATCTGTTCTTTTTCCTCTGAACACACCCTTGTAAAGTGCCAGACTTGTTCTCAGCTGTGCTACTGACTGTGTCCTATGATATACTCTGGCATTGAAACTGCTGCTACAGGCTTGAAATTGCTCCTCATTTGTGTTTGTGTGACAAGGAGCAGGACATCTGAAATCTTATATAACTACAGCAGGAGCACAGCAAAGAGATCCTCTGCTGGCTGGATGTAACCCTTTTACTTACTATCATTCCATCCACACAGAGCTGGCAGGTACATCTGTGCTGCCTTCAGCTCCAGCTGCCACCTGCCCTTAGAAAGAGGAGAAAGGTGGTGGAACTGTTAGGGAAATAGGAGGGAAAGCTGCAGCTAAAAGATATGCTACTGCTTCTATATTTTTTTTTCCACAGCTATAGGCGTGAGGTGCTTCTCTGAATCTTTCAATTTGTGTCAGGGCTAGAGTGTGAGAGCTGTATCTGACCCCATTCCTTTAATTATCTCTCTGCCATTGTTTTTCTTCTGCTATTTGTAACTGATCCATGTCATTCACAACTTTGAACACTGATTAGCTACGGCTTCTCTTGGCTTCAGGAAACAAATGATCATTACATGGAGGAGCAAAGGATGAGCGGCCAAACCTTGAGAGAGGGAGGAAAGAGCCAAGAGGACAGATAGAAAACGTGCCAGGAAGTCAGTAGGAGTATGCAGGGCTATAATACCAATTGCTGCTGCAAAGTTTCAATAAATTATTCTACTAACACAGACTCATTTCAATTTTACAAAGCATAGTGGGCTTTTATATTATTATCTTGTATGCTGTACATGAAACCTCCATCAAATTATCTACCAGGAAACAAATCTGCAAAAGTGCATAATAAATCCCAGTGTAACAACTTCTACAGCCTTCTTAAAAAATTGTCTAACTGCCAAGGACTATAAGATTACACTTTATCAAGGGTAGAAATGAATAAATAAATACAACATCAATCTCCAAATTCAGCTAACAAATCCACTTTCACTTCAGAAAAAGAAAAAGCCATCACTTAAGCTTTTATCAGAATTCTCATTCTTTTTGTCTTAGAAGTCCACAAATTGATCCAGATGGCAAAATAAATAGGTGTATTACAAAACAAAACAAAAAAAAAAAAGAAAAAAAAAGATAATGAGTATATCATATAGAAAAAGACATGTTCATGAACTGGTATTTCAGGTCAAGGTCTCGAGGTTAGGACAGTAGGTTATTTTGTTTCTTTTTATTTTATCTTTCTGCATTCAAAGTCTAACATCAGGGAAAACTTAAGGCAATTTTTTTCAAAATCATGACGGATTTGAGGACACAGTTAAAATTGATGTGAACTAGACAATTAGCTCCACAACTGTCTTTGAGATTCTTCAACCCCAGACTCTACCTGATATTTTGTAACCTATTTTTATCTTTCTTCACTAGGATTCAGTACAGCCCTAATAGTCCAATTACAAGATCATACACTTGTGTGTGAGCACAGCCACAGTCTCTGACTGAGGCACAATCTACACAGTCTTGTACTGAAAATTATCTAACAGGGTCCATTTCATTTAAGCTGAGGACCTCTGTCTTGTTGCTGATAAATTCTCCTTACTTGGCTTTTGAAATGTATAGAAACACCTGTCTTCTTTCCCTTGACAGGATAACATTTCTGCAAATGAAACTCAATCCCAAAGTGCCGTGCCTCGAAAGTGGTAGATGCATACTCTTCCGTAAATAAAAATTCAAGAGAAAGAATGATCTGCTTAAAAAAGATGAGGTCTGATGAAAGGATTCTGAGAAAATTGTAAAGACAGAGAGAAGAGAACCAACTTTGAAAAGAAGTCACTGAAAGAGCAGATGAACAGTCTAGACTGTGTAAAAAGCAACGATCTTATAGAACCTAGTCTTAAAAGAAATATTTTCATGATCTATAGGAATGTCTATGGAAGGTAAGAGAGAGGCACAAAAGTGTTACTTTGGTATAAACTCTACTGTTAATTTTGTATTTCAAATAGCAGAACCAGAGCAAATCTCAAATTTGTAAAGAAATACAGCCCTAGGAACATAGCATAGAGTATGCTGATTTTTTACTCATGTTGAGATGTTGTGATGACCTTGTCTTTTTCTCTTTTGAAATACATTTATTTGTCTGCTAAACAAATATGTTCCTATCTGTATTTCTGAAGAGCTGTTCTTGTGGTATTTGTAATCCAAGGTACGATTGGCAAAGAGTGAGGAAGCATCATCTTGCAGCTATGAGACATTTGGAGAATGTGTTTTGAGCTTTGACTTATTTTATAAATCCAATTTCTGATGCTCCTTAGGTCCATGAAATGTAGATATCCAGATGACTTGACTTGTAGACAGTGTGCCAGGAGCTTCAGAATTCTCTTTTTGTATCTAACTGATTTCTGTTGTGACCTTCAGCATCTTCCTATATGTCTATGGTTTGGTTTCTTCACTAGCAAAGACTAGTAAAAGCTACTAAAGCTTATTAAATTAGTTGTTACATATAAATTAGCTGTTTAATTTCGCCTCCTTTTTGCTGTGCATGAATTGTTCATGAAACATTTCTAATTCATTTGTTCACAAAGTATTCTCTCTATAATTTATGCAAACAAGTTGCAGTCAGTGAGCAAGTCATCTGTTTTAGATATTTATGCAAATCCTAGTTTTGTGGTATCAGAACACCTAGCAATCTTTAAAGAATATTTAGCATCAAAATTTGTGTTTGCGATAAGGCAACTTGCTAGTTTATAGCTGGGGAATTGAGATAGTCAGAGGCCATGCAAAGACCTTACAGTAATCCTGATAATTGAACCTTTACCTCCTGCATCTCCGCCTAAGCTCTGATTCCCTCGGCCATTGAATTTTCCTTGTTAATGATGCACTGTTATGCTCAAAAAAATATTATAGACAAACAGGAAACAAACCTTATATGCAAAGCCAATAATTTATCTTGGTTATAACTGAACTCTAAGATAGTTATTAGTCAAGATCTAATTTTTACAGGTCTCTAAGAAAGCACAAGAGGGGCAAGGTGGGGTGTGGCTGCCTGGAAGAGTGAAAGGGTGAAAACATATGCTGAGCTGAAGAGGCCTGGGCAGATAGGAAGCTGTTCACCAGCCAAAGCTCACAGAGAAAGCAATGTCTGCAAGGCCAAGTTTGTCCCTTAGTACGTCACTGAAGCCACAGAGTCAAGAGAAAAAAAATCCTATGCAGGGCGTATTGGAAAGGGATTTGTTCCTAAACTCATCATTTGTCTTTCAGAGCAGCTCCATGTCAAGAGCTGGGCTACAAGAGACCAGAGAAAATCTAATTGAACATCAGTTAAAAAGGGTCTGTCCTTCTCCTTTTCCTTTAGCTCAGGTTAGTCCTGTCCCAGTTTTTCCAGTTCAAAAGCAACAGCAGAATTACAGCTTCTTTGTAGAATGTCAACTTATCGAGTTTGGGATGTCACACACAGAATCTTCACTAGACATACAGTAACTAGGATAGCAAAGTTACTCAAATTCTTATCTTGTCTCTTCAATTTCTTTGTTTCTTTCACTATTTTTCCTCTTTTTTTGTTCTCTGATAAATTAGTTAGAGTTTTTGCTGATGAGTCTTACCCTTTTGGCACTTAAATTCCAGGGCTACTGAGCTGTGACAATTTAAATGAGTGAAATTTCTGAGAACTGATGAGTGTGGTTTTAAATGTCTGATTGAAACACATAAACAAATACTCCTTAAAACTGCCTGCAGGACAGCAATGCTCTTCTTTGCGGATTCGTTGGTGCTTCTTTTATTGTAAAGAATCAGATTAACCCAATAAAGCTCATAATACCAATAGGATGTCAATCTCTTCAGTTTTTCATTCATGATCTGCAGTTTTCTCAACTTCTGAGATATATGTGCACAGATCAGACATTTCTGTGGTGTGCAGGTTCAGTTGTTTGCTTTGATTCATTTCTACAATTATTTGGTACCACAGTGACCATTTGTCCTTGCTGGAATTAACTATTCTCCTCCTACCCTCTTACCTGTACAGAGTGATGAAAGTATTAAAAATACATTATTCCAAAACATTCAGTGTGTACACTGAAAGATCAGATGATGGGAGAAAATAATATATTTTTTTACTATATTTTGACTAATGGGAAATTATCATTCTGTGGGACTAGAGGAGCTATTCATACATTTGTGCCAGAGACTTCCTGCATAACCTTGAACAAATTCCCTGAAACTGTACTCAGGTCACTTACTCCACGTAAATGACCTGCTTCCTATGGCCCCTGGGTGGTGGCAATGGTGAATGTTGTTGCCTGTCCTCTCTGATACTGGATTATCACTCAGGAGTGCCTCTACAAACCTGTTGAGCAACATCTCCCAAAGCAGTAAGAGAAAAGATCTCTGCCTTGTCATAGACCTAATGAGGATGTCCATCCAGCTCAGATGTCATAGTGGGCCAGGGATCTGAATTCATCTTACTAGTTCTAAGTGCCTCTGCTAAGTAGAAATACATCCAGCAAATGTTTCTTTTACTGTTAATGCAAATATAAGCTTAGATCTGCTTTTCTTGACTAATTTTGTGTACCTTATTGAGGCTAAGAAAGTGGCACTTGAGAAATACCTGTTTCTAGACACTTGGTCAACTGCAGAGGCCCAGTTCTGTTCAGGAGCACATCAACCTCTCATCCTCTCTGCAGGTGCACTTCATACAGAAAACACAATCTGGCCTCTGCTTTCCAGAATTTAAGTCTGATGCCTCAAGGCTTATTGCAACTGAGACTTCAGCTCTGAGTCTGTGTTTCCATTTTATCCTTCCTCACCTGGGATACGTTTAAGCTGTGCTCATTCCTTGTTCGCACTGAGATGCCATCTGTGACTTTTTACACTCTGAGAGTAGGGGGCAGAACTTAGTGATGACAAAAATAAGACCAATATAACATATCAGGGACAACGTAGGATGAGACCAAGCAAGAAAGCACTGAAGAGAGGAGAGGAAGGACAGATATTCAGGTCAGAATGTATTTCATGTGTTCAGGAGGTGACTGAATTTTACCTAATTGGGATAGTGTTGGAATAAGGGTGATTTTTACCAAGAAATCTCTCCCCCCCCAAAAATACTGGTATCATTCAGGGCCATGTCCCTTTCTTTTGCTGGAAGCTGGTGAAATAACTCATCATTAAATATACACTTGTGGATCAGTCAGCCATATTCTCTTTCTAGAGAGAATTTTATATCTTGATTACAGAGGAAAAAACACTGCTTTGAGGCCAGCATATCACAAATGAGCTGAAGAAATCAGAGTGTTACTCTAGGATTAATTTCTCTGTCACCCTTAGTAAGTCATCTCCCCTTTGTCTTCCCTTTTCCTTACTCAGCTCAGTTGTAGGTGCCTCTGGGCAGAGTTTGTCCTGCCTAGGCAGGCACTTTGGGTGGTACAGAGGTAGGTATCCCAGATCACTGGATTGATAAGAACCGATTAGCCTGCTGGCCCCTCTGGTTGTATTCAGCCCTCCATAAGTGCTGTGTGGACAGTCATGGTGAGGACCATGCAGGGAGCACGTGGGAGATGAGGCTGAGCAAGAGAGAAATGCACCTGAGAAGTACCCCTCACCCCATCAGTTTCCCTAAAGCTTACAGGAAAAGGCAGGCACCCTTCTGCTTCTAGTATTTATTATTTCTAACTCTTTCAAGAAAGAAATGAGGTACTTGCCCTGTCAGGCATTGTAAAATTTCACAGCCGCTTGTGTAGTGGAACCCTCATCTCACAGTTCCATACCATGACAGCTTTCCCAGACTGCTGGCGAGCATTACATGGCACCTTCATATGAGATGTGTCTAGTGACTGCAAATTAATTTTTGAGAACAAAGTCTGACGAATAAACTACTTGACCATGAGTTGATCAAATATAATAAATGATAATGCATTGCTTTATCAAAAGCATATCAAAATATATGCTTCTCATATATTTTTTTCACTTGAAGTATCATAACTATGACCCATGAGTCTGGGGACAGAGACTCAGGATTTATACTCCTGCTCTTCCCATGCCATCTCTGGAGGCTGGAAGTCTGTAACTGAGGTATTATTCATTTCAGCAGTGTGTACTATTGAACCTGTTTCTGCTAGGACTCAGCACCTGAGCTGTACAAGTAGAGCTGCATTGTCAGCAGCAGAGGGAACTCTAATAACAGCCTACAAAGGACGCATAAACTCCTCGTCAATAATTTCCCTCTACATCTGCACAAGTGATGGGCAGGAAAATGGTACATTGATGTAGTTTTCAGAAGCTTTCATCATCTAGGTTTAAAATGATAAATAAGAAAAAAATGTAATTTTTCTTAAACTATTACCATTTTTATGTGGGTCAGTTGATGCATTTTGTTCATATGTTTGAGCTCTGATTTAATTCAGTCCATTCGTTTTTCTTCTGTAGACAAAGATAATGCTTGCACATCACTTCATATTACTAAATACTGTATAAATACAAACTGTTTTTTAGTTAATTCACAGTGAATAATTCATTAGGTAAATTTCATCTAAGATTATTTTTTCTTTTCCTGTTCCTGAACTGCCCAGAGATATCTTTTTTTTTTCTTGGTTTGTTTGCTGGTGAGTAATTTCTGTAAATAATCCTTAGTCTGCATCATTTCTTTGATCTATTTGCTGAGAATATGTGAAAATGCAACTAAATGTGACTCTAATTGGACAGATGTCATGCCTTTTTATTCCATGCTGTTCTGACATCCATGTACATTCCTCTGTTTGCTCCAATGATCTTGTCTCTGAACAACAGGTGGGAAAGAAAATGAGGTGTATTCACTTAGTCACTCCTATTACAGTGCATGTTAGGACTAGCATAAATCAGGGATTCACAAAGCTAGGTATTATCTGTACACATAGTGGGAGGTAATTTCTAACAAAAACATGTTGCATGAAGTAACTAGATGATTAAAGCAATACCACTGAAAAGAGAGGAAAAATTTCAATTCCTATTTTAAAGCCTTACAAGTAATGCCTGCAATTGGTATCTGTGTTTTTTTTGATGAGCTGTCTCTGCAGTCATGAACTGCTCCATGGGGCTGGAGCCACTGCATCCAGGCTGCTATCTGGAGTCAACCTTTCCCTCCATACAGGAAGCAAAAATAATTGGGAAGGTTGGTTGTGATAGCAAATGGATGTTTGGAGTAATGTGGGTGTATTGGAGGGACCAAGGCTGCAGCATCAAAAGGCATTTAGTTTCTGTGGTGCTCCACATTTGCAATTCTCAGAGTTAGGCACCTTTATAATTCATGAGGGGAGCAGAGTGTCTGAGTGAGATTCAGAGCCAGCAGCAGCCTCGGCAAGGAGCTAAATGAGGCAGTGGATAAGGAAACATGGAGAATGGGGAAATGTCTTTATTTTCTTCTGATCTACAGAGCTTAATCACCTGGCCCAGCATGTTGGGAGGCCTCCTGCAGGATGAGGCCTAAGTGGATGGCAGCAGCCTGCACCCCTTCATGCCAATCTTTCCTCTTATCCTTAAGATTTAATGTTCAAGAGAACGAAATGGGTTTAAATCCTCACTTCCTTCCTGTGAGAGGTATATGTGATGAGGATGGTCAGAGACAGGAAAATCAGCAGTGCTGAGGGCCATCTCAGGGGGATAACCCAGATTTCAGTGCTCCATGATTTGTTGAAGCTATCTCAGCTCCCACACACAAAAGAAAGATTATTTATGTCAGAAAGTGAGAGGAAGCAAAAGCAGACATTACAGTGTAGTTGTTAGGATGCGTATGCAGAAATGTCCCAGCCATGCTTCATAACCGTCCATATGGTTTAGTCTCAGATTGCTCAATGTATAATGCAGAAGCTGCATTTGGAACAGAGACTTAACCACCGGACTGTGTCCTTCTAGATAAATCCTCAACTGTTAGCTAGAAAGACGGGCTCCCATTTCCTTTCTCTGGCCCTGTGTGTCTTTCTTTTATTTGTGCCTGCATAAAGGAGTAGAGAGGCTGTGGAGAGCTCCGAGTCAGAAATGCGCCTGGTCCGCATTTAGGATCTCTTCCTAGAGCTAGGAAGGACTATTCTGTCCCCAGGCTATGTGGGTGCTCACCACAGAACTATCTGGCTATTGTCCGAGAGAAAGTGAATTGCTTTCCCCTTTTGCAAAAGCTGCTCTGGGAAATCTTTTCACAGAGCAGAGAAGGCCAGGTGTATAGAAGAAAACCCAGCTTTTGGATCCTGATGGGACATGAGCATAAGCCCTGTCAAGGCTGTAGCACCTCTGGCTGTGATCAGAAGCAGAATTTCGTGTGAGAATAGGATTTAAATACTGAAAACCAAGGCATCTCTCAATATGAAGTAGAGAATGAGTGGCAGGTTTGAGCATTGCAAAATCTTCCTATGTCACACTTAATGTGCTTAAGTCCTTTTTAGATCTGGGCAGAATTAATTTAGCCCAAGTAACACAGAGAAAGGAGAACTGAATTGACTTATCCTGAGCTGTAGTCCAGCTGCTTCTACACAAGGCTACTCCTATAGTACCTGTATGTTTTTTGATGTTATTCCTATAACTTCTTTCTCAAACAACAGCAAAAACCATAGAAACACATCAATAGCAGGAGCAAGCACAGAGGCACAACTACAATATTCGGTAGAGAAGAGGAAAAACAGTATGCAGCTGTGACCAACTCTCTCCTAAAGGCAGAAAAGTGCAAAAAGTAACTGTTCTCCTCAGATAATAACAACAATCGGGCAGCACTGGTGTCCTTTGCCTCGTATTACTGAGTAAAGATAGCAGAGCCAGGGAGGAGTGACATCAGTAGGCCCAGACTCAGCAGGTGCTCTGCAGGTAAAATAAAGGTCAGGAATGCTCTGCTAGAGTAGCTGGCTTCAAAATGAAAAAAAAACAACAAAAAACAAAAAACCTCCCCAAGGATCCAAAATGGAGTTTTGTTAGGAAATGTTGTCAGGATATTTTTCTTAAGTTTACCCATAAAAACCTTCCTGATGACAATCAATTAACAATGTGTGGGGAGCAAGTGACTGTCAGAAGGAAGGAAACAACGCTACTTTCAAAGCAGTTTGTGAGAGGATTAAAAGAAGTGTTTCCTTGGGAGCTTAATAGGGCTTCCTCTGGCACTTCAGATTATTAACCATAAGGTTACTACTTCCACTTCCTCCTATCCCTGATTGATTAATTATATCTAAAGAGTTGCAATGAACACATTTCTTCACAGGCAGAGCAGGAATGCATGCTTCTGCTATTTGGTCTATTCTCCTAAATTTAAATTTGGCATTTGTAAGAAGTAACTATGGGTAGAGCTATAATGAATACAGGCAAATGCTGGGCCATCTCAGTCCATAAAGCCCTGTACTGTCATTTCAGTCCTGCTCTGCTTAGGCATATGCTTTTATAACTTAACATTCAGCCTCCAACTTACTTGCATCCTGCCCTGGACCAGCAGTAGTATTTTCAGTTCAAGGCATGGTACATTCCACTGCACGTGTGAGTACAAAATGCCATACTGTCATGCTCATGTGCATAAAAAGTCTCAAGAGAACTCAGAGAAACCCAGTCTCGGTGCCAGAAGCACACTGGGGTGACTTACCCTCAGGAGGGATTGCAAACCACGCAGCATTTTCATTAAGTATTTGACACTTGCTACCATTCAAAACTTCCCCAGAGGAAAACTACTGTATTAGATGTCCAGTGCTGCAAAAGTCATTTCCATCCACCTTTCTAAGAAGGCTTACAACCATTTTCTCTCTCTCTCTCTCATTCCCTGTCACCTGGTCTCTGAGAGAGTCCCTGAAACAAAAGCAGTTTCATTATTCTCATAACAGTGCAAGCAAATATTATTTGTGGAGTGAATCACTTTAGTTCATATGCTGATTGCCATCTTATCGCAGGCTCCAGTCGGAGCCATTTTAATGATACTCAAACGGCTGAGTTATTAAACAACCCCAGAGGCAGCCAAGCAGAGGGGAGCTGGAGTCAGAAAAAGAGACAGGGCTGGAGCACTGCCCTCCTCCTAGCTCCAATGCCTAGCATGGCTGAGGATGTGATGCTGCTCAGGAAGACCAGGCTAACACCTCCAAACTCTGTGTAGTGCCAAGAACACTTTGAAGACGAGGGCTTGAGTGCTTCAAATTTCAGTGTTTAAATGATACTTTGGAGGTCACTAGTGCTCTGTCTCATGGCTTGCACCTCCTGGCTCCTGTAATAATACATATAATAATAAGAAAATTATCCTGCCATGCAAATAAGCCTAGTGGCTCTGTTACATCAAGTCACCAGACTTCAATGACTTGTGGGAGAGAGAGTCACAATAACCTATTACTAACCTTGGTAAAAATGACTTTGCTAATGGGAAAGGTCTTATTGTACTTAAGTCTAGATGTTTCATTGTTATTCTATACAAAGATGAATTTTTTCTCTGGAATTATACTAAATCCAGGTAGGCAAAACAGAAAAACATTGTAGTTCATTCCACTGCTCACACATGCACTGTGATACCCCTATTACTATAGGAGAAAGATTGAGGATGCTTCCAGTGTCTTAAAGAGGCTTTATGCTACCAGAATAGCTGTTGGTGCTGAAGAGGGCAGGTAAGTGATCCTTGTTACCTACTTGTGGATACAAATTTGTGTCACAAATATTGTTCTACTTCTGTGAAGCAGGAAAGCTCTATATCTAAGTGTCATTAAAGGACTGAGATTTTTGTAGCTTTAAGTTTCTCCTGCTCTGATGGGAGAATGAATGATTTTCAGATAGTGACACTCCCTGAAAATGAGAATAATAATTTGCTCTGCTATTACAGCCCAGTCTCCTACCAAGCTCAACCCTGAGCAAATGATAAAGCACATCTGCATCTGCAGGGAGGGTACAAAAGTTTTTGCTGCACTATTCACATGAAAGAAAGAGAGGACAGCAGAGAGCTGGTCGCTTCGCACTTCATACAAGGCTTTGAAAACATAGGAGACTAAATTAAAATGAAACCTTTGGAAGTATAGGGGTAAAGTCCATCCTTTAAGAAAAGACACAGTACTCAGCCTGCAAAATCTTCTCACTTGCACTTCAGGTTTAAGCCCCTTTGCATGTCACAGAGGAAATTCTTTTCCTTTATAATCTCCTTGCTGCCCTATAGGTAATTGAACAGCAGATCCACAGAGTAAACCTTTCAAAAGGAATTACAAGAATTACGTATCTCATATTCACCTTGTTTCACCTTTTGTAGATGTTGAATGTGAGGCACCAGTTTCTTCCTAATCCATATAACTCAGACATGTGGAATTTTCTGCAGAGGCATCTTCCTCCTTTTTCTTCTTTGCCTAGCAACAGTTTCAGGAAAGAACCAGCTGAAGTGAGAAAGTTGTAGAAAACTTAGCTTGAAAAACAGATATAGCTAGTTTGCAGGCTCTTAAGGAAGGAAAAATTGAGGTTTAGAAGGAAGAAAAGAGGGTAAGAAGGAAAGAGGTGTAGAAGTGGGTCTTAGAGGACTTAGTTGCTGAGGACTGTGGTCTCATCCACAGGCTGATATATGCTAATTTTAGTATTGTCTGAAACAGGCTAAAAGGCAGACACACATGAATCACTCTGCTAATTTACAACAGACCTGAAGCAAAGGATGGAATGTGGTGACATCCTACAAATATTTAATGGCTGTAAATGCAAGGGAGAGCAATGAATTTAATTAGTCAAGCCATTTTTAGAGAAGAAAACTAGAAGAGATGTTGCTTAAAAAAAAGTTTCTTGAATAGACCATTATCACTATGAAATTGGACAATGAAGTCATACAGCAACTAACAATATATGTCCTTTCATTAGAAGCTGGAGAACATACAATAATACTGGGAGTTGGAAGATCTTTTCCTACGCAATAAAACATAGAAAATAAGAAACCTCTTAAAGCAGTATCTCCCTCCTAAACCAGGTGTCAGGAAATACATACACATTATTTAAGAGCTCATCAAATGTAGCTGGAGCTGTGTAGAGATGCAGAAGGGCACGTCTCTACACGGAAGGCATAGGGACTGCTGTTTTGATGGCAATGTGGTCAGAGAGGCAAGTAGCTCTGCTGAATCTCTAAGGTGAGGCAAGCACTAGTTTTATTTGCCAGTCAGCAGCAGTTTACCAAAGTGCTTAGGCTGCTTTTGGGATATGACCTGGAGCTCCACGCTGTGTTACACTTCATGGTGCAGATACTGCTCATCCCGTGGCTGTATTTTGGCAATCCCTTTTCCAGGGACTGAGCAGTTTGTAAGCTGAGATCCTGCTGTCAAAAGGGATTTTGGAAACATTCACCTGAGCTAGTAGCTGGTCGCTTCCCCCCAGTACAGACACAGCAACATAGAGCTTTGCCTGAGCTGTCTGCCAGGTATTTATCCACTGTCAGTACTGCAGCTTGTGAAGTACCTGGGTCAGCCTCAATGACATATGCCACTCTTGAGCTGACTCGCTTTAGCTTGTCTATGAGATCTGTAGCTATTGCGATGACTGAATTCACTGAATTCACAGGTGTCACCTCAGCAAATAGCATAGAAAATCAAGGAAACTTTGATTTCACAATACCAAATATTTTTCTGAAATATACATTTGAATTTGACTCCTGTCAAATGGTCTCTGTTAAGCATTCATATGATAGAAAAAGCATGACAAACATTCATATTTCACATCTTTTGTGGTAACAAATATTTCTTTATATTTTGGACTTAGTTCCTCTCATTCTCCCATTCCCTTTTTTTTTTTTTTTAATCTCCTTGTTCAACGTGGGAAAATATTAGTTGTACTTAACTTGTTGTGTGCACAGGGAAAGACTAAGCCTTCACTTTCATCCTGACAAAGACTGATCACAGTCATTCTGCCCTCGGTTTGTTGTGGTGCTGTCAATTCATACAGCTGCTGTCATGGTACTCCAGTGGTTGAAGGAATTAGGGAAGGAATGAAAACTCAGGCCCTGATCCAGCTTGCCTTAAATATAGTTTCTTGATCTCAAAAAGGGATAGTTTTTAGGAGTGGCTAGGACGTGGCACCAATGTTAAGAGCTTCATGCTTGATGCTGTAGTGTATGACACTCTTCAGTATGAATCAGCAAAGTGGCATATAGCTGGTCTGCAAATGGAGAAGAGAAAAATGATGGAGATCTCGGGCATCTTTCTCATAACTTGAAGGTCTGTTCATTTTACTACTGATTCAGGCATATTCCTTGTATTGTGGCATAGCTTTGCCACGTGGAGACAAGGCACAACTTGACACCACATTAGCAAATGGCACAAATTTTAGAGGGAATCATTTTTAGAGATATTTTATTTTATTGTTTACTGGTTTCATGTGGTTTTGCATGAATTAGAGGGAATTCAAAGTGCTAGCTTGAGTTTCTCTTGTGAGTAAGTGGGCAGATACATATGTACATAAACAGTTACTATTTCACTGGAAAAGCTTAGTTGCAAGTTCAACACAAAGCTGGAACCACTGTTGTGGTTTTAATAAAACAAGTCTACAGCATGGTATTAGGAGCTACTATTCTGCCTGTGTTCTTCATGCTTAGTGAAGTGCAAAGCCAAGAATTCATCCCTTGTGCCTATCAGAGATCCTCATGGAGTTTTATTTTTCTGTAATACAGGGAATATAAGAAACAGAGCATAACTCCCCAAAAGACCGGCTATCTGTGAAGCTTATTTATTGTTTGGTCTCTGAGACTGCATGTTTCTTTCACTGTGTAACACTAATTTTGTTGTTTCTAAACTTGAATGTGCTCAACAGTAGGCAAGAAAACAATATTTCTCCATGGGTCTCTCTATATGGGGCCTTAGCTGAACCATAAAATTTGAGAAATGCTCAGGGAGATGAGGCAAGTGTGGCTGAAAGAAAACTTCCATCTGAGTCTGAACTGGGAACCTCAGTGAAGGACTGACTTCTGTAGTCCTCTGACCACACTCTTGATATATGCTAGGCTATTTCCCTTCTTCATTTTGTCCCTGTCTTCAATGCTGTGCCCTTTAAACAAGAGAGATGGAATGAGCTAGATATGACTGGATTATGGTGTTATTATGCAGCTCTGTTAAAATTAGGGAGGTCCTTAAGTATCCTTGGAGAAGAGGTCCTTTTAATGCAATGCAAAGAACCAGTAGGGTCCATGATCTAAGCCAGCTGTCTGAATTCCTTCTAGGGGATTTAGAGGGGAGGGTCCCTGTCAAGTCCTATGTGACAAGAATGCTGCCCTCTGTGAGGACACTGCATACAGTTTCTCATCCAGAGCAGACATTTACTGCTATAGCTGGTGATCAGTGTCAGCTGGAAATATAACACACAACCTGTCTGCAAGGAGTGTCTGTGACAAAGGGAACAAGAAATGAAGAGGGGCTTCACCTGAAGCCTTCCCTGACAGTCTCTGTGCTCCATTCAGGAGGAAACTGACACTGAGATCAGGCTAAAGGACCACTTGACTCCTGTACTCCTGTTTCACCTTTGCCAACATTGCATTTCTTATATCTTTTGCTTGATTCTTTTGCCCAGTAATGTCCATCTTATTTAATTCAATGGCCTGATACTCGCGGTGTAGCAGCTTTTTCTCAGTTCTCTTTGCAGGTGTGTACTAGACTGCCATTCTGCACGTGTTATCTGAAAAGGCATCTATCTGTATGGCAGGAATTAAATCTCCACTAACTCTGCAAGAAAAGAGAGAGGAGGATGAGAGACTATAAGCTCAAAACAAACATCTTTATATGTATAAAGAGAGAAGTAAACTGATACAGATCTAAGATTAAGGAACAACAGTAAGGCTGCAAAGTCAAGCACAGAGAAATTACAAAACATCAATAGCAAAAATGCTTGCGCAATCTCAATTTGCTATGCTTGTGAAAATCCATTACAAAGTCTTTAATTATGCAATCACACATTCCTTTGCTTCCCAAGCCCCTGTTTTATTCAGTGCACAGGACAGTCAGTGTTGTCTCACTAAGTTACTTGTCAATATTCTCCTTTACTCCATTGCTCAGTGTGTGACATTCCCCTTTCAGTTACTATGTGCTACTCATATCTGAAATCAGAATGAATCATTTTTCTCCTGTGTTATTCACATAATCTCATCACTATAGCATTTTGGTACTTCACAAATGGTTAATGTGTGCCTTGATAAGGCAAGATACTAAGTTAGTGTGCTGTGTCAGAACTTAAATCAGAATTTTCTATCAGGCAAGCCCAAATACCCAAGTTTAAAACTGTTTAAAGTTTACACAACAGCTTAAAATGAGTTTAAAGTAGTGAAAGGGACTCCAAAATACTGTGCAACTTGTTCAATCACAAAAGCTTTAGATTCTCCAATTTCTAGAAGGAGGCAAAGGAAAGAGATAATGCCAAATTCAAAAATTCTATAGCCTAATACACAGGTAGATGATTTTTTTAAATATAGAGGAATGATTTTGGTAAAGCACATTGCATTGAGAATTATTAATATGATTTCATAAACATAGCATTGTTGGAGTGCGTGTTTATTATGCTTTGATGGCTTTTATATAAAATGCACTCTATTTAGTAGCACTGAAGCATTCAATATATACACTAAAATTTCACTGATTTGAAATCTTGTTTCTTTCTGGCTCAGACTTTATTGGTAATGGTCTCTGGAAGCAGAGCTTCATTAAACATCTGTTGACAATTCATTCAATTCATTGAGACCTACTTTCCTTTGCCATGGTGGTCTGGATTAGGTAAACCTATAAAGGGTCAGAAGTTTATTATTCTTTACTTTGGCAAATGGGATTCGGGGCATGGTAGGAGAATTGAACAAATTTTAGAATTTTAGAACAAAGATAACTGAGATAAATTTTCCAGTTCAGTGGAAGATTCATATTCCTTATCTAAAGTCATCTAAATATTAGATAACTTGATTCTGGTAAAATTCATGCTCCTAGAGAGGGAGAAGCTAACCATCTGAAAGTCAACCTATCTGTATTAGACCTTTCACTCAGTCATTTAGAAGTATCCATCTCAATTAACTGACTATAAGGAAAACTTGGAGATCAAATGAGATGTATAACACAATAACAAAATAATCTCCAATAACAAAAATTTGGAGATAGAAATCTCTACCAACGAGGTGATGGAGCCTACCCTAATGATATCTTTTCCATTCAAATGAATAGGTCATGCTTCATAACATTCAACCTTCATTCACATAACATTCAGCCTTTATCCATATGGGAAGAATGAATCAGTCTTACTGGGACTTCAAGTCTATTGCACATCAGCAAAACGCCTTTTATTGGAAGGTTAAACATCATTAACTCCACTGATGAGGGAAAAAGAGAAAGGTGAAAAGCTTATGCACACTGATGCTGCAGATATTCTAATCCAGTGCTAACTTTGTCATACTATTTTGCCTTCCTGTATAAAGAAGAAATATATCACTGTATGCACGTGTATTTGTATTTGACTTTCAGTAACAAGGAAAGAATAACTCTCTTTGGCCCTTTACCTCGAGCATTCATTCATACTTGTGGCAGGATTTCTTTTTTAT
Source organism: Nothura maculosa (assembly GCA_032353885.1). NCBI lineage: Eukaryota > Metazoa > Chordata > Aves > Tinamiformes > Tinamidae > Nothura > Nothura maculosa. The sequence continues at coordinate 2,496,482 of JAUBOD010000525.1, forward strand.
TTTTTTTTTTTAATTCAGACTGAGATCTAAAATACTTAAACCTCTAGAGAAAAATCACCTGGAGGACAATACAAACGTTCACTCAAGAATAGCCTTTGTTGTGACTGGCAGTCTCTTTTTCCATATCCTAGCAAAGGAACATGCTGTAGCATAAAAGTTGGGAAGTAAAAATGAAAGCAAGAAGAAAGCAGGAAAGGAAGAAACCAAGAAAGTAAGAAAGCAAAAGCAAGGAAGCAAGCAAGAACAAATGAACAAAAAGAAAAAAAGGTCTGAATAGCAAAAACTTCCTAATAATATTACAACATAATGTTAGTGTGTTCATAAAAGACAGCTCTTGGAACTGAACTTTTTCATGCCTCCAGATCTGCATAGTTTTAATACAAATAAACGGAGCTACCATGAAAGGGAAATCACTCATTATTCCAGGAGCTACTGCCAAAGTGTACATTCTGAGACCATTTAAGGGAGAATATTGTTGTTGTCCAGACTGGGTAGATATAATTCTCCAAGCTTAATGAACTCTAGCAGGATTTTAAGGCATTGACAGATGCCTTAGATTAAAAGGCCTTGATATTAATATATTATAAAGAAATATATATTATGCCTTGATATTAGAAGAGATATCTGTCAAGGATTTTTTAAACATTTAAATTTCTTTTTTCGTATCTTCCACTATCTATAATAGCCTTTGGAAGTTTAAGAATACAATCCTGCTGGGATTTTCCTCAGTCACATCACACATACAGCTGATCCCCTCTTTTCCCACATCCCGGGTATGTCACAGTTAACATGTCAGAATCTGGAACGTCTCTCACTTTTGCTTACCTCCTTATGAATGCATGATTGTTACTGAGGTTGTCAGCAGAGACACAGTAAGAAACAAAAAAAGCCCTAAAACGCCTAACATCTAAAAGGGGAGAACAGTGACAAGCAAGAAGGTATTCTCAGTAAAGTACTTTCAGCATTAAGAGAACTGTTTTCCATGATTGGTTCTGTCATAGACTTTGTGGGTCTTTGGTAGTTTACCCCATTGGAGCCTTTGCTTTTCTGCTATAAAATCAGTTATTATTCTTAATTTTAACTATGATAATTAATGGTAGTGCTTCAGTTTGAATGGAGAAGTATTTTTCTGTTACTACAATTAGGGATTCCCAATTCAGTAAACTGCTCACCTTTCTGTTCTCCACCATAGATCTTTACTTTCCTTCATAAAATAAGGGTGTGATGGCAAAGACTAGAGCTGACTGAATGTCACCAACAGTGAATGGTGATTTGCTGTCTGTTTGACTTTCTAAATGAATTGATAGTGGTTGTATACATGGATCTTTCAGGTTTATTGTCAGCAAACAGCAACAAGATAGAGTTTTATTTGTATATTCACTCTCAGAAAGCATTTCTAAGCTTTTGTGCTCTTGCACCTGGGGAAGGTGAATTTTAAAATCACCTTCTGGAAGAATTTGTATGGGATGACTAAGGCTTAAACTCCTGCAATCCGGGATTTGAAACACTACCATTAATCACTGTGCAACTGCATGGCTCTCTCATGAATAGAAAGCTGCTGATTAAAGCAGCTTTGCAAAAATGTCATCAAGTAATTTTGAATAACAAACCTATCTGAAGCAATCACAACTGCTAGTTATTGTCTCTACAAAATAGAGACCATCAGGCAAATTATTTATTATCATTTATTCAGCCAACTTTATTGAGAAACAACCTTCTCAGAAACTGGAGCACAGCATTGCGAAAGTTTTTATTTTACAATTTAATTTCTCCACAAATACTTTAATTTCTTAGATTTTTTTTGTTTCCTCTCAAATCTTTAACCACAAGATTTATTTAAAGCTCTTTATTTTGAAACAATTATTAGTAGCACCTATATGGGACTTTCAAGCCCCATGGGTAGGTTCTATTCACAGTAGATGATGTATTTTCTTATTTTGGCTGATAGCCCCAGCTCTCTGATCTTCCTGATTGGAATGGGAATGATGCACACATACTGCAATAATAAAATACTGTTATATTTGCTTTGAAGTTTCCAATCTAAGGCTCAAAAATCAGCTAAACCATTTAGAAGTACTCTAAAAAAGCAGGGTACTGTGTTCAGATCTTCTGCAGTTCAGGCTGCTGCATTAGCTATAGGACCATATATCTTCCCTACAAACTGAGAATAAAAACAGAAGAGAGAAAAACACTCCCATATCCTCCCTCACTCTTTTTTTCCCCAACTTATGTATGGATCACAGCACACTACTTTGCAGGAAACTATTTGTTATAAAAAATATGACCTATACTACATTCCTCCACCTAAACCCACCTCCCCCAAAACGTTGTGAGAATTAAATTCACAAATGGTGGCTGAAGGGAGGACATAATGAAAAGACTGAAGTAAAGAACAAAGGCAAAGAAGTTCTCAGCTGGGATTTGAAATGAGTGGGGGGAATCAAGGAAGACGAGAAAAATAGCAAGACCGTTCTCATCCGCTTCTCAAAGAGGTACTAACGCAGTTCTCAGAGGCAGAGAGGCAAGGCAAGAGGGCAAGAGTCTCTGAAAGCAAAGTCCTAAGGAGACTGGTAATAGGTGTTGAGTTTTATTATCTGTAAATATTATTATCTGTACCTGCATAAATAATATTATCTATAAATGAATCATCTGTACGCTACTGTATTTGCCCCTCAGTGAACACATGTGAGTCAGGATGCTCCCAGCAAGCAACCAGTATTCCTCCGCAGGTCTACAGTACAATACTACGTTTCCTTCCTTTTCTCTAGAGTCACATACCACGTAGGGCACAGAATATGAATGTGCCAAGCAGTGTCAGGGCAGATGAAAGGGCAGTCCACGTGTGTGTGTCTGCTTATTAAAGTCATTCTCACCATATACAGGGAATGCCAGCTTCCCCCTATACCACATCCATGTGTATGTGAGCACCTCATTTTTGAGTCTTCAGATTTGATGTTTTCCTTGTCTGGGATCAACAAGTATCATGAGAAGTACATGACAAAAGAAGAGACGGGGAATCACTTGCCTCTTGTGATTTGCCATCTGTGCAATTGGGATGAATTTCTGCAGCCTGTTAGTTCCAACACTAAGCTGATAACATAGGTATTAACTCCGATAAGGAATATGCTGCTGACTAACTAAGTGCTCTCCTGTAGGCGTTTTGAAGATACAGCTAATTTAATGCATGGCTGCTGATTGGTACTCCTGAAGGGACATGTTTCTGCTTTGTTTTCAGATCCCAGTGGGCTGTTACAGGTGGCTCTACATGACAGAGCAGTCTGGCTGCTTCCACACTCAGAGTCTCTAGCAATCCATGGGCTGCCTGCTTCAAGCTGGAAATGTCAGTATGAGAGCTGCTATGACGGTATCTGTATAAAGCTATTAGGAGTAATTGTCATGACCAACTTTTCTATGCACTTTCAACTGGCGCTTTCAACTGGGGTTGTGAAGTGTGATTGTTTTTAGAGAAGTCTTGAAAATTAGTGCATCTGGTCTGAGTATGACTTCGCTACTAAAGCTGAGCTACGGCAATTGCTAATCCAGTATATCTAGCAGAACTATTCAAGAGCCAGAGAAGTCCTCTGTGTTATTCGTACTATGATTTATGTATTACCCTTGCAATTCCTCTTGCTAGCAAAGCTATTTAAGGGTTTGTAGACAAGTTTTATAGCATCTGTAAACCAATAGTTAAAGGAATAAAAAAGGCTGCCCCTTGCCTCTCAAATCTCTGTCCTGTCTGAACCTCCAAATGGAGCAAATGACACTGTGGAGTGCCAAGGATACACTAAATAGGGAATCATACTATGCACTTTTAGGATTTCACAGGCTTTCACTGTACTATGACAGTGTAACCTTGAGTATTTTAAGTTGTCAATAGAAAGTGAACTTGTGGTATCAGAAATCAAGTGTTCCTTTCTGAGCTAAGAAAGTATGGAATGAGTATGTGGCAGGGCTTTTTTGTTTGTTTTCTGGAGCCAGCTGTGTCACAAAGGGAATATCTCCTTAGCAATTCTCTTCTGGCTGCCATGCTTGCATATGGTGTGGGAAAGTCCCCATCCTGGAGAACTTTAGCCATTATATTAAAAAAGACCAAAAAGGCAGAGAAAGGAAAAGCTGCTCTTTGATCAAGATTTTTTTTCAGCTGGTATAGGGCACATGTAGAAATGCTCTGTGTTTTCACAGTGGTCACCCTAATGTCCTTCTGTTTTTATGATTATAGCTTCACCATAAATCTTTCTCCTGCAAAATTTTTGCTGCATAAATATTTTTATTGCTGCATCAGAAGCTTATATAGGACTTGGCAGGGTTTTCCTAAAGCTTTCCTCTCCTCGCTTTGTTCCACAGCTCTTGCTTGGTCTCTGAGTTTATAACCGAATGCTTGCAATCTGCATCTGTCACAGTAACTTTTGCATTGTCTGCAAATATCCATCTCCTTCAAATCCCTCTAGCCATCTAGCTGCCTGCTGTAGGTTCTCTATGGATATTTCTTAGTCTTCCTCCTGCTTTGCTTAGCAAATGTTTGTCCTGGCCCATAAAAATAACTGCTGAATAGCTGTAATGAAAGACAGAGAAAGGCCTTCAGTTCTTCTTTGGGAAACCTGTGGCTTAACTGTTCATTGTAGGCATTTCCTGATCATCACTGGTAGCTGGGAAAAAATGGAAAAATACAAAGAGATGCGTGCTTTGAATACTCTGAATCTTTCCTAGATAGCACAGTCCAGATTGCCTAGGAAGGCAAGCAGAGGTGGCTTGTGGCAATGCTGTTCCTTCAGCAGCAAAAGCGTCAGCCTGAGAATGGCAGCCTAACAAGGATGGCTCTCCCCACATCTCCCTGTCTTGGATATTCTGTCACACAGGACACCTTTATCTTGCAGTATTTCCTGCAAGGAGCAGGAAAGCACATGCCCTTGTCTTGCTTTTCCCATAGTTTTCCTCATTTCTCTTCCTGAGTATATCTCTTCTCCCTCACCTTCCCCAAATAACCACACAAGAACAAAGAGGAAAAATAATAGGAAACCATGCACAGTTGATCTGAGATGAAGAAAGTCAGTATGCAAGGGAAACATATATCCAACAGGAGTAGATAAGAGAATAGAGGAGCGTTAGCAGAAGAAAATAGGAGTATATTAAAATATGTTATTTAAGAAATCTTCAAAGGGTATGTGTAAATTAAGAGTTTTTCGGAGAGGAAAGAAGCTATTTATTTGGGAAGGGCACAGAGGAGGAAGAGAGTGTTAGATATAAGGCAGAGCAAAGACAAGGTATATGAGGAGAAGGGTATATAAGGAGAAAGATAGACAGCTGTGCATTAAAAGTGGCATTGGAATGTATTATGGAACTGAGGTGGGCAGGAGCAGGGATGAGAGAAGTCTTGGCAAGTTGAGAGTTAAAAGTACTGTTCATGAGCATGCATGTACTACCTGTAAAAATGTGCCTTGAAGTGCCATGCAATCGTCTGTCCCTTCTATGAGAAATGAAGGGCCTGGGTAAATTAAAAAAAAAAATAGAAAGAAACCTGGCAGTGAGACCAGATCATGCTTGTGGATTTGACAGAGCTTGAAAGAAAGCATAGGCTCAATAACTGTATTAATTGGCCCATGCTGAAACCAGCCACAGATGGTGTGTGTTGAGCAGAAAAAGCTGCTGCTCGGCTGTGCTCAGCTGGCCCACACAGAGGATGGAGTGTGATCTGCTCCCAAACCAGAGGCCCAGCCACTGGCTGTGTTTCAGCTCCGTGCTGGCAGTGAGAGAGCATGGAGTGGAGGGATTGCTGAGGCATGGCCTATGCTTCACTTCAACAGTCTTATGAACTTGTGCTTCTACTCATTGGACATAAGGCAGGGATAAGCAGCCCTTTCCCTCCTGAAACCTCAGTGTGTTTGTATTGGAGACCTCTGCTCTTCTGCTAATCTCAGAAAAGGACATCCTGCTTTCTTTGGACCCCATTAGCCTCCAGCTAAAACATTTTGAACAAGACATTTTGAAAGGAATGAAGGGCAGTGTTATTGCTGCATAGGAAGCTGACAAATACAGGACCTGACTGACTGTATTTGATGTGTACATCTTTATATATAATATTTAGCTGGGAAATTAACCTGAGGTTTAAGGTCTAGAATTGTTCTAGTCTATGTAACATGAAGACAGGAATGACTTGTACATGCTTGGAAAGCAAGCACCAAACATGGGGTAACTATGAAGACAATCCAGTGAATAAATAGGTAGATTTCCTTAAATGCCCACACTCGAAGTTCTTACCTAATTTCTTCCCTCCTCTCTCTGCTTTAGGTGCAAATCTGTTCTAGCAGGACTGGGAAATGCATCAAAGATACATTATTATTTCTCCCCTTTCTAAGCACCTGCTTCTTTTTCTTTCCTTTCCGCCTCTAAACTTGTCTGCTATGCCTCACTTTTAGAAATTCTTACATTGACACAAGACTGACTCAGGTCAAGTAATACTAGGAAGCTGCCAGAGACAAAACTGCCCACTGACAAGTTTTCCAAAGTTGCATGTGCATCTTTCTGGAGCTTTCCCTATGATGAGCCAGATGATTGCCCATCTTCCCATCTTGTAGCTGTGTCTAGGACACAGCAAGGATAGACAGAGGATGATGTGTCTGAACTCCTTTTCAACAGCTAGAGCCATTGCTTTTTTTTTTTTTTTTAAAAAAAAGGGTTTTATGGGAGGGAGAAAATTCCCATGTTAGGAAGTAATTTTGACCTTGTCTTTGGGGCATTAGAATTAAATCTTAGTACTGACTCCCCCAGCCTACTCTGTATTGATAAGCCCAGTCCAACTGATCAGGAAACAAAAATACAATAAATGCTTTCTATCTATCACCTTGTCTTGGTTGCATTTTTAGGCTGATCATTTGCTCTCACAGTTTTGCCAGCAGCTATTCCTTTGGTGTGCAAATACATTTCCCTTCTAAGGAGCTGAAAACATTTCCTAAATGCTGAATTCTATCATGACATGCAGACTATTAAGACATAAGTATCTCCTTGTTATAATGTGAGAAGAATTCCTCAGAGAGGCAAAGCCTCTAATGACACTACTGGTCCTCAGGAGCTCTGTTTCACACACCTTGGCACCTCACAAACCTCACTCATACCTGTGCTGTTCTAGTATGCAGTAGATAAAGGAGCTAGCAAAGGAAGGCTTACAGCATTACGTGAAACCCTAGCCAGGGCTGGCTGTGTGAGGACAGCAAAGTCTCCTTTGCAGCCTCTGGCTTCTGCCGTCTACTTCTTCCCAGTGAGTGCTTTGCTTTACTCTGAGTCAAATCAATCTTCTTTGCTCCTGAGCCTTTGAAAAATGTGCAAGTAGATTCTGTTCAGTCCATTCAACCATGACAGAAAAAGAGAAGGCAGGTGCTTAATGATTGTTCATAAATAATGCTTTATTTTCATGATAACATCTTTGCCATTAGGCAAAGACATTTAAACAAAGACAGATGCCCTCTCTGAAGCAAAAGAGTAGAACAAATTTTAATACCTAGCTATAAGCACTTATTCCAGGAATTTCCTTGTAACCCTTCTTTCCTTAAGCTCCCCCATGAGTCAAAGTGGGAGAGATAATTAATCCAGAGAAAATTCAATCTATCTACAATTCAAGTAAAAGTCCCTTGAAAATCCCTAGAACTATTCTTCTAAACTAGGACCCAGGATGAGTCCCAGATGTTCAGGTCCTCTTTCACCACCTATGATCTTTGGAGATGCACATCCTTGCAACTGTTGGGTGGTGCCAACTCATCATGCTCAGACTTCCAAAAGAGAGTAGAAGTCACAATAACTCTTCTTCATATTCCAATGAGCATGATTAGTGTTTAAGAAAGCTAGACATTCACACTCTGCCTTGGGTAGTTGTGTGATGAAAGTGAATGTCTGTTAAAGACTCTGGTTAGAGGAGTTAAGCCAGAAAGCAAGGAATACAGCAAGGAAGTAGCAATGTAAGCACGAGGAAACAGAAGTGCTAAATATTTCTCTGGAGCCATTGTTTTATCCTAACATTGCTTCAGTGAGGCAACTCTGTGCTATTTTCCAGGATGCTTGAGTCTCTGGGACTTGCTATGACCTTCTATGCGTTCACTGCTGGGCACTGGACATTTTTTTAAAGACTTTTTGAAATATTACATAATTTTATTTTTCTTTTTACAATGAAGCTTTCAGAGAATAAAAAACTGTTTGAAGTGATGGCTTCAGTTTCCCAGAGGCATCGTGTTGTCATGTCCGATGGTCCTCTGAGACTTAATGTGACTTAAATATGTCATAGGACCCTGTCACTCTTTTCAGAGGCTTGTCACTTCAGGGTGAGAGTCTCAGGGTGGAAGGAGAAGCTAAAAACCCTTGATCCTGTGCAGTCTGTTTCTCTCTGTGTTTCTCATCCTTTAACTATATGCAAACTCCTCTCCACAGCCTGAGTTATAAGTATAGAGCAGGCTCCTTCTCAGTGATATGGTATGGAGGCATCTTGCCATGTCATTGAAGACTCATTCTTTCAAAGGGCCTTTGAAGCACGACAAAGGTTTCCTTATTGCAGCATGCACTGATGTGGCTCTTCTGACAGATGGAAGACCTGTGATCCCAATCTTTTTCATAGTATCTAACTTGCATTCTCCATGCATCTTCCCAAATAGTTTAAAGGTAGAGGTCTAAGTAATAAAACATTAATAGTATATTTGTCTAGCACTAATTAGGTAGCATCATCTGAGAGCTCGGGATTGAAATAGGGACCACAGCTCAGCCAACTTCCTGTGCTTACTCTCCTTCACTCTAACTTGTGGATGCTTGTGTATTTGTGAAAGCAGTAATGTGCACTTATCTGTGGACTTAGTAGCTGCCCTCTTATATTACACTAACAGTGTGCTAAGGATCTGATAAGCAGCTAGGAAGATATGCAGGCCACATATAAACCTCATTAATGGGAATGAAAACAGGGAGTAATTCAATTTGCTGCTAGGAAACTTCCTCAGCTGTACACTCAAACCATGACTTCATTTTTTTCTTAATTTTTCTCTTCCTCTTCCTGTCCCTAGACTCTATGACTCTACAGCAGAGTATTTCAACTCCCTCTTACAAGTAACGTGTTCCAATTATAATTTTCTTAGAAGAGGGAAGATGAAAATATATGGTGTGTCAAATCATATATTTTATCTGTCATCTAAACTGTACAATTTTGTAATATTCCTTTATATTTTATAATATTGTGCATTTTAGATAGTGTCACATATTTCAGACACCTGCTGTCTGCAATGTATTATGTCAGACCAACTCATGCTGCAATAACTTATCAGTTATTTTTACCATCTTGTAAGAGGAGAAAACACACAGCCTTTACTTTTTTCTTGCCAAGGATAGACCTGGTGGAAACCATGGGATAGACAAACAGTCTTACATAATCATGTGTCTGGAAATGAAATGGAGATGAATCTGAAGTAGGCTGTACATCTGAAAAAATGCCTAACACAGATGCTAGGTACCCCAAAATAGACCTCTTGCAGCTTTTGTGCATTCTGTGCACCATAAAGCAGTTATGCTCTCTTGAGTTGACTCAGCAAGATTTGCTAGGAGCTTAATTTGGTCCATGAACCCTGTCTCAGTCCTCTGTGGGGCAGGTGTGTGGGACGGGGAGAGATGTTCACATAAAGCAACTCTAGAACTTCTGCTAAATGCAGAACACTTCAGCCCGCATCACAACAGGACAGTCAGATTTTCACAGTGCAGTGCCTGTGGGTTGCACTGAAATCAAACTCGTCTCTGTCATCACGTAAGTAATGGCCACATTGCGCTGTTGATGGTAGAAGCCATTAATCTTACTGGCCATTCCCCAAAGCTGAAGGAAAGTGTTTTAAACCTACTCTGCACAAGCAAAGGTGTTCTGGCAGAGAATCAAACAAAGACAAAGAAATCTGAAAGAAAATATAATCGTCCTGCTTGGTTGAGGTCTTAATAGGAGTGTGGGTACTTCCCATCTCCTAGATCTTCATCTCTACTGGCTAGTAGGCAGAGCTCTGGGTCTGTGTGAGACTCTAAACAGATCCGTGGTGGTATTACCTGTACCTTGTTGGGGAGCATGAAGCAGAAAGTTATTAATGTCTGTAACTCTGTTTACAGCCAGATAAATTACAAGGCCATTCTGGTCTTCTGCATATTCATCAGTCTGCTGCTAGCTTGAAGTGTTTGTGTCTTTTAAGATTAATTGCCACAGGAAGATGCAAATTGATTCAGACAAAATAAACAGTATTTTGTCCCTTTCTCTAAGCAAATCTGAAATGCTTCTGAAATCTTAAAACTAATTGTAAATTTGTTTTTTGAAGCAAGTTTCTTCCTAATTTCATCCATTTTGAAATGTCAGTTGGAAAATCTAATGTGAGGTATTTTTGATACATGATAATTCAAGAAATACAGAAAATCTGCTGAAAGAACTAGTTTATCTTACCTTGTCTAAAGAAACCATAGAGCACATTACTGAGAATGTTCTAGCCATAGAGATACGAGAAGTAAAATTTTTATTTTATAGTAAAATTGTGTGGTGGTGGGTGGGGACAGGTCTTTTCATCAGGACCACATCACTGACAGCCTTGGAGGTAATGACAGAGCAAACAAACACAGGCATGACAGGATGAACAGCTTCTGCAGTCATTTTCTATGCCTCAGACAAACCTAGGCCTCTCTCTGGGGTGTTTTGTTATGGAATAAACAGCTCTGCTCCTTGGAAAGACCACCTAGTTGCTTCATGTGAAGGCACGGCAGATGTCAATAGCCTCTCACAACCATTCAAGTGATCTGGACTGTTAGAAAATACTGTATCACTTCTCCACTGCACAGGATCAGCTGGTGCTCCAGTGAAACCTCTAGCTCTGTTTATTCCAGAAATAAGAAAACCTCCTTCCTTCCAGATGACATTTCTGCAATCAGTTGCATTGCTTCTATGAATGCTGAAAGTTCATATTTAGACTATTATTCACCCAACTGAGAAATGAGAATTCAAATTGGAAGTGTTTAGTCAGTTTTAAAATGTGTGCCCTGAAGGAGGTTCTCCACTTAGTGAAATTGGGCTGAAAGTAAAATAACAACTCTGGGATTCCTATATAGTCTCTGTGGGCAGGTGGGCTTCAAACGGCATGAAGATTAAACTGTAAAATTTAATGTGATGATGCTTTCTTATTATAACCAAAGCAATTTTTGAACCAGATCCAGAATTTTACTTTCAAAGAAAATACATCTTAGTTTAAAATTAAAATAGGTTAAGTTAAATGCACAGGGGGAATAGGTACTAAAGCATATCCACTCTTCCAATATAGAATATTTCATGCTCTTTAGGCTGGCTAAAAAGAAGAACATGTAAATATCTCCATTGATATATGCATTATGGATATGTATTGCACAAAGGAAGAAAAAAAGTGCTTGAACGGGCAAATTTCAGTAAATAAAAGTCAAGCTTATGGCTTACGACTAATACATTGGTGCCAGTAGGTGAAAGACCAGGTTAGCAAAACACAGCCTGTCTGTCTCTTGGCTCCATTTCTCAGGTACTTTTGTTGCAACAGCAGACACCAAATTTTATTGCCTATCTTGCATGAAAAGAGAGTTTTTATGATCAACATTAACTTGATGGCCTTTATAGCTGATGTTTGTAAGACTTCAAAATGAGCATGTCATTATAATCACTTCATCATAGGATCTGTAGCATTTTAAGAAAGGTGTTTGATGCCTTGTAATGAGATATCATTAGTGCTATTCTTCTAGTGGACTCTGAGGCTGTGGTGCAAAATGAAGTGAGCAATGCTGGGGAAAGGGCTTTTGTGCACTGCTAAGTAATAAGTGACATCAATATGAAGCCTAGGATTTGGAGGAGAATGACACACAAAGTGGAGATGGTCCAGTACAGAGAGCAAGGTGATACACTGTGGCTGCTGACACACTCCTTGCTCCTGATTCCCCTCAGAGATGCTTTCCAATATAACTGTATTTTGGGGTCTGCTGTTGTCAGATTGCTTTGTTATTTTTAACAAGTGCCCTTTGAAACTTCTCTTAATAAATGAACAGTCATGGGAAATTAGCTGAATTTTATGTTCCAACATAGGCTGAGACAAAATATTAATTTGACAGCTGGGTTCTGCCTCTATTGATTTTAGATTCCAAGCATAAGTGCTGCACTTTGGGGCAGGATACATTTCACAAAGACTGAATACTCATTTAACTGCAAAACTCCTCTTAGCATTCACTGTGAAGCAATGATTGGTACCTTAGTCCTCATGATTTGAACGTGGACACTGGAACTAAACATCTCTGAATTCTGGAGATGGATCCATATAGCTTTGAAAATCTGACTATTTGCTCTGCTTGCCTGGATATTTTTTTTGTCTATTCAGACATCCATACTGCAATGGGAGAAAAGAACTCAAGAACTTGTGGGTGTAAAAAGATTGTCCAAGCCCAGGTTTTGAGATAATTTTTGCTCTAATACTTTTAGCAGTTAATAGGCTTATCATCTAGACTCTCTGTATGACCTAAGAGGACAGACAGCTTTTAAAGGCAGTTCCACATATATATTTCAGACATTACTCTTAAGGGATGGAGTGACAGTGCCTGCCTTTGGCTTGTCTGTAGAAGGAGTTTAGCTGATTAGGTGAGTTGGAAAACTCATCCTCAGGAATCTGCAGTGGGATGAGTGAGCCCACAACTACAAGTGCTTATTTCTGTAGGGCTTATTTCTGTAGGTACTACTTCCTTGGGCATAACAGCAAGTTGGAAAATATTTTGAGAAGCTCAATGCCTAATGCAGTAACAGGGAAGCTCAGGCGCTTGCCACAGATTTGACACTGACTAGGATTTGAGCTGATGCCAACCATGATGCACAGAGCCTTTCAGATGTGAGATAGCAGCATTGGCTGCAGATAGCAGGAGAGTTTGCCATCATGGCCTTAAAGATCTATTTTATTCAGACACCATCTGGAAGACTTAGTCTGTAAAGGCAGTGGCCCTTTCAGACCTCTGAATGAGACAGGTCCCAATGCTGCTAGTGTCATCCCTTCAAGGGGTCCATACAAACTACATCAATTGCTGAAGTCTCACTGCATTTGCCCAGTGAGATGGTTTAATAGCTAGGGATGACTTTCAGTCAGATTTTGTTTGAAGACAGACCAGAAATAGACTTCTCACAGGAAAAGGAGTTGAGCCCCTGTGCAATAAAGTAAATGCAAAGATTTCCTGAGGCTTAAGGGAAGGAAAACAATACAGCTCTTTTCTGAACAGGTCTGATGTTCTTCCCTTAGCATATTAAAATATTCGCAATTCCAGAGCTCCACTGAATGCTGTCACCTGCCTTATTATACAACATAACCCTGTCCCTAGGTGTCTAGAACACGGAGCATGATATTGTAATGGCCACAATGGAGAGTAATATACCAAGTACCATGGTAAAGCTTGTGGTTTATATAAGACATTCAGATCTCTGTTGCATTTTGTACATTAAGTTTTGTGATATGTTTCTCTGAGAGGGACTGTGGCAGTTTGAAAGTCATGGTGGGGGGACAGGAGATACCAAATACTGTGTTAGCTGTATGCCCAAGGCTGGTAGTATTGGATTTGTGAACAGTCTGTTGACTGTAGATCCAAATGCCTCCCTAGGAGTGTATCAAGGTCACGAATAGTTCAATCAACTACAGACTCGACTCTGGCAGTGTCAGATTGACAGACTGGCAACTGTAGGTCCGTTCGCCTTCCAAACAAGTAATCAAGTTCACAAATAGCATGATTTATTCAAATGCAACACGGACAAAGCAGATTTGGGATGTCAGTACAGGAAATTCTCTACTACAGTGTGGGATGTTTAGCTAGATCTGTTGTACAAATGTGCAATCATCACTCGCGCCAGAAGATGGGAGAGGACTCTCTGTCTTGAGTCTCCTCAGGTGGCATCTGAACCCGAGGGGAGGAAAGGGGGATCAGTCAGTTGACTGATACAGAAGTTATGATGGAATCTTCCCTCCAATTTCTTTCCTCTGTAACTCACCTTTTATATTTTTTTTTTCAAATTCAGATGGAGCTTGAGTGACTATAGTCATGCTTACCACATTGTCACTGATTGGTGAAAAAGTCTCTCACTTTCATTTGAAGATACAGTCAATTGAACATAGAATCATAAAATCATAGAATCATAGAATGCTTAAGGTTGGAAGGGACCTTAGAGGT
>JAUBOD010000525.1:2510774-2524361 GCA_032353885.1 Nothura maculosa
TGGATGGCAGCACAGCCCTCAGGGCTGTCAGCTACTCCTCCAAGTTTGGTATCGTCAGCAAACTTGCTGAGGGAACATCTAGAGCGCATGCTCAGTGAGGAGTGGTTATGCCTTGGAGACAGGTAACTTTTGGGATGGAGGTGTGTTTTGGCACTACATGAGCTTATAATGAGCAAAGTTCAAGCAAAGTTTATCCAAAAACAGTGATTTGCCACCCTCGCTGGCTCCTCACTAGATATCTTGTCGTTTATCTCCCATTGTGCAGCTACTGTGGGGTTTATCAGCGGCCCAGCACAGGGAGTACAACAGAGTTTGGCTGTGGAGTCTTCACTCTACTCCACCTTCCCTTATGCCCTTTTGCAGCTGTGAGGAGGGCAGATTGTGCTGCCTAGGGAACCATGAGGGAACAGGTTCCATGCCTACCAACCATCCTGGAAGTGGTAACTTTGTTTCACTCCAAGCAAGCTTCTGTAATGACAAAACTTCTGTTAGGCCCTAGTTTTTCTCTAAGTTTTTGCTTTTCAAGCAATTCTTCCACAGGGACTTCTAGATGACTATAAAGCTTGTTCTGACAGAGGAGAGAAATTGGAAGGGATTGCAATGCATCTGTTGTGCTGCACAATGAATCCATAGGGAATAAAGGAATTCTCTTGATTTTTCTTTTTAATTATTTTCATGAGCATCCCTGCTTAGAAGAATGGCCACAGAGTACAAAGGGAGAATCCTTGGTAGGGAGCACATCTTGGTAGACGGGAGATATGGGGGAGGAGGCTCAGGAGATGTCAGGCAACACTTGAGGTTTAGATTATTTTGGGATACTGAAAAAGGAACCTACAAATTGTAATGAAAGGCCAAAAAGCTCTAAATAGCTCTCTCTCTCTCTATACAGCATGATAAAGGATAACATGCCTAACTAATCAGGCATGCTAGCCTCGCATATTGGTGAATTCAAGAGTGGCTTCTGCTCCAGCTGAAGCATATATGCTGGTAAAGTCTTCAGCAAGCAGCCCACTGCTTGGGATAGCCGTGTTGAAGAAAAGCATGCAGAGTACAAAATGCCTTTTTTCTGCTGTACAAAATGTCTGTTTATAAAATCAATGAAGCTAGGGCCTTGGTTCTCCACTCCCATGTGTCAGTGAGGGAAAACTGCTGAAATCTGTCTAGTTGCACCCACAGGAAAATGCAGGTCCTCCAACACCAAGTGGATTGCCCTGTGGGTAGGAAGATGGAGTTTGGATCAGAAACAACAGAAGCTTATGTGGTATTACGTGGAGCTGACAAATGGCGGAAGAAAGCAGCTAGCTGTGGCCTTTATGTCTTTCCCTTTTTCCTTAAAAGCAGGGAATTAGCTCTATATTGTGCAGGGATTTCACCACATGAAGGCAATCTCCATCTGTTTGGTGACATCAGCTTTCTAAGATTTTGCTGCTGATGGAAAAGCATCTGAATAGCCAGCTCTCAAATGTCATTTTGGTCACTCATTTGGGTACGTACTACTTATGTGAACAAAGGTAATAGTCTTTAATTCTCTAATAATTCTTCTCTATGAAGCAAAGAGGAAAGCAAGATTTGAAATCTGGAAATAAATCATTTCTGCTATTCCCCAGACTGTGTATTTTACTGGATCATTCTTTCAAGATCCCTTGTTGCAATTTTTTGCTATTTGTCAATGCACATGCCCAGCAGCAGCACTCAAAATAAATTTCCAGTCATTCTTCTTAAGTGGCCTTCTGTCACCTTGGACAAGAGCTTGCAGGGTTTAGATCCCTGTGGTAGTTTGTCCTGATCTGTACTTGTTACAGTAAACATTAAATGATGTCAGACTAGTAGATGTCCCAATTTGCACAAATTCTAGGAAGATAAAAAAGACTGCTGTACTGAAGGAACCTGAGTACACTAGTTTCAAAACAGCAATTAGGAAGGAAAAATAGAGAACTGGTGGTTTCCCAGCTGCCAAATGCTAAGTACTATCCAGGGGTTATTGACTATCTGATTAGAATGAAATGGAGCTGAAATTCAATTGATTCAGGAATAAGCAATGCATCTGTTTAGTGGTGATGGCCACAGAAACCGTAATTGGTGAACCAGTCCCCAGTTAACTTATCAGAGGTTTCTACAGGAATTGTGTATTTTCAGTATATTCATTAAGAATATACCTTCTCTCCACTCTGTGCATTCTTTGTTTCTATAATTGAAAAAGACTCTACATGTTTCAGAGAAAGTTATTCTTCTCGTGTCCAGCAAGGATTCTACCTAAAGTAAGGAAATCAGTATAAATATTAAAGATAATTTGCTTACTTTTTCTGCAACAATTTGGCTTCTGGGTTAGGGACTACGTTTTTGCTCTGCCAACATGCAATAAACATAATCTTCTTTTCTTTCCTATAAAATATCTCAAAGGATAGGGAGAATTTAACAGTGTAAGAAATGCAAGAATGCCCAAGGAAGTGGTCTTCCATGCTACTCATGTTGCTTCTTGTCTGAAAGTTTTTCTTGGATTATCAAGGTCAGAGTGAAGTCCTCTTATGTGTGTTTACAGTGAGATAGATCATCTCCCTTCATCAAGGATGTGGCTTCATCAGCTTTTTATGATGCTCTTACAATCCTTGTACCAGCACTCAGGATTGGTGCAGATAAGAAAGCAGTGAAATCAGCTTCCAGGAAAAATAAATTCACAAGAAGTGGCTTTCAGCCTCATCAACTCTCCGATGCAGCTGGCCAAAGAAGTACGAGTACCAATGCAAGGAAGGGGCAAGAGGGTAGGGTCAGGGCTGCAGGACCCCCTTTTCAAAATCATTGACTGGTTTAAGCTATTTATATAACCGTATCTTATATGAACACCATTTCTGCCTGATTTTCATGACAAGCCGTGCAGTCTTTAAGTAGGTTGTGTAGGTGTATTATGCTTTATTCAGTAACAACGGCTCATATTACCTTATATTTTCCCTATATATCTGGCTTTATCAAAAGCAGGTCCTTTTTGTTAAACGTCACATATTTGAAGCTGTAACTGGACAGTTAAGGAAGAATAGAAACCTATTAGCAGGTATTTCTCAGCTTTACATGGCCACTTGCATATTTATTTTTAAATTGATTGATACTCTCATCTGTTAGCCCATAAGCTCCTGGGCTTAGTTTATGCTAATGACTGACAAGTTTTGCAAATCATCAAGAGGTAAGAACAGACTGTATTTGTTGAAGAGTTCTGCTAGCAATCTGTGTTGCTCTCTGGTCTGTTTTCTTTTGAATATGAATATGGAAAAATCGGAAAAATCATACTTTTGGGATATACTTTTAGGACATCCCAGTGGTTCAGAATGGGCTCTAAGCTACCTTGGCCATTGCTAGTTTCTTCCATAACAGCAAATTGGGATAAAATGCTTTTTACCTTATGGATAGTGATGTTTTAGCTTGTAATATGAGTAAGAAATCAGAATTTTAAAAACCATAACAAGACCTATCTTTGCCCATAAAAAAATCAACCACAGTTTTGATAATACACTAATTCAGAAAAGTGGATCATAGTGAATGATTAACAAGGTGGTTTATTAATGATTAACCAAACAAATATAAGGTATTAATAGGTATGTGCATCATAAACAAAAATGAGAACTTGGCATTATTGCCTTTGTGGGATTAATGAGATCAAGAGAAGCTTTGGAGGTGAGATACATACATGGTGATAGCAGATCATTTTAATCTAACTTTGGTGAGCTGTACATGACAGTAGAGGATTATTTTAATCTGCCTTAGAGAGATACATGAAGATCCAATACCTGAAACTTAAAATGGAGCAAATTCAAACTACAAATATGATTTATATATCTTTTTGGAGAGAGCTTAATTAACCACTGAAAGAATTTGCACAATTCTATGATGTCATCAGTATCTCTTGAAGTCTTTACATGAAAAGCATATGTAATTCACATAAAAGCTATGGGCTTGATAAAGAAACCATCTGATTAACTGACATCATTTAGTCCAAAATGCTGTCCCCAGAATCTTCACACGTCACAAATTGTGATATATGTGGCCCTGGTGTCAAAAGGACCAGAAAGAAATGCTTATTCCTGAAGCTTTGGGTCTAACATTTTAGAATTCAGATTAATAGAAGGATGACAAGAAACCATAAACCTTCTAAGCCTTTTAAGGAAAGAAATGCAGAGAATGCCTTTAGAGTCCTAGTGTCCCATCTTTTTTGAAGGTGCCTTTTCTACTGGAAGATGGAGAAATCTTCTGCTTAGTGCTGAAATTACAAACATACCCATGAATAATTCCTAATTTCTTCCAGGATAATCTGACAATAACCAGCTTTGAGATTTTGAACAGTCTGTATCTCTGAGGTCCTCATTTCTGGATCAGTTTGTTGGCTTTTGTGTGAGAAATGGCAAGTTTGGAGAGCTGTGAGGTGTGAGACGGCAACATGAGGCATCTGAGGAGCTTTGACTTGAAAGAAGGCTCAGAGGAATTGTAAGATCGTGCTCAGAAAGTGTCATCTCAAACTGAAAAAGCACACGGGAACATGACATCTTAAAGGGGAGATCTTGTTTGTGACTAGCTTGTGTCTGTGCACACCTGTGGTATCTGCTGAGCATCCCACCAAAATGAGACCTGCCAGACTTTCCCCTACATCTATTTTGTTGTGGCTGTTCCAAGAGCAGGAACAATCTTTATTGAACTTTATTGATGAGCTAAAATCTAATAATAAATAAATAGTTTTCACCTGGTACATAGATATGTTCGAGGCCTTTTATGAATTGGAAGTAGTTTAATTGAACCTTAAAGTGGACTTTAGGCTTTTTGTGCTTTATGAAGGCATTTTCTATTTACACAGCAGCATGAAAAGGATTCCTTGTAAATAAAAATCTGTTATTTTTAATAAGAAAAACTCCTGGTACCATGCAGAGACTTTTCAAGCACTATTCTCTCTGAAGGACTTTACTGGATGCAAATGAAAGAAAAAAAAACCTGCTTTTCTGGAAACTGAATTCCAAGTATTTTAATGTTTCTGTTTTGCTTGCTTTTCATCTATGCTTAACAGTATCAGAAAGGATTTCTATAATGTGGTTGCTATGGTAAAAGCAGGCCTGGGTCCCATCACATAAACCTTGAACCCTAATTAACTGTTTAATGTCACTGGAGCAAAGGAAAATATGAATAGCATATTAACACCTTAAGAATCAGCAGCCTCTTATCCTATTGCTGTTAGGCAGAGATTTTCTTTTTCATTAGGGAAATTTAGGGCTATTCTTAATGCACATCAGGCACCAGAAAGATACCAATAAACCTTTTCAGGCCATCTTGCTGAACTTCAAAATTAAAAAAATCTAGTCGAGAAACAGAAAGAGATTGCTCGGATATTCTGATGGGTGCATTTAACATGGAGTAGAGAGAAGAAATGAAGCTCAAATTATAACCTATGTTTGAATGACAGCTTTTCTCAAAAAATACATCCAAATTCACTTTAAAAACCTCAAATGTTGGAGAATGCATTGCATCCATAAAAAAATTCTTTTGGTATTCTAATTAACCTTAGAGCTGTATAAAGAAGGGCAGAATGTTTTTGGCAGCAGTTTTCTGCCAGTTGAGCTTTTTGGGGCTGTGTTGCGTAGACTTGCCTAGTTCTGCGTCACTGTGCTGATATGCAAAGAGTTGCAGTCTCTCTTGCTGCCCTTTCTGGTCACTGCCACCATTGTCATGGAAAACTGCAAGGATAGAAAAGACTGTAACACAACCAGGCTGAGACTCTGTTGCCCTGGTTAGCTTTGCATTGTGCAAACAGAGATGTTTTTTGTCCTTGAATGCTTATACATCAGGGACAGTAATCGATCTTAGTGAACAACATAAATCACATTTGTCAGTTGCAGTGCCAGGATGCTGACAGCTGATTTTGTTTTTGCTGTTGTTCTTTTAAATATGTATATTGAATTTATTTAAGAAAAACAGGCTGTACTCTAAGGAGCATAATTTCTGCCAGACTATCAGATGGTATAGATCAGCATAGCACCACAAATCACAACAAAGCAACTGAAATTTCAGTTAGCTGAAGATCTCACCTCTCTCTCTCCCCTGTTTGGGGAGGTAACACCTTTTGAAAAGGCAGGATTGAATGCTTCCAGAAGTGTTTTACTTATAATTAATCCAAATTCACAGGAGAAGCTGGCTGGGTGCTCATCCGTGAATTGGCATTTTGCCAACTGTTTTTAGTCCTTTAATATCAAGTAACAGATTCCTCTAGTACCTACCCAAATTTCTTAGTTTAGCAGGCACATATCTTTCTTGTTTTATGTACTTGTTCATCTTTGAGTAGAACGCTGATCCACTTTTATTGCATAAAAATAGAAGAATCTGCTGATGATATCTTACACCCTGTTCCATCCTTTAAAATTTAATTAATTGTTTAGGCTATAGTCCTCTAATATCATGCTTTGAATTCCTGCTCTGATTATAGATTTTGTCTCTCTGCATCTCAGTCTTCCAGCTTTATTGCTTTTCTATGTAGCTTTATTCTCCTTCTATTCATGGAATTTTCATTCAAGTATGTTGAACACACTCCAATCTAGCTGTTTATTTCTGCATTGGGTTAGGAATTAACACTGGGCAATTTTTTTATTGCTTAACTGCCAACCCTCTTGAACAGCCTGCAATTGAAAGATCAGTTGAAAAGATTTGTCTTAGGCTGTATATAGCAAGGAATGAAGAACTAGGAAAGACACAGAAAATGGAAAGGAGAGGCAGAATACAAAAAATATAAGGAAAAGGGCAGGTATAAACAAAGCAGAGACAGGCAGCATGAAAACCACATATAGAAAAGCAGTGGTAGGGGAAGAACTCACCTTCAGCTCTGACAACTTCTTTTTGTAAGTGCAAAAGATGCTGGATACATTGGAGTGGTGGCTTCGAGTATTTTCAGACAGCTGGTGTCCTGGTGGCACATTAGTCTGGTGCTGCTGGAGTCCTGCAGGCACAGCGTTGTGTGGCCATCCACCTTGCAGGACAGTATTGCTTTATACCTTCCATTAGCTATTGGATAGGAAGAGTGGAGCAAGCATGGAGAGACTGTGACTCTGGCTGTGTGGTTAGGCCATCTGGATATACTTCTATAAGAGACAAGCTAGTGATCCTTAGTGTGTTATTAAAAAGTGTATCTATTTTTTTAACATGGAGTGCTCGAGCCCTTGCCGATGCACACTGTTCCATTTCACATACCCTGGCACAGTTTTGGCTTGTGCCAATGTGCAGTCACCAAGATAATAGCCATGTTTGGTTTGGTTGGACAGCCTGTGCCAAGTGTGGTTTCAATAGGCAGGATACACAAAATGCTGTTAGTATTGGCTCCTTGCACCTCTGGAGTACTCCAATCTTATGAGCCTTTCTGTCTTCAATCTCTTCTGTATGCTCTCATGACATCACCTGGGCATGCTAAAACTATCCCTAACTCCTTTATTGGAAGTATCTTCCTTTCTTACTTCTTCTGATGGGCTGCAGCACAGATCTCCCTTTATTTCTGACTTTGAACAGAAAAAAAAAGGAACTCAAAATCATAATTTTGTTGTATGGCCACACAGCAAAAGAGATGTGACCCATAGGAGACCCAAGGACAAGTGCTAGGAATTATGGATCCATGGATACAAGCATTCTGTGTTATTTGGCATCAGGACCAAAGGCTGGTCCTTCTAATTGTAACATATGTGTTGTGTTGATATTTTTAATTTGATGATTATTCATGCCCTTGGAGAAGAAAGGTCAGTCTTTAATTTACTTCAGAGGCATTTCAGTGGCTGTACTATTCAGTTTTAAGTGGCTATATTATCAGTTAAAAGATAATGGAAGCCCTTGTATATACCTGCTTATATGAATTCATATTCTCCCATGTTCACATAGTACCATTTTGATCTGCCTTTGAGTCTGGGCTTAATAGTTAGGCCAAACCCAGAATTATAAAAGTATCAGCTAGTGCAAACATCTTTGCTTCACCACTGTTAGAAGACCAAGATTGGTTTACCAGTGTAGAAAGCCAAGAATCAAGAGAAGCAAACACATGAAAGCAAACAAGGAAGATGTCACATAAATAGCTTTAGTGAGAAAAGAAAGAGAGTTTTTGATTTTCCTTCACATTTGGAGCCATGTAAATCAACTGCTAGTAAGGTCAACACCCTCAGCTCTGTGAGAGAAAAATAAGATTCTGTGAGGAGATTTAAGAGCAGCATAAATAAGTCTATGCCGAGACATTAACAGATGCACAACCACACTCACACAACTAAACACTTACTCAGGTGAAGGACCCATCAGCTAACACTGGCAAATGAACAGAAGGATTACCTCATTAAGCTTGGACTTGGGGAAGAGATAAAGGACATTATCAAATTATTGGGGGGGAAAAAAAATCCAAGAACAAAGCACTGGAAACAGGTGGGAACTTCATAAAAAAAAGAAAAAAATAAGGGGAAAATTTGTTTGATACTTTAATACTAATGGGGTATTGTAGGGTAAAGTAAATGAAAGTAAAAAAAATATTCACCATAAGATGCCATGGGGAACCTTCCCAAGGAATCGAGGAGGCAGTTGGTACTAAACAATATTTTAGTTCAAGGACATGGAAGCCTGTGGCTGCCTGACAGTAAACTCAATGGGCTCCTCATCTGCTCCTCAGCAATATAACAAAGCACACTAAACTTTCACTGTGTTAGTGGAAGTGTTTCAAGTGAGGCATATGTTTTGACTAAAGAGTACTGTCCATTTGAAAATATACAAGTGTTAGCTTTTCCTACCTTTAGTTTAGTTTAGTTTGCATTGCAGTTTGTGTTGCTTTGCAGCCCAAGATGCCAAGAGCTGCATGGATCCATCCCACCTACTTTGGGAAATAGCACTGCTCAGCTGGATGTGTTATACTCTTCCTCCTGCTGGTTAGCAAAGACTGTTCTTCTGCAACTCAGAAACTTTGGAGCCCTAATTTACCCCAAGACTGATGAGCAGTTGTGAGGTCAGTGTATACTTAACAGCAGAGAGCAACAAGTTTGCTGCTGTGTTGAGAAATATATGCCAAAGAAATATATGCCAATATGCCAAAATACAACAAAGGAAACAAAAAGAACTGTCTCCTCCCTTTGCTCTGAAAATCCTTGTTAAAAGGATTAAACAAATTCAGCGACAAACACAGTCTGACATGAGCCACATGGAAGAGGGTATGATTCTCAGGTGAGGATTAAATAACTTTTACTGAGATTGGATAATAGTAATAAAAAATGAATGTTCTCCTAACCCCCCACTATTCCCAGGTGCAGGGCACAGATGTACACTTGCATATCTATAGAACAAACTAGTCTCTGCCTTAAGTGAACCCACTACCTGCCAAGCCCCTTTGCCTGGTGACTAAATCAATCTAATGACCATCTCTGAATCACATCATGGTTTTAGAAAGGAAACGCGTTGCCACTAACACCACCGGGATTTCTTTTGTTTTGTAATTCTTGGCAGCCAAGACACCTAGTTTGTTGCTTGGCCAAGAAGCCACCTCCAGGTATGCTGACCTAGCAGCCATCTAGCTTAGGAGGACTAAGCATTTTTTATTTTCTTCTCCTCTAGCTTAGAGTTTTGCTATTCAGGGACCGGCAGTAGCCAGGTATTATCCCACTGGCATGGGCCATACTTCTAAATCGGTTTTGGAAAGAACCCAAGTCTCTGAGCAGAAGGACAAGAGGAAGAGACAGGGAAAACAGAGGTGAGAGGAGAAGGGAAATGAGCGAGCTCAGGGATTTTCTGGAGTGACTGCCTCACTGTTGGGCTATTAGCATAAATCCCTTGGGCATCTTCTCAGGTCAGAAGGTCTTTTGCTTCCAAATACAGAGAAAGAGCCTGAAAAAAAAGAAAAAAAAAAGAAACAGCAGCTCACTGTTTTCAGTGTTTGGAATATTGCAAAGGGTTAAATAAATTATGAAGGCTTCTGCTTGCCAATCTCTTTCCCACACACCAGGGTGGTGGTGGTGGTGTCCACCTCTCTGGAAGGATGATCGATTCACAAACAAGGGCTAATTTTCTCTGCTGCAGTTGGAGGATGTTAAAACTACACTGCTGATAATAAGGTTTGAGTGCAACAGGAGAGGCACGATGCCAATAGCATTACAATAACACAGAGGCACTGCAGCGAGCAAGGCATTTTGTCTGACAAAGTGCAGTTTCCTGGGAGAAGTTGGAGACTCTGAAATAAGCATGGTACGAGATTGCCACTGCTGACTGTCAGTTTATTAACTCCATGTAGCTTACTGGAGACTTTAAGTGTTCCTTGCCATGCAGAATTTACACTTAAGTGCATATTACTAAAACATATAACTTACATTTAGATAGCATCCTTCATCTTGAAGGGACCCTAAGCTCTTTGCAGATTGTGTATAATGGAATCACTCAGCCACCAGTGACATACAGTCATCTCTGAGGCATAATGAGATAACAACACTTTTATGGGGAGAAAAGAATAACTTCTATAGAAAGCACATGGGAATTCAGGGAACTAGAAGGTATTTACCCCAAAGAGAAGCTGGCTGCAGACACAGCTACTTTAACTATGCTTTGTGAATAAGCAGACAGAGTACCTGGCCTGTTCTGCCCTCTTCATGCTGTTGCCATGGCACAAAAAGAAACCTAAAGCAGCTCTCTCTTACCCTGGGGCATCTCTGCTGAGCTGAGCTCCCTTTGCACAAGTCAACTCAGGTTTCTAGGATGGTGCTGGCAATAGTGGGATAGGATACATGAAGCTGAGGCACAAGAAAAGGAAATGGACCAGAATACCTTGTGCCCCAGTGGAGGCAAGCAGGCCCCCATAGCCAATGAGGGCAAGCAAAACACCACATCCTTCTACCTTGCATAGGAAAAGGGCAGAGCATAGACCCTGTCAGGCTTCCCTCTTGGCCATGTTGAACTGGGACTGAGTCTACAAGCAGATCCAGATGAGCATTTCCTATGAATATTGTTATGTTATCCCTGTCTGGAAATGAAGCACAGATCTTGATTTCTAATTTAGAGGGCATCTGGTTGACTCACGGTTGACTCTTGGTGTCTGCAAAATCGAAGGTTGACAGCAAAGAACAGAAGGCAGCAGGGACAGCAATGCCAGAGCCGTGAGAGAGAAGGCTGCTAACGAATGGGTATGTGAGTCTGGGCTGAGTTCATTAGGCAGTGTGAGGAGTTTGTAGCCTCTTAACATTTCTTCCATCCCTTGAGTTGGCAGGCAGCATTTTTATAAACAGGAAAACAACAATGGCAAAAGCACCAATGTAACTCCCATCTGGTAGAATTTTCGTCACGGTAACACTCCAGGCTAAAACCTACAGCATCTCTGGGATTTGTTGACATGAGCTTGCAGCCACTACTCCCCAAAAAGCTGTCATTGATAAGGACGAAGAAAAATAAAACCATTCCCAGACATGGCTTGTGCAGCAAGTCAATGGCCTGCAGCCAGGGAAATCTCCACAGTCCTTAGAGGTCAGTGTGATTGCTTCTCCCTTCCCAGCACAGGCTGAAATTCAGGGGGAATGGAGTCTGAAGTACCTCTCAGTCATCCAGGTCAGGACTGAAGTACATTATACAGCAGAGTGCCTTGCCATCTGCTGTTTTCCTCTAGTGCTAAATTCAGCCCCTTAAAATGAGTTTGATAATGCAAGTGGTGACCTTAAACATGTGAGGGCAAGACTGGGCAGAACTCTCATTTACGAGTTTCTGAACCTTGGAAATGACACTCAAGGCAGTCCAAATTACACATATATGTATCCTTGACACAGGGTATATTTTGCAATAATAATAACAATTAGATTGTGTTGGGCGAATTTACTGCAACTGTGCAGCTTTCCTATCCCTACAGCTCAAACTTCCCCACCCTCAATTTTTTATTTATAATATATATACTGACAGTTCAGAGTGCTAGAACAAGAGCTCATGCTTTTAGGCTTGAAGTACCTTTTCCTCAGGTTTCAGAAACAGTGTCACTCTAACATTTAGTCTATCTTTGGCAGTAGAATTTAGAGCTTTTGAAAAAGATGAGGCAGTCTGAATGAACAGGAGTACTGTGATTCCAAGTCCTTGACAGTTGCTAGAAAATAAAATGGAGATAGGTGACATTTTTGCTGGCAATGTATGCAATGTATTCTCCCCATCTGATATGTTGATTCAACAAGTTTTGCCTATTTGTTTTCCTTAATTTTTTATGTATCGATAAAGACACATGCTTCTTTCTGTAAAAATCAAAATATTTGATTTTTGTTTTGTCATTTTAAAGCAAAACATTTTACTGTTTTCATTTGGAATGCCTGTTGGTATTCTCTTTCACATTTTACCAAAATTACTAAAACCATTTTCTTGACTTTCTGGAATTTAGGAAAAAAAAACCCTCAAAAAAGTAGGTACAATACTAATCAGAATCAAGTCATGTACAGACACCACACACTGTTTTCTAACATGATATTTCTATCACAGACTCTTAGAAAACCATGAGTCTCTGAGACTGAATGACTGAGCCCCAACCACTGTGAAGCCTTTTGTTACCTGGAATAAAAATCAATTGGAATGGAAGAAAATATTATATGTCTTTTCCTGCTCCAGACTCATTTCTCATACAAAGTACCTCTTGACTGGACCTCATTGGGAAGGACAATCTTATGTTCCACAGAAAACTACTTTGTACCTCCAGGAATACAACATGCTGATATAAAATGAAGAAAATTTTTATGTTATGAAAATATAACTTATCATTTTATCACTTCGGACTTCAACCTCAGTAGTTTATTTTGCTATGGTTACATGCAATATTCAGATAGTATCAATAACTAGCATTCTCTAGCAATGTCTTCAGCTGCTGATCATAGTTATTTCAGAGGCAGGATTCTTCCAGATTTGTAGAACAACAGCCAGCAGGAATTTCATGAATACTCAGCTCAGATTGTGGGAAAGAATGTAAATTTATGCTTGCATCTCATTGGTCTTGTTCTAAATCTAGATGTAGAATAAAAAAGTTTCCCTGATATTGCACTGATTCCTCTTTGTTCTGCACTGGAACAGAAGAAAGACTCCAAGGCTTTTAATATTTGGTCCATTCTGATTTAAACAGTCTAAATAAAAGGTCTTCCATCATTCTCCCACTTCTAATCCAGCACTTCTAATCCATAAATTGTAAGTGACTGCTTGCACTGCAAGACCTTGCAATACTTGCAGGACAATCTCCTAAGTAGCACTGAACATGTGAGCTAACAGCAGTCACTATTAGGAAACACACAAATGTTCAGCTTTGATTTCCCTGTCGTCATTCCTCTATGTTCAAAACACTTGAGATGAGTCCTGCCTCCTTTGGTGCTTCTTTTGGCCACGCTCCTGCCTCTCCCTGTCCTTCCAAGGCAATGACACAAACTGCAGCCACTGCTTGAGATGACACTGGGAGAAAGAGGGACAGCTATTGCCACTGTCCCTCCTCCTCAGCTGCATTTATCAGCATGGTTTATAAATACCTTAATAAGGGGAGCTGAACAGCTTTTGTATTACAGGAAAACCAAGTGTTTTGACACATGGACAAGTGGCTGTAGGGAAATTACTGGTCTTGTTTTT
>JAUBOD010000525.1:2524461-2536160 GCA_032353885.1 Nothura maculosa
CTCTAGGATTGGGACTGAAAGGATTATATAAATGCAAAATGCTGTTTTTAAATTCCTTGGTCAGCAGACTTTTAACTGATATCAGCTGGAAAAGTAGCTGTACTAAACATGTTTAAATGCTTTGCTGAATTCAGACTCTGACAACAAGTGACTCATAATTTCAAATGCAGACTTGAATTTTCCATACTCAAATGCATGTGCTCAAGTTGTGGGCACAAAATTCTTTGCCAAATCATTTGGAAACTGCATCTCTCTCTCTTGCAGTCAGTGAGAACTTGTCCCTTTACACTTTCTTGCCCTTTTCTCAGAAATTATTATACCTTAATTGCTGTAAATCAAATTTGAACAGTAAGGAGAATATCAAATTTATGAGATGTTGCACAATATGATATATTACACAAATTACAGATGTGGAAACTCTTTGAGCAGAGCTTAAAAACTGTTGATAATAATTCCATTTTTGTGACCTATAGTTAATAGTTTCAGTTCAGAATGACTTATGCACTATCAGGTTATGTTTCTGGCTAAAAATAATCTGCTTCCTTCTAGACTTCAGTAGTTGGGCACCAAGATAGCAGCTTTTGTGGCACCATGTCTCTTTATAGAATGAATGGGTACATTGTAAGAACAAGGGTTGGTGAATATTTTGAGGTGGGTTGAATTTAAGATGAAGTTTTTGATCTTGTTCATTGTTTTATCTATTTTCAAATTCTGATGAGGAGCATGAGTGATGATTACAGATTCTCAGTATTTATAAGAAACTGTCTGTTTATAAATATGTCACTGTGCAGATGACTTTGTCCATGACAGCTCCTATTAATCAAGAAAAAAAAAGTGATATCACTCTATAAATACAGGAATTTGGCAATTTCTACTAGTGCTTTTTTTGATTTTTTTTTGTTTTCAATTTAGAAGATGGATAAATGCAGTGTAGCTTAGCTGCATAAATGACATCCTTCACATATATAGCACAAAAAGGTTTTATGAAGAGGGGGAAAAATAGAGATAAAGGATTTATGATATCAGGTACAGTAAGTTTAAACCCACATAAGAGGATAAAATTTATGGAAATAGGTGAGGCTCAGAGTAAAGCAAGATGGCACTTTTATTCATACAAGAATGGACTTATAGCAAGTTTCCACATTGCTACCCTGTGATAATGAAATTGGAAAAGCTGACCAGTTATGCTAGTGCCTGTGCAGCTGTCCCCTCACCTCAGTGCACCGGGACTAAGGCAGCAGTGGCAGCTGCCCCAGTGATGCTTGCCCTGAGCTCCTTCATGGCTCGTGCACCAGGTACCTGAACAAAGGAGCACAGCAGCGTAGGGGCAAATCTGAAGGTCCCGGCAAAGCAGGCTACAAGTCTGAGGGTTTGTTGAAGGATATCTTAGAATGTTTCCTTACCATGCTCTGGAAGGACCTAGGGAAAATAGGGCTAAAACTTTATTACAGGCTGATGTAATACCTAGTGCTACCATCTTTATATTACAGAATGGGGACTCAAGTCACAAAACGGTTAAAGAGACTTGGAAGGTGTCCTCTTAGGATACTGGATCGCTGCTTGTCAAAGTGGTGAGCTTGCAACTGGCCCTGGTGAGGCTGGGCTGCCTGTCAGCAATCCTGCATGGGGCATCCCATCGGATGGATCATTGGTTGTGGTGTCATGCTGAGCCCACATGGAGTGTCGATAGCCCCTGGCACTGTGGAGACAGCCTGCACTCATCATCACTTTAATAAGGTGCCATTAAAAATCAGGCTTTTTTGTGGCCTGTCCTAAGATCTGACAGGTGACACCACTCAGCTCACTCGGAGAGTGGCCTTCTTTCTGCCAACTAGTCACAAGCAAAAGGAATCCCTTTTGAAAGGAGTTCAAGCTGAAGCAGAGATGTGTTAACGTTGGCACCGAAGGCTGGGAGAAGAGATGATGTGGAGAAGGGATACTGAGAGAAGAATATTAGGGAAGAGGTGGATAGGAGCACAAGGAAAAGGAAGAAGTGCATTACTTTTTATTACTCCCTAAAACAACAAAATATTAGCATACTTACACAACCTTAACATATTTTCCAACTAGAGTCTGAGCTGCATTAGCTGGTTAATTACTAGGATAATTTTATGGACTAAAATCAGTTCTACTGGAGTTATGTCAGAGACAGATGTGGACCTCTGAGATAAATTTGTACAGAAATAACATCAGAGGGTTATGCCCAGCATAGAAGCAATGTGACATATGTGAGCAGAGCTAATGAGCATGTCAAAAAATGTCTATATCCATTCACTTTGATTTTCCACATCTACTAAGTGGAAGGAATTTGCATGAGCTGAGAAAAGCATAATGGTCTGTCGATTGATTTTCTGGTTATAGTTTCACACTTCTCTTTTCAGAGATAGGGATACATAAGATTTTGTTTTCCACTTCCAGTCTCTATGAACACTCCTGAATTCTGTATGTTTCTTTTCCATGAAAGACTGATATGTAGCAAGGCTACTTCAAAAGTGTCTCACTGAGATAGAGGTCCTATTGGCCAACTATAGTCTAAGTGGAAAAATGTAGAGATGACACTATGTGAAACTAATATCTAAATCTTTTCATTTTTCAATGTACAGGTTTTTGAAACTGCAGTGAAAACTTAGAAAGAAGTGGGGCCTGTATTTTCCAGAGTGACTAAAGATGACAGCTATCTGAAATGACTACCTGAAAAGAGCTGGCTCTTCAGACAGTGAATATTTGACAAGTCTTATTTCTTTTCTCTTTTAATTTTTAAGAAAAATGACCAAAAAAAACCATTATAGTTATTTATCTCATACTTTTGTAAGAATAAAACTTCGAGAACCTGATGCAACTCATCCATCTAGGACACAGAAGCACCCTGTGGGGCCAGCTGGGAAGTGGGTGGCCTGCCGCCTTCTGGTCGTTTGTGAGTGATTCTGGAGCTAATCAAGCTCCTCCTTTCAACTGTGTCAGTGTCTCTCATGGCTGAGCTGACGCACAATAACTGTGAAATGTGTTTAGAACCAGGCAGGATGATTTATGTTATGAATCATGACAAGCGTGATGAGTTCACTTTCTGTATTATAACTTCACTTATGCGGTACCAGCACCAGCTTTCTATTATGGTGCCAGAGGCTCAGCTGGATGATGCTCTATTTTGAGATCTTACGGCTCTGCAGGCAATGTGCTGTGCACCTGCGGTGTCACCTCCTCCAGCTGAGACAGGCTTGCACTCACCTGCTGCCTCACTCAATTTTCTTCTTTCTTGAAAGTTTGAGTTCCCTCTCCATCTTCTGCCAGGTGCTTTCTCTGACCCCTAGAATTATCAGGCTGGGCCAGATTTGTGCCTGGTACAATTCAGATTCCCGCATCTCTCTTCCAACATTAAGGCTTAATGTGTTGAAGGAAGATGCTTGTCTCTCAATGGGCTGCTCAGAGAGTGAGATTTTGCTCACTTCACATAGGTAACTGTTTGCTTCAGATAAAAAAAAAGGCTTTTTTATCAACTATCTGACTGTTTTTGGAGTGCAACCACATTAAATGAAGTCTCATGGCAATATATTTTCAGGGAAATTATGGAAGCCTAAGGAAATAAGAAAAGGGTTCCCATTGCAAGAGGTCTCCTCATCAAAGCATTTTCTCCCAACACTGTAGGGGAAAAACCATATGGAGATAAAACCTGAAATTAAAATAAACAATAATCATCTAATCATTATTTTTATGATCATATGTTCTTTCTCGCCTTTAGAGTAAGAAGATATTATGGGTATAAAATTAGTTGGCAGCATGCCTTTAAGCTGAAGTATCATACAGCATGGAAACAAAAGGCTACATTCCTCAGCTGCTGTAACTGAACTTGGTTGAGGATGACTCCAGTAAAATCAATCACTGCTCAACAGATACGTCTGCTTCCCTGGTGCCTATTTCTGATATATTAGGGGAGTAGAAAGGAGGACCACATGGCATCCTAGG
Source organism: Nothura maculosa (assembly GCA_032353885.1). Lineage (NCBI taxonomy): Eukaryota > Metazoa > Chordata > Aves > Tinamiformes > Tinamidae > Nothura > Nothura maculosa. The sequence goes on from JAUBOD010000525.1 coordinate 2,528,422, forward strand.
GCACACATACTTCAGTCCCAGATCTTCTTCTTTGCTGGAGGTCTCACTTACATACAAATCCTTCCTGGATTCCCCTGGTTGCTTTATTCTGTATTTTTAGTCATTTCCCCTAATGAAACCATCTAGCAGAACTAATCCAAACATAGGCTTAATTAATCAACATTTGGCTGTCTATAACTCCATGCTCCAGACCAAATTATTTGTGACAACTTTCTTAATGCACAGAACGAAATATCTACAGGGAGTCCCTGCCTCAATTCGCTGATTGGATAGCATGTCTTCAATTTATTTAATATGTTTTAATAAAACTGCAATAAACCTTTTATCCCAAGCTGCCCACAGAGCTTTTTTTGCAGCAGAAAATGACATTACTTTAACTCCCTTAAAAGCAAACAAACATTTTTTTTATTATAAAATGATGTCTTATTGAATCTCAATGGTAGAAAAGGAGGCCTATGAACTGAAGAATATGCAGGTGCTGGGGGTCATAAGAAAGGGATGAAGCTAAGTAAAAAATAAATGCTTGTGGATTTCTTTTGTACTTAACATGACTCAGTTGTAAGACTGTAGCTAAAACTCAGCTCATTTCCAACCTGAACTCACTGTTCTCTAGCAATCTGAGGGCATAAAGGAATAAAAAATAAATCCTGTCCTGATCTTTTAGACTGCCATGTTTTTTTCTGTCATACTGAAGAAGAAGAGATCAAGTCAACTGCAAATTTTATGACCAGAAATAACTCTACTTTCCAGTTGCAACATCTCTTTTCGGGCTGTGTTTTGTCAAGGTAAAAATACAGGTGTCTTAGTATATAATATGGATTGTTTTGTGCTTTAATATCTGAGACAGTTATATACTTAAGAACTGAAATTCCAGGTTGGATCCAGACCTGAATTTGCCATGTGGTTTATTCAGAATGAATTAAACCAGATCACTCTACCTAAGCCCTCCTGAACTGGAGAAGACTGGTATATTGATGTGACACAGGACCATAACTTATTTAATCTGTGAAGGACCTGCAGAAGGGTAAAGACAGGATCAATTTTGTGTTTCTGAACTGAGGAAATCAAAAACTGAACTATGATGAAAATTTCTTACGTGACATTAGACAAATCAGAAGCACTTTCTTCTCTAAATGTAAAATCAAGTTCCTAAGATTTCTCCATCTTATTAAAGACTTCAATGATACTGTACAATGATAAAGGCTATGTAAACTTCTTGTATAGAGAGAGTATTTCTTTTTGGCTTAGAAAATATGCATGTAGTTTTTGTGGTTTTGCATGTGCATATTTTATGGCTAAATTTTCAGCAGATCTTCCATCTTTCTGCACAGACCTGAGGATAGTAATAACTGAAAGAACAATGTAAGTTGTTCAGACATCCAAGAAAATGATGTCTATATGAAGTCAGGCATCATGGGACCTATGAATCCAAAAATGGGCAGTGGTTTTGAAAGTGCTTTAGCTCTAAACCTGTTGGCATGATCCATGCAGAGGCAAGGTGGCCTCTGGTCACTGTAGTCACTGTACAGTGTCATTGTACAGTGTGACTGTGAAGAGAAAATCAAATGGGTGCAGAATCCTGCTTCTTAGATGACAGATAGGAATTATCATATCAGCTTGAATCTTAAATTATTACAGTACACACACTGGCTATTTTAAAAAATTAAAATGGGGAAAAATTGCCTGTGTACTGAATTCCCTTGAAGGTAACACTGCTGAGACTGAACCCTCAATAAAGACAAGTTCAGCTTCTGCTGAGAAAAGGCTGCTGGGAATCAGCTTGGCTCCGTATATTGATATTCAAAATAAACAAACAAAAAGCTATTAGGTTAGGAAGTATGTCTTCTCTTAGTCTGGCCTTCCTGAGAGTTTTATGCCACTTCTGAAGTTATGGAAAAGGAAGGAAAAGCAGGAGAAAAGCGAGTGCATATACTTGTGGTTTGATCAAGCCATCAGCTCACATTTGCCTGAGTAGTGTTTGCAGACAGTTTTGCCCATGGTAAAGGAAAGGGGGAATGCACCATGGGTTCCACAGGTGCCCTCCACCTGCGGGTTTCACTCTGCTGCCCTGACTACCACTGTAATTGGTCAAAGTTTGAGGGGAGGAGTATTGTCTGTGTGTTCCACCCTGTGAAGTCACACAGGGGTCTGTTCTCCTGTGTCTGAGTGTTCCACCGTGTGAATCAAGGAACAATTTGCAATCTTTACTTTCCTCTATTGCCATCCTGATTTTATTGGTCTGCTTTCAAGATGGAGCACTACTGAGAGTGAGTCTGGCTAATACTGTGATCATCCACATGAATTTGTGTGGTTAGATAAGGAGAGCTGAGAAAAAATGTCTAAGAACGATTTCAGAATCAGCAATGGTGATAGTTTCTACCAAAGAATCCTATGGAAACTAACTGGGGACCTTACTGGCTCAGTGATGTTACTTTTTTCCCCTATTATCTAGTACCACTGTAATTTCTTAAATGTGGATATTTGCAGACGTCATCCCAGTACTTAGAAAGTCTAGGTTTTACAGCAGAGATATGCATTGGGCAATTAGTCTGATAAAGTTCTTTGGCAGAAAAAATTAAAAAGAGAAATTGATATAGGAGGCAGTTGATACAAGACTAAGTGTGGTAATACATTTACTAGTCAATTTTTTTATGGAAAATAGATCTTGTCAAGGAAACCTAATTTCATTCTTTGATGAGATTATAAGTTTGGTCGATGAGAGCAACTGCACAGATATAATAGACCTTTGTATGTAATTTGACTCAGTATCACATTAAATTCTTCTAACAGAAAGCACTGTGCAATACCATAAAGTGAACATTGAATAGCTAAAAGCTGGCTATCTGACAATCTCAAATTCTAGCTGTCAGCAAGGAACATCATAAAATGAGAATGTTTCTAAATGGGGTTCCAGAGGGATCAATACTAAACCAAATACTATTCAACATTTTCATCAACCACGGGGAAGTAAATAATAGTACTAAAAAGGCAGGGAGAGAAAGATGTACAACTGAGTGGTAAAAATGATGACCTGTTAGTCACATAGGGCAATCAGCTTCTATGGGATCAGCCAGAAATGTTCCCAGACAGAAACAAAGACAGATGTATGTAGGAGAAAGGCATTTAGACTCCACGTGCAGAGTGCAGAGTAATACCTTGGACAGCAAGGACTTCACAAGGGCCTAGAAAGCCTGCTGAAACGGTGGCCCAGCAGCATCTCTCAGCATAATGCAACTAAAGAAAACAGCAATGTTGCCTTTGCCATAGGAATTAGAAAACAGGGAGAGGATTAACTCCCAAACACAGCTTTGATACTAAAATCAGGTGCCTGACTAGCATATTTTGGAGAACATAAGGAGTCGCAAATGCTAATAGAGTGCTGGAGAAAATGCTGTGGGGAAAGAGCTGGATCTGTTTTGTTTGTTAAGAAACTGAAAGAGAGGAAAGTTTATTAAAGACTGTAAATGTCTTTGGGAGAGAAAACATTAGGTTTGAGAGCACTCTTAGCTTAGCAGAAAAAAATGTGAAAAAAAAACAACATCTGGAGACAGAAGCTAGGCAAATATATATGAAATATTATGCAGAAATTTAAGACTGTTAGGAACTAATCAGTGGAACAAATCACAAAAGGAAAAATATGTTTCCTTTTTCCTCGTGTATTCTGATCTAGACTTGATGCCTTCCTTAAAGATATGCAGGTGACCTGTGAGATGCAGGTCAGGCAACCTGAGGTAATATTTCTTTCTGGCCTTAATCTCTGTGAATGTCTGTATATTGGAGCTAGATACAGCAGGAATATTTGTATTTGGCTATCATGCATGCATTTGGTTTATTAAATCTTTCATTCTTTACAATGACAACTTAGCCAACTGGAGATCAGAAAAAATGGCATGTACTGAGGACAATGGTTCCCCTAACCTGAGCAATGGCTCACTGATAGCACCTGTCTCTAAGCAGTGGTTGCTGTGGATAAGGTGCATGCAGCTCATAGTATAAATCATTTATGCCAACAGTGTTGAAATGGTTCTGAATACTGCTTGTACCATAACCCCTGGATAGTTCATAACAAACACACACACACACACACACACACACACATACACACACACAAACCAAAAAAACGGTCTTTTACCGTATTCCTTTACGGTCTTTAGTATTCCTTTTCCTCTGCTTTTATTACTGACTTCCTTTTGGATTGTGTAGACCAGTAAACTTATTTGTACTGTATATGCCTAAATATTCCTTATTCAGCACACTCATTGTCATAGAGCATTTTATCAGTGGCTAGAATATTCAGTTACCTAGTACAATCTTCCCCAAATAATGTCCTTTCTTTTTATTTAAAAAAAACATGGCAAAATAAATTTGAGAGATGAGTAATAATTATTGAACTCATATTGTATCATTCTCAGCACTTCGATCTCTAGGCTACAATTAAAACAAATATAGAAATATAACCAAATATGGTCACAATTTTGTGTCTTGTAATTTTTTTACTTAATGATATTATACCATTTTTTCATTCTGTGTATTTTGTATATGTTATGCTATCTGATAATATTATGTACAGGATATAAAAATAATGTATCTTGTCCTTGCTAAAATAATTACTTCTCCTTGCTGGATTGGAGGATTTATGATAGGTGCATTTACCTTATGTTTTGCAGACTTAGCAATGTAGAAGAAATGGTCCTGGTGCCAAAACGCTGGTATCCTCTGATGATGCCAGAAGCTCTGGAAGGAATTTGTTCTTAGAGAAAGGATCATCTATTTGTTCAGGGAGACTCCTTAGCTACTTGATTTTTGGGACACCGTAGTGAAAGCGCATTTTCCTCCCTTTCCACCATCTGGTGTGCTTTCTTTGTTGAGTGCTAAATCTGTACCATGTCTGGCATTCGGTAAGCTGTCTTTCAAAGTACAGAAAGGAGACCTTACACTCATTGCCCAAGAAGTCCTGTAAGGCAAAGAAAATCTGCCAGCAAACAGATAGGCATAATCTTGACTGGAGTCATCCATGCAAGCAACTTCTAGCAAGGAGAATCTGGTTTATCACCCTTTCCAATGGATCTTTTTTGGATAACCTCATCTGCTAGTTCTCAGTGACGGCAGGAGGTCTGGGATACCTCAATTATTCAATTTCCCTTTGTTGGCCACAGTACATGGGGTTTATCAGAAGCCTTTTTGATATCCCAGAAAAAAAAAACTTGTGATTATAGCACCCTGTAACTGGTCACAGCCCACTGTGTTCTTGCATTTTGTTTTCTTTAGCATCTTCACTTAGTGTGTTTCTACTTACTTGGTAAGGTTGTAGTTAAAGCCTAAGGAATGATCATGGGTTTTTTTTAGACTTCAGGGTTGGAAATGATGTCTTTTTCCTCCCCGCTGTGCTGCTACTGAGAAAAACAGCTACATAAGCCACAGCAATTTTCCATCCTGAGCTCTTTCTGTGACTTCTGCATGTGACTTTGACTAGGAACCATGGTGAAACATTCTCTCACTCTTTTGATTGAGCCCCCTGGAGGAAAAGGGCTCTCTAAGCCATTTCCCAGTCCATATGCCACCCAATCCCTTGCCGACTTTAATTTAATTGGACTCAGTATAGATCTAGAGAGTTTGCCAGTAGCATTTTTTCTTTATATGGGGAGAATTGCTGGTTTGTCTGAGTGCTATCATCTTCCCTGCTAAATGTCCTGACTAGGCTAGGCAGCATGCCATGGTAATACCGTACATCTATCTGGAAGTAAAAAAGGGGAAAGCTAAGGTCCTGTCAGCAAAGATGAGACACCTAAATAATCATCTCAGACAAATATGTGTGAAGTCACAAAGTGTTTTAATGTGAACTGAGGAGAGACAAAATGAAGATGTCATTGGTTGAAGTGAGAGGCTACCAAGAACAAGGAGTCTGCCTCGCTCAGTGTCAGTCAGGGTTGTGTTAGCAGCATGAGAAAACCTTAGCAATGTTGGCAGTCTCATGCTTCCTCACTGCATAATATAATCAGACTGCTTTATTAGAGCTCCTTTTTCCTCTTCATGCCATTCTCTATCAGACCCATTTCATAAAAAGTCAATCTTGTGTTTCTGTTCCACCAGCAACATCCGTATCAGCTCTGGATTTAGTTCAAGAAGCATATGTACCATAAGGTGCTTTAATCACTCTCATTACTATACTGCCTATATTGACTGGTTAAGTAGTATCTCACACTACAGAGATTTGCTCGTTAAGCCCCAGGTACAGGCTGCAAAACAGAAGGTACCATACGGTGTATACAAAAGTTAGGAAAATTCTCATGGGATAGTATAATTTTTAATGGTTTCCTCTCTGAAATAGTTACAAATGATCTAATTGCTTATGGGAGCATTAGGATGATTACACTGGTTGCATATGGAGATTGGTTGGTAAGAACTGCATAGGCTATTCTTTCACAGCTTTACCAACACACCTCACTCCTTGTCTACTAAGCCCCATATATTCAAGGTCCATTTGTCCCCTTACAAGATATATTATTTTCTTTCCTCAGTTCTGTCAAAGGAGCTGCTGCGCTAACCAACTTTCTACTTACAAACACAACAGCTTGTAACAGCTCTGCTGCATCTCCTTAGTTCATGTCTAAAACAGAATTTTCTATGGTAATTTGATGTGTTTTCAGCCTTTTGGCTTTCAACATTTCCAAAGACTAAGGTACAACTGTGTTCCCTTTGGCATTCTTTAAATATCATTACTGTGGGCAGTAGTGGCAGTAGTAAGGATATTTCATATCAGTGTAAAATTTTTTGCCAATGCAAAAAAAATTAGAATTCACTCACTGATCAATTAAGATAAACTTATCTTTATATTGACTAATCTTATCTATATACTTTATGGGAGAAACTGGTGCTGAAAAGGCACTAGCATCCCTCTTCCCATAATTCCCACAGGAATCCTACTTACTGTATCTGTCTTCAAACTTGCAAGCTTTTTTCAGAGATTGCTTAAGAAAGCACGGCGAAGTCCTAATCAAGAGGCTACTACATAACTATTGCAATATCAGTAAGTATTGTGTTGCTATTATTGAGCTAAATATAAAGGCAGATATATTTGAAGTAGGAGAAACCTGTACTAGGACTTCTGTGCTCTTGCTTTTAGTCTTTTGTTTCCTGGAAAGCTGAGGCATCCAAACTAATGGAAAGATCACCTCCTCTCCTCCCTACTTTTCCTGGAAATGGAGCCAAATTTGATCACATAGTGTAGTTGTATTCATTCACCAAAGAGAAAGGGAAAGCAAATGCTTTTTTAGGTTTCAATCTACCTGAGATCTTGGAACATTCCATGCTTACTCTCTTGTAGAGAAACATACCCTAGAGCTGCCTAGTTCGCAGCTGAAAAGGGAGTTATATGAGTTGGATAGTTTTTAGTTCTTCTTCTCAGATGTGGATTGGCCCTGTGCTACTGGGAGGAAAAAGTAAGTGGAATTTATCACTGCCAAGATTTAGAATATGATTGCAGACCACAAGGAGCCAGATCCCATAACAAAAATACCACATCAACATGTATTTTTCTTCAGAACACAGCTTTTCTTTATCTTTCAATCATGTTACAAAATTTCTAAAGAAATGCTTGTTAGTGTTTTGCTCAGACAGAAACTTCTTAAACTATCACCACTGAAAAGAAACTAGAGTGGGTTTCTTCTTACGGTACTGAGAGTCACTGAGAAAATGAACATGCAGAAATACCTCCAGTTAATAATAATAATAATAATAAT
>JAUBOD010000525.1:2536260-2551939 GCA_032353885.1 Nothura maculosa
GCATTCACAACAAAACTATATAATATTTAAATTTAATATAAAGAGGTTTGCTGGTCCCCTGTTCCTATTATATTACAACATCTATTGGTTATATGCAAATAGCTACCACTAGACATGGCCCACTAGATTGGACTGAGGAGCATATAAGGGATTCTTTTACATTCTGTCAATTTTAGGAACACAGGAATAAAGAAGCCAACAGTGGTAAGTTTACCAAGGGTCGCTTTCTTACCTTCAATAAAAAATGTGGGTACAGGGGCACGTGTGTGTGGAGGGGAATTGGAGTAAGCAAGGGGCAGGGGCAGAAAAGAGTGAAACTGCAGATGTCTTCCTATTATATTTTATCACAGATTGGGTGTCTCAGCACAAATTATTCCATACCCGTTAAAGTATTTTTATAGGCTGAACTAAGTAAAGATGATCCTTCTGAAATGGCAGCCTCATCAAATATTCAATACTCAGGCATATTCAGATCACTCTGCATTGGCTGCTTTTCTCTATTCCCATTTCTCCTGAGATCCCCTTGCATCAGATTTCATAGGCTCCTTACCATACCATGGGTTTCTTTCTCTACCTTGTTTCCTGACAGAAGCAGCAAATTTCTGTGACAGGAAGAGGTTGAGAATAAATAAAACAGCAACAAGCAAGAACAACAGGAGTCAATTCCTTTCTTCTCCAAGCCTGAAACCAGGTGTTACAGCTTCTAGTAGAAGAATATATAGTTGAAGAACGGAGTATCTGAGCAATTAGGCTCCCCATCACAAACATTTTATATCCTTCCCTCATCCCTCCCCCATCAAAGGTTCTTTCACACTCTGCCTTGCTGTCAACTGTATTCAAAGCTAGTGCAAATGTGTGCAGCACCAGTAGATTCAAAGAAGCTATGCTGATCTATGATGATGGAGATTTTGGAGCCGGATAATCTAATTTCAGAAAGGTTTTCAAGTACCTAGGGAGCAGCCTTTCATTATTATTCCTTCTCAGTGGCTGTATTTTATATTTATACCGGTGGGGGAGGGGGAAATCCCACAGATCTCTTGCTCAGCAAGAAGAATAATAGTTCAAATAGTGCCAATTGCTCTGGGATTCTTTTTCTTTCCTATTAATAGTCATACTTCTAACTTGTGTCTCTTGAATCACCAGTATCAGTGATTCAGTCTTTGAAGTAAAGAAGGCAATAGGAAGTCAATTACATGTAAGAGAGAGGGCAGGGGTAGTTTGGGGCAAGCCCACAGAGGATAACAAATGTCACTGTTGTGCTGTGGAGGAAGGATGAATGGTTACCAAGAAAATTAAAAGCAAGCCTTGAAGTCATGGTATTTGGTTGCTGAATGGTAGGAAGGGGATGGGGAGTGGAGGTGGGGCTGCTGCATGAATGTCAATCCTCAGTTAAGAATAAATAATTCAGTAAGTGACTCCTTAGAGTTCGCATTAGATGAGGAAAACTGGAAAATGCCATCCTAGTTTGAACATTGCAAAGGTAGAAAAAAATAGAAGGACATATAAAAAAAAAATAAATCTCATGATTTCTGTGTCTGACTCTTCATTGTTGAAATCTTGCCAAGTGCTTCAAGGTAGGTCCAAGACAGGTTTACCAAAGATTCCTGGTATTGCCTCCTAAGGCTCAAGTCCTGGAAGTGCTTTTCATCTGTAGATTTCTGAAAGGGCCAGTGTAAGGAGAGATGACTTGAACAGTCCGTTCCACATTCTTGTTCCTGCTTGTGTTATCACCCTTGCTGTGCTTGTCTCCAAAAACAGCCTACATGATCCCGCCACCTCTTAGCCACTTTCACTCAAAGAGGAGGTCTTTTCTGCATCTTTTGTCTCAGTGAACAGGTTTTTGTTTGTTTGTTTGTTTGTTTTTTCCCTCTACTTTCTCTTGTGCCACATTTTTTGAGAGCAGACATTTCTGGAGTCTATTTGATTCTGGGCAGTTTTGCAATGGGTTGTTCACTGCTAGTTACACTGAAGCAGGGAGATTAATGGTGAGATTCCTGTCTGGCAAAGTGCATTCAGAGAATCACAGAACGGTTGAGGTTGGAAGGAACCTCTAGAGATCATCTCGTTCAACCGCTCTGCTCAAACAGGGACACCTGGAGCACACTGCATTATCTCAAGAGACAGAAGAAGGGGAATGTGTCAGATGAGGGCTATTTTATGTGCGGGATTGAGCATAAAAATTTAATTCAGTTTCTCTTGCTTTGTCATCAAATGTGTTAATACAATGAACGAATTAATTTTAAAATTTCAAAAGAAATATGGCTACTGGACATGTCTCTATACTCCATATTTTCTCTCAGGTTCTTGGTCTTGCCCTCCAAAAACTGGCAAACACTTTTTAATGCAAAGTCCTAGTGAGCTGCCTGCTTTCCCTAATGTCCTGTGCGGAAAAAGGTCTGGTGACCCTGTGACTTCATGAACAGAGTTCAACTGTGACTGAAATTGTTGCTTGAGTGGGGCTCTGAGACTGTAGTAGACCAAGACTCTCTAAAATTTCACAAGCAATATGTGCTTTGAGGCATCTTCTGTGGTCTACTTATTTCCAAATAAGACCTTTCTTTTTTTCCTGTATTTATCATCAAATGTCTTAAGTATCACTCTTCCATCATGGTCTGAAATCTCCTGGGAGCAGATATTATCCTGACATTTAATTATGTCTCAACTGATTTTTCTGCTTTTAAATGTAACCTCTCTCTGATCAAATTTGAACCTAGAGATTTTAGTGTAATTAGAGATAGACAATAATGTATGGGTGACTGTGTGTGGACACAGGCATAAACATACATAAAGAAGTTTTATTGTGAAAAAAGTTACATTTCAGATAATTTGCAATTATTAACAAATATAGGCAAATTTCAACCCATAATTTTGAACAAATAAACTTCTAGTGGCTTTAGGTGTCATTAACAAAAATGTGGTAGGAGGAACTGGTCTTTTGTCCTTTAACAATGTCTTAGAGTAGGCTACTGGGGTTATAAGACTTGTTCACATCCTTCTCTGCATCTTTGATAATATATGACTTTAAGTGAGGTCTTCTGCCCCTTCAGAGAGTGGCCCAGCTGCCAGCTATTGTGTATTCTGAATTGAGCTGTTCTTTTGAAGCTGTTCCACTTTGTAGCTACCTTAAATATTCACAGTCACAAAGTGAAAAACTGACTTCAGCCAGGTGGTTAGGGTTATTTATGTGGTTTCTGGTCTCTGTGCAAATAAATATTTAAAGAACTGTTACATCAATTTCAAAAGGCAAGCTTGAGATAGCTTTATCTTTGACTTTTGGCAGTTCAGTGAACAAGCTCTCCTAAGTGAGAGACTTTGGTTTAAACCTTTATCTTGTTCTTTGTTAGAGGACGTCTTAATCCCCATTTTTCCTCATTTAAGAGCAATGACATAAGAACCATGCTCTAGGACACTCGCTCCCTGCATTTGTTTTCTGAAACTAGTCCTCTGTTTGATCAGATGGTTTTCAAAATGCATCATTTCACACTAGGAAAAAGTGCAATTGAAGCCCTAAATGTAGTCATAATTTCAGCCTTCCAAAAGGAAATTGTTTGCCATGAAATGTTTTCTGTTTCAGCCACACACAAAAACTCAGCACCTCCTCACGTCCTTAACTGAAACAAAATCTCTCCCCTTCCAGAACAGAAGTGATATAAAGCATTCCTCTCTCATGCTAATGTGCTTTACTTTCTAATGCAATATTTCCCTGTATGTAACATTTGGAGGATCTCTGAGAGAAAACAGACTTTTTGTATTTGTTTCACAGCCTTTCATGTACTTTTGGAGACTCAGCTTCATGAATGATTGAAAATATCACAATGATCATGACTGCAGTGACAGACATTAAAGAGATGGACATTGGATATCTCTCTTAATACTTTTACATTGTTTGCCCCGCTGCTGCCCCTTCTAATTTGGAAAGTGCTAAATTAGGAAGTTGAATGAGACAGCAGAGGGAAGTTAAAAGCAATATTCAAAGTTTTCTTTTTATTTAATTAGCCTCACTCCCTCTTCCTCAGCTCCACTTCTCCTCTAGCAGGAAGCCATATGACAGTTATTAGACAGCTGCATAACCAGCTGGCTGGAGATCTCCAGGCTACTGATTGCTCTGGTACGATCTGCAGAAAAGTCAGAGCATTGTGTCCTAATGTACAGGCATGGCATCTGCCAGCTCTTCCTGCACTTCAGAATGGATGGAAAGGGGGCCATCGACTTGCCATTCTTATGAATCCCAAATATTCAGATAACTGGACTTCACAATAGCTATAAAAGAGAAAAATCCACATTTTTAAAGCATCTATCAGTTTATTGTTTAAAGTGCTGCCCTAAATACACTCCTAATTCTTTCAGAATGCATCTGTTGACTTAACACTGAAGTTCTGGTCCTAGCACAGCACCACAAATCTAGGTGTGTGCAAATAATTTTGTTTCGTGAGTTTCTCTAACCATCAGCTCCATAGCTATTATTTTGCTCACACTAAAAGACAAAAAGTCAGACTATGGGCACTGGAAAACACTCTGGCAACAGAAAAGAATTGGTAGAGTCAATAGGAGACCTCTAAGCATCAAGGAGAGCTCCACTTTATGGTAAATGACAGAGGAGGTAAATGACATGGAAAACAGATGTGCAGAAGGGAAATATGTTAGTACTTAAGTATTTAAGTATTTAAGATGTATTTAAGATGATGGTTGAGTGGGCCAATGTTTCTCTGCTTCATAAGATGCTTAACGTTGGATTTGGATCATGACATGAATGGTAGAGGACATACTGCTGAACCTCCTCCGTGCCCTACTGTGCACAAGTAATACAGGATAACTTACGAAGGTTTATCACTTCTGTGTAGCTAGGTTTATGCTCCACCCATGTATCAACGTGCTTAAGGATAACCTGAAACACTACATGTAAAAGCTTTGCCAAGAGCTTCTTTAGGCTTAGAGTCTGTAGTTAGTCTGTCTCTTAAGAGTAATACTGGAGGATATTGGGTACTGTTAAATGATTCAATTTCATCAAGTTATATACTGTCATTTCCAGAGCCTGACTTCTTTGTTTTTTCAAATCAGAATTCTAAAAAAAACAAAACAACAAAAAAAAATTTTTTACTTTTCCTATCTCTTTATCATTTCATACTATATATCTTAAGTCTGCAAATAAGCACTAGACCCTACACAATAAGGAAAAATAAAGTTTAACCTCTCCAGAACCCGTCATAAGTCTATAAGCACCTTTGCTCACTTGTGCACTCTATGGCTCCCTGACTGGTGGTAAACTAGTATACAAGATGACCTGATAAGTCTCCATGCCATGCTTATGGGTCATTTATTTTACCAGTATATAGAGCTGGAGGACCATGTTCAGTAAACAATTTATATGATGGATTAGGCACTTTTTTCAGTATACATTTACAAATGGACTTTTCTCGTTGTTTGAAATGATCAAATAAATGGTAAGTATGCAAAGTTTCAGAAGCAGATTTCTCACCAGCTAGCCACTGTTTGGTGACTGATCATTGCAGTCACATTGCATTTTACTTCAGGCTGCTTGTCTGAGTCCCAGGAAACTTTCAAGATAGATAGGACACCTCCACCACAAGAGGCCTTTATATGACACTTGAGCTTTCTTATGAGTGCAAGTATTTTTGTCTTCTTGCAGGTATTTTAATGTTCATGAAGAATAAATGCAATGAATATTAAAAAAAACAAATATTGAGATGCTCTGGTATACAGAATGTTTTCCAAATAATCATACACAAATTTTAGGGAGACTAAAATGATTTACCCACTTGGGCCAAATCTGGAGATAAAAGAACAGTTATGGAAATTTAAGATATTTTATTTAGTCATTTTCTACATGATTGCTTTCTGTTTTAATTTGAAATTCTTTTTCTTGTTTTTAACCAAAACTCTAAATTTAAGGAGATTTGTCAGAAAGAGAAAATAATAACAAAAGAAACAATTTTGTTCTGATTAAAGAAAACATTTTGGTACATGCAAAATAAAACTTTGAGGGTTATATTTTAAGTTACCCAAAACTTCTGAGAAACTTTCTTGTTTAATTTATTTTTCTTCTTTTTCTTTTCTTCAGACATAAAGCTTTTTCTTTTCTTCAGACATAAAGCAGACAAAAACCTTAGCTGTAATCCGAAATACCTGGTGATCCTTACTCAGCAGTATGTTTGGAAATAGGCTTTAAACCCACTCATTCTAACATGAAACAGCCACTTCAGAGGTTTCCTGGAGAGTGAGATACTATTGCGCTCAAGTATAAACAAATTATCAATATTCATATTTATCTAATATTTCTATTACTGTTTTTTTTCCTAGCTGCTCACTGAGGTTTAGGTCACTGCCCAGCAGTACACTACAAATATGTTGGACAGTTGATCCTTTTCCTAAGACTTAAAACAGAATAAGAGGTAAAAAGGGGAGAACTATATCCAAATATAGAGAATATATATATATATATACACGTCAGCCTTATCTTTGTCACTGAAGTGTCCACAAGCCTCTTCTCAACTGAAGACGTCATGGAAGAAGTAGGACTTGCAGAAACAGGCAAGGGAGAGGCAGTTCTGGCATTACAGATCAGAATGGACGCATTCTGAGTTTAAAATCAGGATACCAAATCTGTTTTTGAAGACTCAAATATGCTTCTAGGTTTCCAAAAGTCCATGACCAAGCAAAAGCTCTCATCAGCACCCAGCACTTTCAAACCCTTGTGAAAGAACATGAGTTTGGCTGTGCAGAAGGGTGGCATGGGTGTTGCATGGGTCAGACCGGGAATCTGTTTAGTAAAATATCCCTGCCAGTGGCCATTTTGATGTGCCTTGAGCAGGTATAAAAATAAGGTGAACAAAGGGCAGGACCAATGTGTGCTCCCAGCCCATAGCTCAGTGACTGCTCAACCAGTCAGGACCTGTCTGTTTAACAGCCTTTCATGGATCTGAAGGCTCAGTTTTCATTTGCACAGTTCTTGTCCTCCCTACACTGGGGAACACATTAAAACACACAGATATAGCAAGAAGAAAAAATACAGGAAAGGATGCAAATTGGTATTGTCAGTCCATGTAGTGCTGGAGTAGAGAAAAACATCAAAAACAGAATTTGTGAGCTCTCATTCTCTTTGTATTTTTTGCAACATTTGTGGGTGTCTTGTAATTAGCAAAGAGCAGCTTCCTTAAAACATTCATGATCAGTATATGCACATTATTGATCAATCAGTAAATATGCCTGTGACCTTTGCATTGATATTTTGTGGAGTCATTAACCTCTCATTGATGTTTTGTCTGTCCATTTGCTTGTATTCTTCACAGCTCCCAGACCCCCTCAAGATACAGTGTCATGGTGCTTCCAGGTGGAGTGGCTGCTGTGAGGTAGATTTACAGACCTCTGCAGATTGCCTGTGTGTAAATGGAAGATGACAGATCTACTGAAATCCCCAAGCTTTTAGCTATTTTGAAAGAAAATGCAGCAGAAGGGCTTTTGCATCGATTTCAGAAGGTGACTTCAGTCAGAAAGCTCTTGTTTCCTTTTGCTGATCCAGCACCTAAGCTGGATGGCACTTTTTCAGGCTTTTTCTCATGTTGCATGATTAAGTGTGCTTCATGCAAGTCAGAGACTTTTGGTTTTTGAGATGAATGTAATAATTTTGAACCATCCTTTCACTTTCTACAAGCGTTGCTAGTTTTATGTTATTCAGTCTTTTCCAGTTTGGCTGTGTGGTATCCTCAACTTAGGTACATTAGGGAAGTGGATTTTTGAAGTCTCTTCTGACTTAAATTATGCTATGATATTATGAAATAAAGTTAATTGTATGCTTAATCATGTACAGAGAATGAAAAATAGAACTTCTTGATTTCCGGTGATCCTGAAAAACTTAAGTGACTTCAGACATAGTTCTAAGTTTGTAGTCATAGTGCAGCACTGTGTCCGGAGCCTCAACTCAATGCCTTTAACCCCACAGACCAGCTTTCTTCTTCAGGAGGAGTTCAGGAAGAAGCCTGGGCAGAGAGATGCAGACAATCTTGCTCTGGACCTGCCTGCTTTTGAAGGCAGCAGGGCTGTTCAGCTTGTGCTCCTTCCTGGGATCATGTTTTGGTAGAGCTTCCAGGTTAGAACTAGTTTGCATTTGGATAGTCTGGCAGCAAATGTGCAACCAGCAGCCTTGTTTTGAGGGTTCCATAATAAACATCAGCATGTTATTTTAGTGTCAAAACATGCTTTACAGCAGTGTTAACACCATTGTGTTCCAGCACAATCAGTGCTGCGGGTGTAGAGTTATGGTCAGTAGAAAAGCTCTTTGCTCTATTGAAAAGCAGCTACAGAAGCATGGGTTCATTTTGCCCACCTGTTTTCCATGCAGCTGTCTTTTGTCTTTGCTAGTTGTCTGGGATGAGCAGCAGCGACCTGGAACTATTGAGGAATAGCATTGCCACTGGGCTGTGTGCTAGACACTGTTCTCACCAGTGAGTTTTGGAGACTGATAGGTCAGCACTTCTGGCAGCTGCCTTCGATTCTGCCATCCCATGAAGGCAGGTTACCCGTGCATTGCAGTGTGGCACAACACTTTCTTAGCTTGGAGAAGCCCAAATGTACTGTCTACACAGAACAAAATAAAACTGAACAAAAATGAACAAACTGGGAAGAGATATAAGAGTGTTAAGAGGTAGAAATATAAAGAGAACCATAGTACCAGAACAGCAAACTATCATCATCATTTTGACACAGAGTCTGCCTTCACGTTCTTACCCTAATGCTTATTATTTTGGCTGATCAGGTAGTGTCAATAACGGATTCATAACACAGCTATCTCCTGCCTCCTCTTTTGTTTTGTTTAGCAAATTGTTTGTGGACTGTTCCAGATTTCTGAAAGCATATTTGCTTTTTGTCTGAAAATATTTTGCACTGGAACAAATTACATTGCCAGCTGAAGAACAGCTGTCTGCAAAATGCGTTCTTTATTAACCAAATCATATTGTCCGTCTCTGAGGTCCCACTGATTGCATCCACCCTGTTATGAAGAAGCATCTGGGCAAGACCAGACTAGGGGCCAAATTTGCTATATATCCATGACTTGTGGACCACATGACCACTTTAATGAATTTACCTCATCTGCTCTTTAGTGGTTGGTAACAGGCACAGAAGATGCTCCAGAATGCTTTCACAGAGCACATCAGATACACTTTGCAATTAGATAGGGAGATAAGGCAGCAATGTGAACATAGGTTTACTTTATGCTTCCTACAGAGAAAATACAGAGATTATGTGTTAAAGATCTGGATTTCAGGTCATTTCCAGACTCTTCAACCTACAGGGCAGATATAACCGTTGTATTTATTATGTTCCCAGAGGGATAATCAGAATGGGAATGTTTTGTTAAGAATGGGGTAAAGAATACCTTGGCTTTGGTATGAATTTCTGGATGAATATTTATTAGTGGTAACAACTGCATTATCAACAGCCACACAATTGTCTTTCTGCTTTCTGAACAGTGAATGAATAGCAAAATACAATGTGCATCTACTAGTCTAAATGAACCAAATTTAATGCTTTCATTCTTGAATATAATTGCAAACACTTACAAATAAAGCTATTCTTTATGTTCAAGCCAATGTGATGATAGCAGCAAAGCTAAAAATGTTTATGGATATGCTAATTGGAAGAAGCAAAAGGAAAACAGTTTCACATAGCCTGTGTCTGTGAGTGTTTATATGTTATATACCATGCAATCTTACTGCCTCACTCAACCTCTAGCATTGCCCCTAGTCTATGCATTTTCATCACCTGCTTGCTGAGTGCTGTGCACAAATTACCATTACAAGCATGTGTATATATCATATAAACAAAAATTATGTTGTTGTGAAAACAGTGCTCTTTTGGTGCCTGAGAGTCCAAGTGATTGCTGGGCATATGTCAAGTGTATCAACACATCTGTAAGTATAATCTTTCCTTCCTTAAAGGAGATAAGCATAACTCATTCTTAATGGGGCCCTCATGGCAATAAAGGTTAACAGCACGCTGCCACAGCAGCTATTAGAAGAACCTGCTAAAACCTTAAAAACCTCAGTTAGATTAACTGTTCAGGGGTTTGAAACAGACCAGTGCAATCCTGTTCTTGTAAAATCTATAAAGCATGAGTAAGTGGATTGGTTAGGCACTGATGTGGTGACAATACACAGTAACTCAAGAGTTCATAGCTAGATTGAAGCCCATCTAATTCATTCCTGTGAAAGCAGCAGTGCCATCTTAGGCTATAGTAATCCTTGTCTCCTGGGCTATGCAGCTTGAAGGACCAATGAAAAGTTTTCACATTTTATTTCCAGGGCTTGCTTTCCGTTCTTTTCCCTTGAATCTAACTTGAACATATTTCTCTTTCCAAACATATTACTCTGCGCAGATCCTCCCATATGCACTCCTTCCTATGGCTTAATGGCCCCTGTACACAGAACAAATTTTTGATGTTAACAGCTGTGCTGTTAAAGACAGACTTCATCAGAAGCCATTTCTGCACTGTGCTATCCTTCAGTTATTTTCAAAAGATGAGATAATTATGTGTCTTACTTAAAATGTGCTTGTGAATGTGTGTGTGTATGAGAGAAGGAGACATGGCAGCAGGAAAAACTACAGGGTACATTTGAATTTGCTGAACTCCTGCTGCCTCCGATGGGGACATACATTCTCCTTGGATGCTGGCATGAGCCATTCCAACTAAAATCAAAGAGTAGGATGTGCTGAGGTGCTGAAAGCACAGAATGTAAGCTATGGTTTGGCAGCCTAATTCCCCATGTTTCCCTGTAAGAAAGCATTTGCTGGAATACGGCCCAAAACCTCCCTCTCTTAATTTGTTCCTCTAGCTCCTGACTAGCTCCTTCTCTGTGGCCATTTTTGACCCACAACTTATCTGCTGTGATACTTTCATAACCTTTCCTTTAGTCTGAGCAGACCAAACAGACCCATCCCACTCGCCAGGGTACTCAGTTTGTCATAGAGTTTCTTTTCATAGTTGTGTGAACACTAGACTTCTATTCTTTCAATGGGAAAGGGTAATCAAATAATGTTTGATAACCTGGTGAACGCTACTATGCAAAGAAATCCTCAGCTTTTTCATATTTTTATTTTCTTTCTTGAAGCAAAAGGCTGGAAAACTCAAGCACCAGCCTTATTGAGAGATGTTCATTATGTTTGTTCATGATCATTTCTATGTCCTGTAATACCAGATATCAGTGTTTGATCAACACAGACTCACTCAAGTTAAACCTACCAGTGTCTGTCTTACCTAAGATAGAATGAAGCTTATTTAATTTAGAGAAAGGGAAATATGGGTGGATTTATTTCCCATTAACCTAGTTCTACAATCATTATTACCTGAATCTGAGCTCTCACAGTCAGATACAAGCTGCTGGCCTAGACAGGGAAAGAATCCTGGTTTTGGTTGCTATTAATAGTGCACCAAAGCCAAACCAAACCAAAAAACTAGTTTAAGTGAGAACCACTGGACTAAAACTTGCTGAAGTAACAGTTTCTCCTGCTATGAACTTGCAGTTTTTACAAAGGAGATCTCAAAACCAGGAGATAAATCTTACCTTAATTGAAACAGATTTCTTTCTGTAGACACTTGCAGTTCTGTGTGGAGACCATCGCTATGTTCCAGGACCATTGTGGTGGCCAGGCTGCTATGAACTTCTGATTGTGGGACTCAACTACCAAGCAGTTGAAAATAGTGATAACCAAAGCCAGACTGGAAGCCAGATAGCAAGTGATGAGATGAAGTAAATACACAAGCATAGTATTTTACTGGTAGTCATTGACTTGCCCTGCTTATGCTTTGGATCAGCCAGAATCTCCTGTGTAAGCATGGCTGGGCATGTCTCAGCCCCACAGCTGCCCAGAAGGGCTTGCTAGCATTGCTCTGCACTGCACTGGCTGCTGGTGCATTGCTGCCCGTGAGGTTTGAATGCAGGCTGAGGGAGCTCCTCTCGTAGCAGAACAAGTTGCAGAATACAAAAACATCCCCCACACCAGTGCTTTCAATAGGGTGATCACAGTGTTAATTCTATAGGAATGATGAAAAGTGACAAGGGAAAGTAGGTTCATACCCACTGCTGCTTGGCAGCAATCTCCCTGCGTGAGTTTGCTAAAGGAGTTGCTGCCTTCATTGGCAGATTTGTATGGGCACATGAATGAGAAAGTTGAAAACAGCCCTGGGCTAAATCATTAACACTCAGGAGTCACCCTTCCAAAAAAAAGTATAGTTTAGAGAAACAAAAATATATGTTCTGCAGACAGAATATTTTCTTCTAATTAGACATTTTGCTGAGAATTTGTATATCAACATCCTCAGCAGAATCAAATGACTCCTGCAGAGACATTTCTAGCATTCCAATGTTAGTCTTCTGTGTTACAACTTTTTTTTTGGTTCTTTTGTTTTTGAGAAGTATAATGGATTTGGATACTCTGGAAAGATTAAGACCTAAAGGCATCAGGTCTAAGAAACTGCTGTTCTTTCTGAGGCTCAGTAGTTTACACACTGAAATATTAAAAATAAGGATTTTACTGAAATAGATGGGAGTGCTTCTAATTTTAATCCCATGAGACTTCAGTATAAGTTTTTACTTTTCTGGGCCATGCAGATGATGAGACCTGTAATAAGAAATGTTTGATTTATCCTTATCCCCAAATCCTAGCCCACTGACTGTTTTCCTTATGTGAGGATTATTACCATTTTGTTGTTTTTAATGCCTTGAGACATTTTTCTAAATGCTGTACTGCCACACAACAAGACAGAATTTTTAACTCTACATAAACAAATAACTATTGCTTACGTAAGTGGAAGAGAGGAATCTAGGCCGCAGTTTGCCTCAGATTCTCAGCACAACCAAACAAATCAAAACCTTACTAGTGAGACTTTCCTATCATGTCCTGTTTAGCCATATTAATTATAGAAGAATATTCAGGGGAACCTTCAGGTGACCCTTCTTCTCAAAGTCTGGCCCTTCTGTGAACAGCAAGTGCATACAGTTTACTGTTCTCAATGAACTCATCCAGATCATTAGATCTTGTCAGGGCACAGCTTAGGAAGAGAGTGAAGCTATATTTTAAACTGAGCAATATTGTGAGCAATTGGTAGTGAAATCCTGTATTTCTCAGTGCAAGATAAATCTTTTCCAGCTAGTCATGATGAAACAGTGGTTCAGAATCAGGTCACTCAGGAGGACATGATGTACAGAGCATGATGGCAGAGCAGGATGCAGGGACTGCAGAATTTTCCAGGGGACCTGTGTAGGCTGACTGCAAGCTACAGCTAACAAGAAAGACTTTCTAATTTCATGTCTGCTGACAAGTCCTGGAGGATTTCTTTTTTTAATTATAGATTCTTATAGTGGTTTTATAGCCTTGAGACAAAGTTGAGCATTAAAAATAGCCTTGTGCTGACTCTGAAAGGGGTAAAGTTGTTACATCTTTTCAAGTAAATTCTGATTGAAAAATCTCACCCCACCGAGTTTGAAAACTTGTTTTCTATTCAGTTGTGACTAAAAACTGGTCTCATCTGAAAATTTGTCCCTATGGTTCATTTCATTAGAAGGCTGGAAAACAAATTACATTTTGATGTAGTAGCCCTTTTAAATGTAAATGTATAGTAGCCCTTTTTAAATTTAAAACCACTGATACTGACCACTGATACAGTAGTTGGGCTAAAAACACACCCTTTGGTATATGAGACTTCAGCATGTTCATCAACCTGGAAGTGTGATCCAGAGACCATCAGAGGGAGACACAGCACCATACTGAGGAGAAGCAGTAAGACTTCAGGGTTTCTTAAAGTAGAAAACCTTAAATGGATTAAACCCTAAATATCAAGCTTATTCTGTGCAGGAAACTGAATCTGCCTGAGAAAGGTTGGCTCTTCCGTCCAGAGCTTGGATGTCCTCTTGCATGGGACTTGGCTCCTCTTGCTCAGCCTCATGAATCACTGGAGTCCAAGATACATATAGACATGAGCTGCAGTTGCATCATTCATTCAGACCTACCTTGTTGATTGCACATCTCTACTTTATGCTGTGTACGCATATTTCCAGTAGTGATTTACTCAAGTCAGAGGGATTATCCTTGCTATTTCTGATTAACATATAAAACCACAAAAGCAATATAATACTTGGGAAAAAAGCAAATCATGGAAAATGTATATATTTTTTGTTTACTTTTATGTTTTCCATGTTCTCTACATCAGGAAGAAAAGTTGCATGTTGTGAAACTGCATACATGAAGATCCTGGGAGGGGGTAGGGAGGCTATTTTTTTTCCCCCAATGTTACAAAAGGTTTTCTCCAAAAGAAAGAATCTCAGCATAAAATCATCACACAAAATATGTGACCTTAGTTTGAAGGACACTAGACAACTTTTTCCAGAAGATGATACTTATTTATTGGGGTTTGTCCATTTTAGTTTCTACTTCCATGCCTTCAATTTCTCAATGAGATGAAGAACGGAAGTAAAGGAAAAAAAAAGCCTCTAACTACTGTTATTTGGCAATTTCTAGCTTGAACTGAAGCAGCAGGTGGTTTATGCCAGTCAAGAAAGCTTGCTTCAGAGGCATAGGCAAACGCTTAAACTTTTAACTGCTTTTGGAACCAAACCTTGTAATTCTCAGCTCTTCTGAGTTCACACATTGTGATATCCATCTGCCACACTGTTAACCTGTTGGAACTGGTGTTTGTAAATTTATGCAGGGAAATGCTGATATTCCAGTTTTATACTAGCCCCATTTAAATAACTTCCAGAGAGTCACTCTGTATAATTCTGGTAACTGCAAATCAGTAGATATACATTTAATGTTCATCATTATTGAAAATTGAGCCTGTCTGCTTAAAAAGTTTACAAGTCACGAGAAACTTTAACTCTAGTGCAGTGAAAAAGTATACAAAGATCTTTGAGAAGCAAAATTTACTGAAGACAACAAGAATTAGTTCTAAAGAATTGACATTTTAAGGTAGATGTGTTCACCAGCTGTGGAAAGAGGATCTCTCTTGGGCCACCAGGTTGCAAAAATATGAGAAAATTTTCTTGCTTAAAATAAAGGGATCTACACCTTTCCAATGTTCACTGTGTTGTTATTCTCATGATGTATGAATGAGACCACTCTGCACTTATCAACTCATATGCACCTTAGTCAGGAGAGAAGCCTGTTCAAAAATAATTCAGAATGCAAATTTGCTTAATTGTATTATTCTGATAAGGGTGCAGGCTTTTTTATCTCCCTTTGCTCCACTAAGATTACAAGGAATGTTTTCAAAGGACTTTTTATATAATTTCTTGGTACTTAGATGAGTTAAATGATTCTCATGACATTATGTGCAGGAATCCCTTGACCTGGTGATAGGAAAGAATATACTGACTCTTCCTGCTGCCTACTATGTATATTATTAAACAAATGGGTTATTGACTGCACGCTTCTCAGCATGTCAAAGTCTCAGGTTCAAATCACAGGACTCCTTCTGCTGCAACTGAAAATAGTTGCATATAAAACAGTCGTCTGTGGACATAGGGGAAGTATTGGAGTTCAGCAAAATGTGATTCTGGGGTATGAAGTCATGCAATTTTCTGCTTTTTACATATCAGACTTTTCATTTTTATCTTTCTTCCATCTGCAGAGGCAACTGCCATTTTATGTGGAAAAGCTGAGGCAGTTA
>JAUBOD010000525.1:2553920-2570664 GCA_032353885.1 Nothura maculosa
TTCCTGATGTTTTAATGTCATTATATTTGAAATGAAAGGATCCTTATTCAGAACTTTAGTGATATGATAAGCATTTCCAAACTCATCTCCTCCTTCTGAAGTTTTCCAATTTTGCCTGGAAAGACAAAAAGCTTCATTATTGCTCATCCTTCTTCCAGATTAATGCAACTTCCAATTCTAATCTAAAACTTTCTTCCTTGTCCTTTCCCTTTCCCCCAAGCACATACAGATTGTATGAACTAGCTGACTCCATAGGCATTTTCCCCCTTCACATTGCCTTTGATATGAGACTCTGCTGACAGATTTTCCCTGCCTAGTAATGAAGAAAAGGAACTTTCTTGGACTAAGTCAAATGTTGTACTGCTGGGTCTTAAAATGATAATTCCCTGGGGATCTTGGAGGAATTGAATTAATCAGATCACTACATGTCTGTGATATCTAGGTCCAGGAAACAATGCAGAAAGAATTAGAGAGAGCAAAGCATCCTATGAGTGTAATAAATCAAATTTTAAATGTCAGATATGACACTTGACTTGCTGCCAACATTTGTATCTAAATTTGTTAAATATAGTTGAAATGAACTAGCTAATCACAGAAAATATGTATCTGGAAAGGACTCCTGGAAGGTATATAGTTTCTCCTTCCATTCCAATGCAGGATCTCACATATCTAATTTATTCCTGGCAAATACTTGTCTAATCCATGCTTAAAAGTCTCCAGTGATGGAGATTCCACATCTTTCTTAGGCCATGTCTCCCTGTATGGTGTTTTTATTGTTAGAAAATTGTTAAACCTCCTTCTCTTTCATTGTACTGTATGTTAATGTTCTCGTAGGAGAGTGGTTATGACCTCACATCAGTTCAAATCATGGTAACTTAATTGAAGTCAACAATGTGAGTCCATAAGAAGGTGAGAAGTAGACCATTATCTTTTCAGATCTTTCTAGTAGTGCTAGAAGTAATACTACACTGAACATGTGCGTCTCATACTGGGAGCTGGACAAGCCTAGTAACATAAAAGGGAGCTTCTTTTACAAGTACTTTCTGAGAGAGTTTTTAAGTGAGTGAGCTCTATGAGCCCACACCCGACATGAGCAGATACCATATTCACTTGGCCTTGAGCTATCTAGCAACTTTCAAACAAATTGATGTCCTTGTATTGTGAATTTTTAGCCTAAATCAGACTTTCTGAAGCCTATAGTTTTCCAGGAAACTAGAAAAAACTTGTTCTCTCTCACACACAAAAGAAGTCTTAGGTCAACAAACATGTTGTTCGTTGTCACTTTGTCTATCTTGACCAGTAGTTAAGGTTCCTTCAAAAGCATGCGGCACTTCCAGACCCTTGCTAGGTCGGCCTAGGAGCACTGACACCCCTTGAGACCTGGTTATTTCCTGTGCATCTCCTCTTCCTGCTGCAGTGAGGCATCTGCAGCAGCCTCTGAAAGCCTGAGTTCATGTCACAGAGCAGCCGTTGCACCATCTCCTGCTTACCTTGAGTGCTGGAGACTCCCTGCTGCCTGTTAGAAGAATGAGGTGAGTTAGGTGACTGCAGGAGAAGGAGGAGACACAAACAGCACATTCTGGCCTTAAAGCCAGGAATGTTAATGAAATAGAAAATGATAAATATTTACGTTCATATTTTTTTCGTTTCACTTCCTTGTTTTTTACACTCGGAACATTTGCCTCCTAAAGTGCTGAGGCAAGTGGAAGAAACAAACATCTGACAGCCTCATTTGGCTAAGATTAAGTATACAGAAATTCATTTCACATTTCGTTGCTCTGTGTTCAAGCTGAACACCACCACCCTTTGGCATAATTCATTTATTGTTTTTCAGCTTGGTAGTGTGGCAAACCCTGACAAGAACAAAGATGTGAGTTCAAACCGAGACGAGTCAGGCTAGCATGCCTGAACTGTGGAGTTGTGTTGCACTTCCATAAATTCTTTCTTTTTAGAACTTTTTTCTCTGTTTTCTTCTCCTCCTATCTACATTCAAGCTGGGCTCTTCCCTGCTTCTCCCACATGTTGCCCATGTGCAAGTGGTGGGGGCAGCAATGGCCAACACAGGAGGGACAAGTTGCTCTCAGCCCCTGTGTCCACCCTGATATTTTGCCTTGCAGCAGCCAAAAAAATCCCCCACACACCCCATAGAACTGGGTCCTGGTGCTTTGGTGATGGAGCCGAGGAGCAGCTCAGTCATGCAAGGAGTTAAAGAGTCTGCGCAAATTTGACTTGCAACTTCAAAATGTTAGGACTGAACATGTCCAGTCTGGAAGATTTAGGCAGACTGTACCTTTTCCAGTGGAGTACTAATTCATACACCAAAGTTTCTCAGTGGAGTGCATGTTAAGGTTTTATTTTTAGCTTGAGTAAAATTTATAATGTCATTCTTGGAATGATCACCTCATTTTGCTCTTTGACTTTTGTCCTCAGAATATTTTGTCTTGGTGAAAGTGAACGAAAGTGAGGGCAGATGAGCAGCCTGGGGAATGTTGATGAGAATGATCATGTTTAGGGAATGCAATTGGCCACAGAAGACAGAGTATCTTCTAAAGAAGTACTTTTTATAATGGGAGGATTTTCACAATCATTGGCTGAGGCACTGCTATCAGCACTAATGACAATGCTCAAAATTAAATATGAATTTCCTACACTAAATTCTTCCTATAATATCAATATTAGCTCCAAGTTCCCTGGCAAATCTTGAAAGATATTAATTATTTCCTTTAAGTTCACTTTTATCTGAAGGTATTGAATGTAGCTGATGTGTTTACTTGTTTCTTGTGTTGCAAATTTATGTTTTCAGAAGCTTCACTGAAGTGTGGAGATGGAAATTTGATTCTTTTTGGTTATTTGGTTGTGGTTTCTACAAACTTCTGCTTGAGTGAAAGCATTAAAAGATGTACTTTTTCCTATGAAGTGTGGTTTCATTCTTTCCTGATGTCTTCTGATTTAGAATACAAGCCATAAAGACTAGAAAAGTACAGTATATATTTGTTCACAATAGAATTTGAATTGAGAGGCAAAATAAAATGAACATTTCTAATAGAGTCATATGACAATAAGGTAAATGCAGGTTTGTTATTTACTAAATCTTTCAGTGCTAGAACTAAGGAACACTTGACTAAGGTAATAAGGAGAAGAGTTGAAAACCAATTAAGGAAAGTATGTCTCACACAGTGGGTAGTGAACTTCTGGAAGCTGTTGGCCCAGCAGGCTGCAGAGGCACAGTATCAGCAGACTCAGAATGGGATTAGACAAATTTATGGACAATAGCTCCGTAATTAGATACTAGCGGGAACTGGCGGGGATGTACGTTCTAGCATCCTCCATCTAACAACAGTGAATACTGAAGAAATATAAGGGGAACAGACAAGGTAATTGTCCCTGTTGAGAGCATAGCATTGGACTGAGGGGAATCAGTTACAGCTATTCCTGTGCTCTAACTGTAGACACACCTTTGGGGATTAAAAAGTACAAATATGCATCTGTATGTCTAATAAATTTGAGATTTTAGTTGTTATATTTTACACCACTAATCAGCTTTTGCCTAGGCTGAAATGAACCACACATTAAAAATAATCTCTGCTATATTAGTGGGTATTTGGGAACAGCTGTTTCATACTAGTCTTTTTTTTTCCAGAAAAAAATATGTTTTTAATTTAATTTATTTGAAATTTGGGAGAAAAACAGGTTGAGTAATTAAGGACCCAGTGAAAAGCCATAATGTACATCTAACACAGGAATTTAATCACAGTCCTGTTAGGCTGTACTTAAAAATATAAGAAACAGCTAAATGGATTACTGCTTTTTTAATTAGATGGTTTAATTACAGCTTGTTAATGGAAATATTACATAAATACCTCTCCAAACCACACATTCCTGTGCATTATCATGGAAGAGAGAAGTTGCAGGTGTCCCTTAAAGAGCAACTGTTAAAATGGGTAAATGGAAAGAGAGTAAAAAAAAACAAGAGGACTGCTCCTAAATGGTGCAATGGCACCTTTGTATGGGCAACCGTAACTGTTGGGATGCTTTGACACTGCAGCTATTTAACAGTTTAAACGAAGTTATTGGTTGCTTGAACATTTTAAAATCAAGATTTCCTTTGTATATCCTCTATGCTCATTTAGGCCTCTAACTATAGTTGTTAACCATTTCACCTGAATCTTTAGGTAAAAATTTCTAGCCATTTTACATTCATCTGAATCTTCTGCAGCCATATAAAGCTGTCGAGGGTTGGAGATTGGAGCATTATTTCCAGGTTTTTCATGGTTATCTTATATAACTTTTAAGTACTCACTGTTCCATGATTAACATGGAGAAAATCAAATATATTGAAATAAAATATATCATCTTCATCCAAAGCTTTCAGAATTCTAGTGAAAAGACAGTGTTGAAAGGGTGATAGAGTGGTAGGGAGATAGTATATGTGACCATTTTGGGGGGAATTGCAATTTCTGATGAAATTTCAAAATGTTCATATTACCCAAAAAAATGAAATATTTTATTTCTTCAATTTCTTGTGAAGAAAACCTATGTTGCATAGGGAGAGGAGAACATTTGCATTTTTTAACCTATTTAATGACCTCATTTCTTCATTCGCCTTTTGTTAAGTAGGTATCAGTGGTCTGTCAGTATATTTCCTATTTGGTGCTTAGAAACCAGCTAAGACATCCTATTTCTGGTAGAAGGCTCTGACCCCAGGTAGACATTTTTTTTTTCAGCTCCAGTGTGGAATGTTTCATTACTTTTCCACTGTTACTGATATAATCTGGGAATTTCTGGTCTGGAATAAAGCTCTCCAGTAATCAAAGTAGTATTTTCCATGACCATTATATTGTATCAGTGTTCAGCCAGCTGTACTGGCCACTAAATAGATTTTCATTTGAAGTGTCAGGCAGTGTCTTGGCCTTAGAATGATTTGGCTTAATATACTGCTTTATCCCATTTTCATGGGAGAGGGGATGTTACACAGTCGTTGATAGGATTACAGTTTTGTGTAAGAAGTGTTGGAGGTCATGTTTATTTGAAAAATAGCTACATATTTTATATGATAAAAAATGCCTAGATACTGCAGTAAAGAAGTAGACAGACAGATTCTAATCTGAGTGGAGGTTAGATCTTATTGCACAGTAATGCAGAGCTCTGGTAAAGTCAGCCTTTCTGTAAATCAAAGAGTATCTCAGCACAGAGAGCTCTATATGCTGAAGGCATTTTTCCTGAATCAGTACATCAGGAGTTATACCATAAAACTAAGCAGTGTAACGATGATGATCATTTCCTGGTATTTGTTGCCAGAAGCCTGTGCATTTTATAAAATCACTGCCAGGTAGAAGGTTTTGTCACATACAACTCCTCTGAGGATTTGTAAGTTGGTGGAAAATTTGCTTTTGGTGAAAAGGGAACTTAGACAAGTGGGAGTGACATTTGCCCAGGAGGAAAATTTGTTTTCACTTTAAAGAACAAAAAAGAAAGAAACCCAGGAAAGTAGCAAGGAAATATGCTCAGAGGTTTACTGGAGGGAAAAGCTGTATCAAAGCCAGATTTGGTCAGCCCATTCAGTTTAGTCTCTGGTTTGAGTTTTTTGTCAAGATTCAAACCTCTCCCTACTTTGTCCACTAGGAGTCTATCAAACAGTTGCTAAAAGCCAGCAGATGGATTTGATGCTACTGCATCACTGAGAACATCACAGCTTTGCTGTCTTAATTTAGATCTGGCATTGTAGATAATCATAGTACAAAATTGTTTTCCAAGGACTAGTTGCAGCCTTCCTCCTGGTCTTCTCCCTCGTCTTTATTTTTACCATAATTTCTGTCCATGTTCTCAATGTGCCTTTCTTCTCTGCAGTGCTTGTTATTTAGAAGGTCTTGTCTCTCTATACTCCAATGAGTCTTCATCATCTTTTGAGTCCCTGCTGTGGATATGCATTGTCATGCTTGTGTCTCTTGTTTCATTTTCTTCCATGTCTGTTATTAGACTCATAAGTAAAAGCTATGTTAATTTTTCTTTTTATAGCCTGGCTTAATATACTCTATATAGCATATTCAGTGCTGTCTTTCAATTTTTAATCCTGAACCATTTTAGAAAACAATTAGCTTGAAGGATGCTACACAAGATAAGTTTATATTGCATGGATTTATTATCAACAGCAAGAGTAATTCCTTTCCCTTCACTTTAGGGACTTAGTCATCTCTTTTTTAGGAGGGCTACGAAGACGATCAGGGGCCTAGAACATCTGCCCTATGAACAAAGGCTGAGAGAGCTGGGCCTGGAGAAGGCTGAGGAGGGACCTGATCAGTGTCTATAAATGCCTCAAGGGAGGGTGTGAGGAGAATGGGCTCGGCCTCTTTTCAGTGGTGGACAACGATAGGGCTAGAGGAAATGGCTACAAACTAAAGCATCTGAAGTTCCAGAGGAATTTAAGGAAACATTTTTTAACAGTGAGCATGACAGAGCACTGGAACAGGCTGCCCGGGGAAGTTGTGGAGTCTCCTTCTTTGGAGATCTTTAAAACCCCCTTGGATGCAGCCCTGTGCCACATGCTCTAGGTGACCCTGCGTGTGCAGGAGGGTTGGACTGGGTGACCTCAGAGGTCCCTTCCAACCTTAAGCATTCTATGATTCTATGATCTCGAACATTATGATACCAGCTTTGAAGAGGAAAAGCACAGAAGCTCTTCCCTGAGAAGAGTTTTGGTGGCCACACAAATCTATTTTGGAAGTAGTGGGAATGCGAATACCTTATCTCTTTTCCATGATTCTGGTAATATCACCTCAATATTTATCTTGGATGACATCATTACACAGCTGGGCCAACTCTGTACAGGAAAGTCTAAATATCTCAGAGTGTTGGTGGACCTCATGGTCCCCCCCAGCATTGAGAGGCTCACAGGCTGCCCAGAGAGGTTGTGGATTTTCCTTCTCTGGAGGTCTTCCAAACTCGCCTGGATGCCACACTGTACCTCGTGCTCTAAGTGTCCCTGCTTGAGAGGGGAAATTGGACTAGATGATCTCTATAAGTACCTTCCAACCTTAATCATTCTGTGATTCTGTGATTCTGAGTGAGGACAGTGATCAACTGCATCTTTCCTATAGCATGCTGCATTTTCCTTCCTTGGAGAAAAGTGACAATTCCTTTCCCTGGTTCCCTGTCAGTACTGGCATCTGTTCTGTAAGCCTCATGCATAGACCAAAACAGGACAGGAAAACTAACCAACAGCTCTCATAGGATACTGAAGCATCATTATCCCATTAAAAGATTCCAGCTCTTTTTTCTCAAAAAAAAAAAAAAAATCCATGAAAAATGCCTTTTTTTTCATGGACTTTTTCCCAATCATAAGCAAGAGAGTTTTGCAGTTTTTTCTATAGTAAGTCTCATGAATACTAATTGAGAAAAGATCAGGAAATCCTTTATGTTGATTTTATATTTAGCTGTCAGTCAGCATCTCCCCTGCTGATCTGTTTGTGTTAATGCAGAGGAAAGAAGTCAGAGCACTGCCCAAGGAAGTGGCTTCGAGCCTGTCTGGCATCGGTGCAGGGTAGAGGCTCCAACCCTTCTGCTGTTTTTCTTCTAGTAACATTACTCATATCCTGTATACTTCTCTCTCCTTCGATTTTTCATCTTTTAGATGCTGGTACTACTGTCCGACACCCAACCTCATTAATCACTTATATTCTTTTCCCATCACTAAAGCAATTATGTAGTGCTAGAGTTTACTGGAGGTTGTGCAAACATTTGCTAATTAATTATAACAAATTATATATCTTTAGCTTTTTTATTCCTTTTTTCACACCTCAAATCCTGCATCTCCCTAATTTTTCTGTTTGCTTTTCAAGCCTATTTGCTAATTGGGAGAGGACAAATGGAAGACATTTGGCATAATATATCACTTTTATTTAAAGTGAAGGTTGTTTCTGTTCCTATTTGAAAATTACAGAATTTAAAATATTATCAGGCTAAAAAATTTGTTGATACTCCATCCTGTCCACATCTTGAATCAGTGAATGGGCTCGGCTTTGTTTGTGCAAAATCCCGGCTACAGGTTCCATTAATTGCAGAATTTCAGGATACATTTGACAAGCCATAGCCTTACTGATTTTTTTGGACATTGCTGCTTGCAACTCTTCCTCCCCAGCCCCACCTTGGGAACTCTCAGATTCAGTGTGTGCAGAATCAATATCTTCAAAATAAGATTTTACAGGCTCAAGTCTAAGGAATGAATGCAAAGAGATTGGCACTGCCTCATCTTGACTTGTAAGGAAAATGACTTACTCCGTAACTAAGTGTGAAAGTTAACTCAGACAAAGTGTGAGACAGTAATGAAATGAGAGAAATACATTTTAATTAAAATGTCAGCAAGATAATGCAAACTGAATCTTAAACCCACACCATTATGGTTTCCCCACTGAGCCCTCCTGCCATTGTTCTTCTCTCCCTCTGATTGCTTCTTAATAACAGCTTCTATGTAGCCTTTGTAAATAATCCTCTCATTATGAATTTGCTTGAAACATGCAATCAATTTATTAAGGCATTTTCCAGGAGAAATTAGCAGGTAGAGTAAAGCATAATTATTCCAGTACTTGTTCATTTTTTTTAGAATGGGAGGTTGACCAGGTACCACTATTACTTCTGCCAACCTCAGCAATCCGTTTGATGGCGTTCAACTCAACGTGATATTCTGATGAAACCCAGTTGGGTATTCACTGACATTTTCAGCAAGATGGAAATGTTGGAAATTATATGCAGTTTCCCTCAGAAGTAGTCTTTGAAACATCAAGGGAAACTGGATTTTTAATTAGGTGATTTTTTAGTACTGTTCTGTATATGCATGTGTGTGTGTTCAACACAAAAAGAAATTGTATTATTAAAAAAAGTGAAGGATGAGCGGGATAAGGTTAAATAAGATTTGAGTTATAAGTGTGGTAAATAACATAGCAATTGATGGGCAGCTTACCTCAGCCATAAGGGGAGCTCACAACTGTAAGGAGAAATAGTGTAGTTGGTGACCATATGGGACTCAAGTGCTCTCAACCATAGCTCTTCCATGGAAAAAGCAGCAGCATTCTGAGATGGAAATATTTTGATTTTGAGATTTACAGTGGAAATGTCAAATTTGCTACAAAAAGTACTTCAGTTCACATTGCTCAAAATCACCTATGTGGCAAGAATTATTAATATCCAGTAGCTTTTCATTCGTAACTGAGAAATGAGCTTGGTGTACATGGACCATTTCCCAGTTAACAGATGCATTCTAATGAATTACTAGGTATGACTGGAAATAAATGGCTATCTGGAAGAGATATATGGGAATACGATAATCCAGCTACTCTTCCATGTGGGGACGGAGTGTGTTCATGGCAGGAATGAGGCAAAGAAGAAAAATTATGCTGAGGGTTTAGAAGATGAGGGCTTGTTTCTGAGGCAGGGAAGAACAGGGCATTTTTAATGAAGTAACTGATGCCAGGGCTGATAGCTGTGCTGTAATTGCTTTGCAAAGAACAGGGTATCTGTTGTCACTGTAATTATTACAACATCCCTTACCATTAGTAAATTTACATTTAATACATGATCTAAGTACTCGTAAAAATGAAAAATATCCCCTTTCCTCCCTTTCTTTGTGATTAAAGCCAGAAAAACTGAGATTGTGGCACAAACAAATCATCTTGGCATTTTATCTGGGTCCTTTCTCGGTGAACTCGATGTTTTGGTTTCCTGCTCAAAATTAATTTTTCTTCACCCTATAAGAAAGATAACCCTGCCAAGCACATGAAAAGCAAACCACCTTACCGATGCAATGAAAAAACAGAAGGGAATCAGAAGTCAGCTGGTCATTATTGATGTAGCATTTCTTAGAAAAAAAGAAAGATAAAACTTTGCATTGCTGGCAATACTATGTTTTTGGCAAGTTAATCGGAAATGATTCAAAAAACATACTGGGAATACATAGTGGGAAATACCACCATTCATTTTTACTATGTTTCTTCTCAGACCCAAACAGATTTTAAAATGATGTAGGAATTAATAGCTTCAAAAATGATGTCTGGCTACATCTGAGAATAAAGTCAGGAAAGATAGTAGAAAAATATTGTTTCACTATTACAGATTTATACCCTCCAAAGTCTATTTGCTCCTTTTTATATAAGCAAAAATAAGCTTTCTGTCATTGTGAGTTCGAAGTGGATCCTCACAAAGAAGCCACGTTATCACCTCTTACGTAGAAATGAGTTGCTTTATCGGTAATATTTTTGACAAAAACTGAAAAGAATCTGTAAATCATCCAAAGCTTGGCTTTACCAAACTCTCTGGCAAAAATGTTTATACATTTCTTTAGTGAATATCACCCAAATGCACATTACACTTGCAAGTATTTCTTGTTGTTGTTGCACTTGTGTTGATTACCATGATAAAATATAGTATTATATGTAACAATATAAATAATTTATCTTTCTTTGGAAGATTTGCAGGAAAAAAAATCAATATCTAAAGTATTTTGACTGAGAAATCTTCTCATGATGTAGACATAGGGGAACTGTCATTCAAATGTTTGTCATGTATCTAAATAAAGGGACTACATTCCCCATGATCCAATGTCTGTGGGAATAGGCCCACATCTGAGTCTACCCCTATCTTTGCACTGCATCATGGATGATGTAGGCATGATGTGGAGCCTCGCTTGCAGAGCAGGGAGAAATTCTGAGGGAGCTCTCAGCAACATTGTCCACAGGAATGAACTGATCACAGCCAAATAAAAGTGCCAGTTTTCTGGCACAGATTGGATGGAGATTTTTTTCTGTATTTTCTATAGTGAAAAACATCACCTAAGTGGAAGCCCTGTGTGGATTGCTACCAGTTACTATGATCTCTTCTGAAAAGCTGCACTCAGACTGGACTGGATTTGAACCAGTTCCTAGCTATGAATTGCTGGAGCTGTGCCATATCTCAATCGTAACTGAGACAGTGAATTACTAGCAGGATTCTATATGGTGAAAGCAACAGGTCATAAGGAGTGCTAGCTTTCGGTTATTACGTGTGGCTAACTTGGGTGGAAAATATTCAGGATTTGTGACCTAAAAATCTGAAGTCTTACAAAAATTTGTGCATGTTCAGAACAAGTGCATACAGAAGTACAAGTGCATAAAAAATGAACCAAATTTCTAAATATTCTGTTACAGATACCACTCTGAGGAGAATTAAAGCAAGGCCTTACAGGAGAAGCTACCTATGTTTTGAGCTTCTTGAACTACCTAATCCTGATAATGGGAGTGTCAACATATATTATCTTATTGCACCCTTGGTGTTCTTACAAATGGACCACTGCATCACATTTACAAATGGAAAGTCAATTTTTAGCAACTTCAATATTGCTAAGGTCCAAAATGTGAGATATTAACTCATGAAATCTCTACATGAGAGGGATTTAGGAAAACACAGATAGAGTGGGAAATAAGCCCAAGTTCTGTGTTTCAGTGACAAAAAAAAGTAAAAAAGAAATCTAAGGCCCATTTTCCACAAATCACTTAGCTTTTCCTTATAATCTATCTTCATAGGGTTACTTTCATTAAGATATTGCTGTGCTTTCAATTCTAAATTTTGATTCCCTCTGTTAAAAGACTGTTCTTTTCCTTTGTACCTCTGTGACATGAGCCCAGTTTCACTGTCCAGGAAGGAACTGCATTTAATCAGTAGATTCCTCAACTGACCCAATAGGGCTCATTCTGTCACAAGTTTCAGAAGGATACTTGAATTTATTTTTTCTGTCCTTCTAACAGTCCTTTTATTTAACTTTCTCTTCAACATAGCTACAGTCCATTTATCAATTTCTGTTTTCATCTCATCCATTTGTCCTTCAAATCCATCCATTTAGTACATCCATGTATTAGTCATTCTTACATAGCCATTAGTCAAATTCTTCCCTTCTATATATCAGTCATTTTTTCTATATGCTTTATCTAATTGTTCTCTCACTTAATATATTGGTGTACATGCATAGTAAACTGTTTTATCTTTTCACTTTTCATAATTAGGTACACTTCATCATGATAAACACCTTCAGACATTTAGAGTATTCTCTAAGCTAAGAGAAGAAAGACAGAAGAAAATATTTTTCCAGACACATTCAGTCCCTGCTTAAGTTGAAATGGTAGGTATGCTTATCCTAGTTCTCAGGATTTTGCCTCCGAGGAAACCACTTTGCAGCACAGCAAAATAAAGGCAGAGTTTATGTCAGTATCAAACTTATTTTGTTATTTTTCTCAAGAGGTTCCTTCCAACCTTAACCATTCTGTGATTCTATGATTGTATGATTTTGTTCTACAAATAGGCACCCATGCCTATGCAGTAGAGAATTATAACTTAAAAACTTCTGGTTGTGGAAGAGCAAAACAAGCATGCTGGCATATGGTATGCCAGTACATCGGCATGAAGATCAGCAGGTCGTAACAGAAAACTGGAAGTATCTCACATGAAACTGTGAGGATAACAGTGAACTGTTCTACAAAGCACTGCAAAACAGTGACCTGCCATGTGGCCCTGCAAATCTGTCCATATTTTCTATTTGTGGCTCAGAAAAAGGAGAAATGATTTTAAAAAATGGAGGAAATACAAGTTTACACAGAAGTAATTATGACAGGAGTGGAAGGTAAAATGGATGTGATATAACCTGATGCATTCACAATAGCAATATAAATGATAGAAAAGAAAATCTCACTATATCAGAAGATGAAAGGATTAGAAAAAAATAGCCTGAAACTATGGAAGGAAAAATTTATGACTGATAGTAGCAAAAGATACTTGAATTGAATATTTACTGCATAAAGCCAATGGAATTAGATTGAGCGTTAGGGGAAAGAAAGAATTAACCTACTTAACTGTAAAAGTAGTTGGACAATAATGAGAAACACATGTAGGAGGAAGGCTTAAAGTGCTTTAGATGCACTAATGGAAGCGCTTTATAGCCATTTATGCTCCAAGTTTTCACACATCTGATATACAAGTCTGAGGAAGACAAAACAGAAGCGTTATTCAGGAAATCATGCGAGTCCAAGGTAAGCACAGAGTTCAGCAGTCTGTACCACACACTGCATATCACTGTACCCTGTGGCTAGCAAAAGCAAAGGGAGGCTGTGCCTGAGATACAATAGGCTTTCAGACCATCTCCAATAGGCCAATGAGGGCTTTAGCAACATATTTATTTATTTATTTTTACTTAGTCCTTTCCTGCTAGCAAAAGTTATCTTTTCAGGTTTTCCTTCACTTCCTGTCTTTCTCCAAAGTCATTTCTAGTTGTGTGCCACACTGCTCAATGGCAGAGAAAGGGCGTGTAGTTCCTGCCGGATTCATGAGCTCATCTGAGCTCTTGGATTTGGGAAACTGTTCCGTCAACATGCTCGCTTCTTTTTAGGGGACAATCTTGTGTGATTTGTTTGTACCAGCCTTTCCACATGCACTTCAGCATCATGTTGTCAAAGCAAACCTCATGCATAGGGGATAGCCAGACTGGGCCTACTCATGTCTGGTTCTATGTAGATGAAACACAGCACAGATCTTCTCTTAACTTCAAACATCTATTGATATCTGTACTGTGAGTACTGATGTTGTACTCACACTGAGCATCCATATAACCACACGAAATAAAAGAGCCCCTTCTAGTACATGCTTTCCCTCACCTAATACAGATACCAGAAACAAGTTGAATGGATTAATTTCAAAAGTTTTCTTCTTCTTTTTTTTTTTTATTGTAGACAAGGGCCTGGGCAAGAGTACCTGATAAAATTTATCCTGTACACTATGCATGTTTCAACTTCAGCAAGACAAATCACACTGCCAGGGTCAGAGTTCCATAGAAGGCCATTCTGGTGAGCATGTCCCAGAGAGGTTCCTCAGCAATTCTCAGGTTCATTGCAACTTACTCCTTGGGCCTGAGTCTGGCTACCTGGACCCATCTTCAGATATGAGGAGGATCAGTCCATGAGAAGAAGGAGCTATAGGCTAAGGAAGATATATTCTAAGGCATGAAACTCTAGAAAGGGAGAGAAGGGACGACATAGATTGAAACAGTCACCCTAAAAGGAGCCAAGAAGAAATAATTGTCCCTTATTTTCTGCCTAATTCAATGTAAAAATGAGGAAGACTGAGCCTACTGACTTTTTTATTCCTTGGCAGCCATCTCTCAGTCTCATGCCAGGTGGAGGAATAGCTGAGTTCCAGCTTTTTCCAGTTAAAATTAGAAGGCATTGTCACAGTATGAATCAAGAAATGCACTCAGGGTTATCGGGTTGCTCTGAACTGAAAGTGTAGGATATTTTTCTGTCACCATTTGTAAGCATTTTTTAGCTTATTTGCTTTAAGGCTTCTGGTGCATTTGGACGGTTGATTATGTATGAAGTCTTCTCTGGTTGTTAATTATCATTCAGAAGGAATACTTCAGTCTATGCATATTATTTGCACAGGTTAAGTATTCCTGATAAGACTTCTCAAATCAGACAAGCTGAATTTAACTTAATTAGAACTATGAATACTCATGAAGGAGGTAAAAGGGAGCTTGCCCGAGCTTTTGTACCTTGAAAATAAGAAGAGGAAGAGGCATGCAGAATAAGTGTGCAAAAGGAAAAATCACCCTCAATCATAAAATAAAGAAGATAAGAAGAGAGAGATGTCATGAAATGCTTGCAGCTATTCCTGTACAATTTTGATGTAGCAACGAATGGAGAATGACAAACCTTTGCAGGATTTTAAGAGTAATCTTCACCTAAGGAACAACTTAAAGAAGCTGTTTGATTTATTTTTAGAAGAAGAAAAGATATAAGTGGTCAGAAATGTTTTAATTGCTAATACCTCCAAACATCTGCAAATACGTAGCTGCAAAATGTTTTGTGTCATCGCAGACAGCCCATTGAATGCTTTTTCATTTTCCTAAAATGAAGGGCAGCAAAAACATTTTAAATGGGACCATGTTTCACTGTGACATGCTGTTTCATCAGCATTAAAATGTTCCTTGAGAATATGTCAATTCCTATGAAATTTTCATTGAAAAAGAGCTGAAACAAATCACTTCAGCTGTTGTTTTCTTTTGGTAATGTCAAAATATTTTGTTTGGACAATGTAAAACATTTCAACCACTTCCTTTGGATTAGTTAGTTTGTTATATGCATTTTTTTATATTGCATTTATATGAGATTTTAAATAGTATGTTGTGTTGAAGATTGAAGATCATGCTATAATGTTTTCACATTAACAAAACGAAATATTTGGACATAATTAAGTGAAACTTTTCAACACTAGCAAATCAAAACAATTTGATCTTACCAAAATAAAGCATTTTGATAGTTCCAAATGCTTCCAAAATGTATATCTGTCAGAAAAGTGGATATAATATAGTTTCATTCCAGTTTGAGGGGGAAACAAATTTTTTAAATTGAATTTTCCTTCACAGCAAAATTTCCTTACCTCCTACCTCTAGAAATAAAATGTTTTTCAGCCTTTGAGATATATTTCTACTGTCCATTTAATGTCCCTGTATTTATGGGGAGAATGCATGATGCAAAAAACACTAAATTAGAAATCATCAGTAAAGTGCCTAGATATGTGCTGCTCTGTGTACATCAGTTCAGAGGATATAAACATATGACCTCTAATGTCCTATACTTAGGCAACTGGGCTCTGCATTCATTGGACCTCTAGGTGCACTGAACAAAATCAGTTTGCTACAAATGAGCATAGGATTTGTGTTTGTGCTTTTTTATGACATAGTCTATAGTTTCCATCTGTTTCAAAGCACAAACAAACAAAAAATAGTAAGAGTGAAGATATGGGATTGAAATAGTTACGCACACTGATATAACTAAACTCAAAATAATCATGAGATTGATGACTGAAGAATACAAAAAAAAAGGGAAGAAAAAGTGCTCATATACCAGGATGTTTTTTTCTTTTTTCAGTTTTCTTGGAGATTGTTTAAAAAAGAGAGTTTTTTAGTACACAAAAACAGAGTATATGGTAATGTGACACTAGACATACGGTCAATCATAATGATATATCTAATCCAAGCCCTACACCACATACTGCTTACCATAGAATATGTAAAACACAGACATTTCTGAACAAATTCTATAAATGTTCAAAGAATGGAAAGTAATTTTCTCAACAATGCTTGCTTAAGTTTTTGAAGTTAGAAATTTGCTTGAATATTTTATCAACATTACACATTTTGAAAATATGTGATCCATCCTCATATAAAAGCACTAGGATCCTCACAATGTAATTCTGTATCAGCATACAAGGAGTTTTCCCTGACCTACAGACAGACTTGTGTCCTGAAGTATGAGATCTGAAAGCTCTTGTGATATTTTCCTGGATAATGGTTAGCAGATGCTAATCTTATGCATATACCTGCCAAATCCTTTCCTCAAATTTACAAAGCTTTTTGTCTTGCTGAGAGAAATAACACTGTGGAATTGAGAGTTGCATAATAAGTAGATTAATTTTACTGATTGCTGTGTTGGAAAATAATACTCTTTGCCTATTGTAATCTGCTGCCTTTAAATGTCATTGAGGACTCCCCTTGCACTGTATAAATATGCTGGCCTTCCTTATGTGTAACATGGCTATATACACCTCAAGAGGAACATCTCATGACCAGGAGATATTTGATTGTTCATTTACCATAAAATATCTTAAATATTCTAAAATGGAAGATGCTATGAAGGGAAATTTCTGCAATGGTTTTACTTTAGTTAAGCTGAATATG
>JAUBOD010000525.1:2574787-2584881 GCA_032353885.1 Nothura maculosa
GGCTCATAAGTATTTTTCCTTTGGTTTGGTTTTGGATTGATTCCTTTTTGCCCAGACGTTTTACTACTCTTGTTTTAGTTAGATAAGAAAGGAAAGGAAGTATTATCAATGGAAAATCTTCTTGTTTTTTGGGTTTTTTTTTTTTTTGGTATGGAAATAGGTTGTGTTTTTTTGAATCTGATGGAACTGATACTTTTACTTCTGACCTTGAAAATGCCTCTTTTTATTAGAGTCCAGCAGCATGGAGATAGCCTTTATTAGCTGTTGCTGATGCCAAACAAATAAAAGCTGAGAATGTCAAAAGGAGTGGGAATGACAGATAACATCAGAAGTGAGGTGGGGGGAAATGCTAAGCAAAGTGGCCTCTGGGCATAAAAGTTTGCTGTTAGAGTGATGCTTTAGAAGAGGTAGAGATGGAAAATCTTGTTGGCTTTCTCCAATATAATTTTCACACAATGTAACATAGAGAAATACAGAAATATATAGAAGCATCTTATTGTTTTATCTCCGATGAGGATGCACTTAAAAAGGAAGCAGAAATAGGAGGAAAAAAGGAAAAATGAGCAAATCTGATTTAACTTTGAAACCAGCACATATTGTTTTGCCATTTTCTTTGAAAAGATTGTAACTATACCTATCAACATATTTGAGGATATTTGAGACAATTACTTTTTTGAGGGATGAGTTCAGAATACAAGAATTTAAAATGTCCGCTTTTTATATGCTGTGCTCTATTTTCCTGCTTGTCACATCTAATTTTGTAGCAAAGATGCAGTAAGCAATGTAGCTAGCGTCTATCTGCTGTAGTCTTTCCTGTTCTGCTCCAATATCCCTCTAGAAACTTAAGGGTATAATTTGGGAACATCCTTATCATTTTCAGTTATTACCATTATCATTATGCTATCTAGCATAAAAGGAAGATAAGTTATCCAGTTTTAGCCATGCAGTATTTTAAAGATTTGTATAATGAGTCCTTGGCTGAAGAGAATATTTTGAGACCTTTGAGGAAGAGTATTCTTTTTGCCTTCTTCATCAGGAAAATATTCACTTAACTAGCTGGTTCTCAGCTCTTACATATTTGCACTCATTTGAACTATAGTGCCTCATCTTTCTATCCAAAGGCTTGAAAACACATTAAAACATGTATGAGTAAATTTCACTTTTTAAAGCAGTGGTTTTTCTCCGAAGAAGAGTAAAGCAGAAGCATTCCAGTTTTGAAAGCCCATTTTTTTCCTAGGTAGCTATATATATCCTATGTCTCCAGTGAATCACATAGTAAGATATTATTTGGAATCAGAAAAGAAAAAAACTCAATTGGTCACTATGGTTTGTGGTTGACTTTAGCTAATTATGCTTTTTACAGCTTGAATATTGGGTTCACTCACAAGACAGATGCTTTAGTCACATTTACCATTGACTCACATCCTTCACAGCCCGAGTATTCATGTGGATGTATTTCCTTCAGATTGAAAAATGAATTTGTACATATTGACTGCACACTGGTACCTGTTTGTACAGATTATTGCCTGATTTGCAGACATAAAAGAAGAAGATGAAAGTGCTGCTGCTTTTATTATGAAAGGTTCAAAAGAGAACCTCCTAAATGCTTAAAAACAAAATTCAGATGAAATCATTATTCTAGTTCTTCACCACCTTGTGCTGGTAGAACCTCATAGACACCTTAGTTGCTGTAGTTTCATGCAGGTAGAGCAACACATGGAGAACTCATCCTCATCCAGTGGCCATGCCACTGTCAGAACAATATTTTCCGAGCACGATTGATGGAGAGATGGTAAAACTGCCTGAAAATAGCTTGTCATAATTTCCTTCCTTCTCTCCCTCAACTGCCAGACTTTTATGATTTTTTTACATGCTTATGGACAGAAGTCAGTTACATATCAAAACCTCAATTAATGTGGTGTTGTTTTTTGACTGTATTGCAGCTGGAAGCCCAGTGAATTTGCCTGCAGTTAACTTGATGGCCAGCTTTCCTCCGAACTGTATGTCACTGATAATAACAAGTGACAGTCTCACCATTCCAACGACTTTATAAATTGACTAGGCTTCAAAATAAGTCAATTTCACCTGTCACAAAACACAGCAGGCTTTGATTTAAATCCCCTGGATCAAATGTTTCTGACAGAGATCTCAAAGTGTATGAGCTGGTGGGTGCCTGGGGCCGGTCAGTCTTGTGATAGCACAGACATTTAGGGTGTGGTGGTGTGAAGGTGTGAAGTGTGGTGTGAAGACAGCTCTCTCCTGCTCTCCAGGGCTGCATTTGACTTGCCTTTTGTACTGTTTTTAGACTAAATCAATTTTCAGTGAACTCAAGGCATTTCATGTTAAATAACTTTTTGTAATCAACTACCATGTGCCATGCTCACATCATGGACCCTCAGTAAAATGGGTAAGTTTCTTGAGACTGTCTTCAGCATCCATTGAGGCCCCTCAGGTGGCTCCATCTGTGCTTAGTTTAAGATATTGAGCTGTAAAAGTGAATGTAACAGGTTGTTTCTTACAGCAGCAATGGTCTCTTGCTGCTACATGATGAGGAGTTGCTTTTCTATGCATGTACCTTGAAGGGCTTAGAGACAAATTTCATCCTCTTGCAACACTAGAGAGGACTGATCTTGAGTCACGGCCATTGGTCTTGCTGCCTCAGGCCCTGTTTTTACTCTTTGTATTAAGAAATGGAGTCAATCTTCATTAAAAATATTTTTTTTATAAATAATGTGGTAACTTTGCAAATGAGTATTTAGGTGCTTTAGTGAGACTATTATTTCATCTTTGCTGTATCAGCTAAATGATTAGTCCTCACAAAGAAATTCAACTCCAGTGATCACTAGTATTGTTTCTAAGAGTCCTCAAGGCTTTGGTTTAATATTAAAAGCTGACAGCAATTCCTGTTTTGTTTTAGAGTTAGGGAAAGAGTCAGTGCAATTTCATTTATTCATCTAAAAGGTTGCTATATGACTCTGATCCAGTCACACTGAGTTTCCTTGACTATTGAGACAAATGGATAATTCCAGATTGTGAGTCAGGTGCTTGTTTTAGAATGTCTCAAGCCACATCAACACTTTAAGCTTCTGCTAAAGAAAGAAAAGAGATCCCAGGCTGATTTAGTTATATTAGCATAGAACCTATTGTTAATCTAGCTATACTGACAAACCTGTATTTCTCCTACCATAATAGATGAGTTTACTGTGCTATTACAAAACTATACACTTTTAAAGAACACTTGTACTTGCTGATAGTAATGCACTCTGGGAGTCAGCTTTGAAATAGCAATACAGCTTACCAAAATGTCATTACAAAAGTGTAAATAAGGAAAACCTTTTTTTCCAAAGGCAGTGATTTTTTTCTCCTCCTTTATTCTTTTATTGCTTTTTTTTCTGCCCTTAAAAAAATGGATTATGGGGAGAAATGAATTGAAAGCATCTCGAGTAAGTAATATTTTGCTTAGATCCTGCCTGTGGCAATTTTTACTTGCTTTTGGTGACCATTTGTAAAAGAAATGTTATGTTAACATGAAGTAGAACTGACATTCTTTCCATTTAAAAAATGAGAGCTTGATCATGTTGCTTTTTTTTCATTAAAAATTCACCAGATATTTATGAAAAACCTAAGTTAATAAATATCCTGGATAATTTCTAAACAGCTTATAGAGATGTTTAATTTGTGAGAATTCTAGAAACTTAATAGAACTATTTTGATAAAATAAGTCACATTTTGATCAATTCTCAGAGAAAACTAATTTCAAATGCAGAGTAGTAATGTATTTCTAGTAGAAACTCACCATACAATATGAGAG
This sequence comes from Nothura maculosa, assembly GCA_032353885.1. Classification (NCBI taxonomy): domain Eukaryota; kingdom Metazoa; phylum Chordata; class Aves; order Tinamiformes; family Tinamidae; genus Nothura; species Nothura maculosa. The sequence goes on from JAUBOD010000525.1 coordinate 2,578,599, forward strand.
AATGTTGAATCATCAGGGAAGAGAAGTAATACCATTGGATTTATATGGCCAGTCACCACAGGTGATGACACGCGTATTGTTCAAGACAACTATTTTTGACATTATTTTTAAGCAATCTAGCAAATCTCCAAGCTGATTTTTTTTATTAAAAATAATCTCATAAAGGCTTATCTACATTGAAGTAGAGAAAACTAGAATGGGAAAAGACCTCCAAAGAACAAAATTGCTCTCTGCTCTACCTCACATTAAACATACTGAGAACATCCTTACTGGATATTCGTCGAACCCGTTCTTATAATGCTCCAAGGAAATATCTCATGCAGTTCTCCCTAGATTTGGGTTTAGTATTTAACTGAAATAACTTTTTGTTTTCATAAAAAATAAAATCCCTTCAAATATTTCTTCATTTGATTTACACTTACTGGCTAGGGAAGCTATTGATTGTATTCTGCTTTTTTAAAGTTACATTCTCTCATTTATTAATAGTTGCTATGTCCTCTTAGTCTTCTTTTTCTTAGCCTATGCAACACAATTCAGTTTTGTTTAGTCTTTTCTTATAGGTTATACATTTGTTGCTTTTCTCTTTCTACAAATGTTCCATTCAAAGCTGGCCATAGCTGTCTGTCTTGGTACCAGCTTGAAGAGACCTGGAATAATGACTGCGGTTTCTTTCTTGCAATTCTAAGTAATATGTTATGATATACAATAGGAGATTCTGTAACAACATCCTTTTTTGTCATAAGCAGTTTAAGATCTGCTCTACTCTCAGAGTCTATTCTGCACAGTCACCTTAATCACTTTCTTATGTTTGTTAGGTTTATTTTGAATTTGTACCAACTGAACTTCATATTTTGTATTTCAGAGTGAGTTTCTAGTTTCTCAATTCCATTTTTATTTTTTTGATGCTGTCATCTGCAGCACTGGTAATCATCTTGTCCGATTTGCTTTCTACACAGCTTTTGTAAGCATACTTGTTCCAGTCAACTAATCACTAATAAAACCAAGGCCAGACCAAATGACTGTGGAATAGCACTTCAAAGTCTTTTCCAGCTTGACCACAATCCAACAATAATTATTCTGACTGCTATTTTGTAATCATTTAAAAAGACATTTCCCTGTTTACCTTATGAGACTGATTCCTAAAGCTGAGGATTTTCCAGTGGTCTAAATACTTGGCTTAGTGTGAAGGTCTGGATGATAAACTCACTTGAAACCTTGAAATCTTTTTAAAGTAATCTATGAGCAATTGCTGAATGCAGTCGTGCCTGTTCCGTATGGATGCAACACCACATAGAAATGTCCGCTTTGATAGTATTATGACCAGACCAATGCAGGGATTCTGGCTCCAGAGACAGCTTGTTCAAGGCAGACTTCATGAACTGCATTGTGCAATATGTCATACAATGTGGACAATCTGCCAGAATGTCAGGAGAATAAAGTGTCATCAGGAGATTCTAGGGGAGCAGAGTAAGGGAAAAACGTTCAAGGGAAAGGATACAAGACAGACAGAAGAAAAGTGCTTAAAGTGCATGCTTAAATTTCATTTTCATTTCCATTATTCTTTCATGTAGACTTTTATTAGTTCCTTTAAGTCATTTGATTGGTACCAAAAGTAAGTCATTCTATTGGTACCAAAAGTCATCTACATGGGGAATACTTACATCTGTGCAAAGACTGTGCGTTACAGGAAGAGAAATGCTTGGTTTTACCACTTGCATAAAAACTATGCCCACTCTATTATAAATATAGATGTATATTAGAATCATACTGCATAATGTACGGGGATGCTTGTGTTCATGTATCTATATAGATCTACATACTTCTTCTAACAATATGTCCTAATCTATGTCGTGTTGTTATAAAAAGCTTTTGTGCTGCTTGAGATGAAAGTTACGTAAATCCAAGGTGATGTTCCCTTTAAGAGCAAACATGAAATATAAGGCTCTCACATTTTAAAGGTATGTCTTGAAGTCTGTAGAATATGAAAAGAGTATGGGAGAAATTTCTTACAATTGTTTCTAGGTAAAATAATTACTTTCAAGTGAGAGAAACATATTGCTAATTCCACAATTACTCTGCTATATTGTAACAGGCCAATAAATGTCTTCAAGTCCAAAGTTTGTCTGGTTAAATATTATAGGTACTTAATTTTAATAAATAAGCTGCCCTTTTTTGTCATAGCAATTAAAATTACCCTAAGAATTGGAAGTATTTTTTTTATTAACTGCTGTCACATAAAGTCATTATGGAGAGGGATTAAGTACCCCCTGGGACAATACATTTTAAAATTGACTTTAAGCAAGTAAAAACACAAAGTCATTCATTAAATGTAACTGGGAAGAAACCAGCTCCACTTTTCTCAAGATGTGGGTACAGTTGGTTCTTGTATGGGAACATATATGAGAAATTTGCTAAACCACATGTAACATGTTATAAGGGCAAAGAACAGACTGCCTCAGTTTCTGTGTGATAAGTCCTAGATTTGTTTGCAGGGGTCCGTATGGTAACGGGTGAATGTCATAAGTAGAAAAAGAGAAGCAATAGCAGACAGAGAATGTGACAGAGATTAAAGTCCATTTGTTATATTCCTTGAGGCATGTTTTCCACAAGCTGTCCCCAGGGCACAGCTATTTCAGAGCAAATATATCTGCTCATGTGCAGGTATTGCCCTGACTCCAAGGCATTTCCAGGACCTCTCCACACAGTCGCAGCAGAACTATTCCCCGTGCTTTTGTAAGGGGCAAGTGAAGCTGATAAAAGCACTGGTACAATTAGTTGTATTTTTAAGTAGCACCTTGGTCAGAGCAATGTGTATGGCAACAGAAGTAGACATGAGCAGATAGAGCCTCTTGATGCAAGTGCTGGCAACAAACCTCTGCTGAATGTTCTGCTATCCTTTCGTGTATTTGAAACTGAATACCACAAAGAAAAAAATGAGCAAACAATAACAGCAAAAAAGGAAAATAAAACCACATTTTTATGTTAAAATGAATATAAGCATGATTTTTTTTCCATTAGATGTTTGTGTAAAATACTGGCATTGCATATCCTGGTTAACACAAATTGCAGGCTACTTAGAAAAAGATTTTTTTAGAGAAATACTAAACTCTCAAGCTTAGCTACTATTATATTGGTATTCCAGATTTTCTAAAGTTTCCTATGTTTCTGTGACTAAAGACTTGAACTATGAACAACTGACTGTAAATGGAAAAAATATTTATTGCATTCCACATACTACATATCAGGCTTTTTGATGGTAGAGTAGCTGGGTAAAAGTATTCTGTGCACACTGTATTCTGTACTATACCTTAGCTCATCAGTTATATTAGTAATAGTACTTACTTTATTTTATTGGTCTTAATTCCTTGATCAGGATGTCAATGTCTTCTACCTGGAGCCTTTGAGGATCCTGCTTTTGAGGATTTTGTGAATAATTATCTGTGGGAAATCAAAAGTTAAGTTTCTTAACCTATTTCTTTAAGGACATCTTCCTTTTCAAGGAGGTCTCTCCAAACTCTATTCTCAGATTCTCCATCCTCTTTAAAAATCCTTTATACCACCATGGAAAGGTAGGATAGATGCATGCATAGACATAGTGCTGCAGGGGATCGAAGACCTCATATTGGGCAACAAGCAGTGCTACCACTAAGGTGCTGTATATCCACGTAAGTCATATAAAGCCCTAAGTCATATATCTGCAAAGAGGCATCCTTAAAAAACTTCCTTTAAAATGAATCTATGTGAATCAGAAAGAGTTGCTTTATCAGTTCTTATTTTTAGGAGTTGATTTACATTCTACAGCATGATAGAATGACATTTGCTGTGATCCTATGGTACTCATCAAACCCTAATATGGCAGGAAAGAGATTTTTTTTTTTATTTGTTGAATTGGAGACTTCTGTGTCACCTCAAAACTACCTCCTGAAGCCATTTGAGCCAGGCTGTTCTGCTCGTAGGACCAATTCCTTTTCTCATGGTGAGAATAGGTACATTCCATATGTGCTGCACATCAGTAAATTTTCCTGTTTAGCCCTTCTAACTTTTACATCAAATTTTTCATTTTCTTCCCTTTGTAATTTTGCCTAAATAAAGGATCTGGCTTTTTTTTGGGGGTGAGACAGAATGACAAATCTGAAAAACAAACAAACAGAAATACTCCTTCCTCTCTGCCCAAATCTATAGCAATTTTTTTATTGGTTTATCCCCTGAATGGAGTTATTATTCTCAGATGAAAGGAATATTAGAATCTAGGATGTTAAACCTGCCTTGTTTCCATAGCAGAACTATGATTCTCTTTCCTTACAATCATTCTCAGATTCTCAGTACCTCAGATTGTACTAATGGCAATAGCTTTTCCCCACATATTTTCATGTTTCTTTTCTTTTTCTTTTTTTCCTCCTGCTGTAAGAAAAAGCTGTTTACAGTTGAACACAACAAAGGATCTTGAGGATAGAAAAGAAGAGCTTGTGAGGATTAGTAAAACTATTTGGATGAAAAGGTTAAAATTAATACAATTGTCAGGTAAATCAGACATGTCAATCACTATGTTCCTCCAAATATATTTCACAAGTAGTAACTTGAAAGCATCCCTGATGCTCATATAAACCCCATTGGTCATAGCAGATATTAATAGAGTTATACAGATAAATTATTCTCAACCCCATTTGGATTTCTATGAAATGTACTACCATGGTGTTTAGTTACTGAAATCTCTTAGGAATTAATTTACCTTTTATGCTGATTTTATATGGCTTTTTATCAAGTTCCTCCTTCATGACACTCAGATTGAGGTGCAGTAGAAAACTGGACTCAAGATTGTCTATTCTGTTTACAAAGAGGTGGTGATGACTTTTCTTTGGTAAGAAAATGAAAGAAAAATAGCCAAATGTTGGCTTTACTCCCAGCATCATGTATATGGAAATTGTCCTGTAATGAATAATCTGAAGGCTTTAGACCTTGGAAAAAAATGAATGCAGAGAAAAATTATGGACTCAAACACAAGAGGGCCTTCACAACTGGCAAAGTTTATTAAAAGTCCCATCCAATTATGGCGGACTTTGTCCAGACATTATCAAGTTTCATATGGGAGATAGTTAAGTGTATAATAGCAGATAATTTTTTGAAGCAAGTCTTTGCATCTCATGGTAAACAAGATTGGAATTGACTTCCTTTTCTACCTGCCTAAAAGATTTTTTTCTTGCTACTTCAAAATATGAATGCTTTACAACCTACTGCTGAGCTGCACTGAAGCTAAAAGCCACATGCACAGTTTTTACTTCCCCCTTTTCTCAGGGGATGTAAAATTAAAATAGATGTAAACAATGTACTTACCATCACCCAGTAAGTCACTAATTGAGCCATATTTGTTGCATCCAAGTTACATGAACAGTCCTGTACATATATCTATCCTTTTTCCACATCACATGTCCTTTCCCCTTCTATATCCCTGAGTGGACGTAAACAACTTCTTTTCTTGCAGATTGACTCAGTTTTGCCTTTGGTATTTTATCAAAACTGTTGGCGGAGAAAAATAAATTCAGTAGGTTGAGCTATTAAATATGGGGCATCTGTTCTGCGTTATTCCTTGCAGCTGAATATTATTCTCTGCCTACCTTATCAAACATGGAAAATCACCCTTATTCCACCCTAATATCTGATTGTGGAAGTGCTTTAAAGGGCAAAATTGCAGCTCCTTCAAAGGCTGATTCACAAAGGAACTTGAGCTTTGATTTATAATTAGAGCTCTGAAAACCTATCATTACAAAATTGGAGATGGAAAAAATAAATGCCCTCACTTGCTTTCTGTCTCACTTCACTGTAAACTTTGTCTATGTCCATCCTCTGGTTCTGTGTTTGCAATGTTTTTAATGGTGTTGTTATGAACCAATTTCAAAGGGAAATTTCAAGGCAATGGCAAATGTCCCTTTCCCCATAACTTCAGGACGAGGGTCTCTGTTCCATCTGAATCCCGCAAAAACTCAATGATGCTGTGCAACTTCAGAAAAGGTCAAATTTGCTCTCACTTTTATCTTTTTTCTCCCCATTTTATTACTCCTTTCCTTATTCCTTGTAAGCCAAAAATATTATTTCTCTATTTTCTCTCTCTATATATATATATATCTTATTTCCTTCCCTCTCTTATTCTCTTGCTATATCCTAGAGGTAGTCCTTTTCCAACTGATGTTTCTTAGGCTCCACAGAATGAAAGAATCATAGAATGCGTAAGGTTGGAAGGGACCTTAGAGGTCATCTAGTCCAACCCCCCTGCACACGCAGGGTCACC